>OZ057399.1:78229875-78417375 GCA_964056695.1 Melieria picta | reverse complement strand
CTAAGTGTTGGTCTTGAGAGATATATGTGTAATCGTATACAATACTTGGTCTGTTCACACACCGCCAGTGCTGCTCAAACTATTCCAAATAATGTTTAATTTTTGCAAACTCATCTTACAAAAATGAGCAGCAAATGAAAAAAACTTCAAGCTTACACCAACGTAAATTTCCCAAGATCAACAGCCAGCCGACAAACACACACACACACACACACACAGACGAGAAAAAATCAGTTGTACAACTACACTTACAAACAATTGCAAAGGCAAATAGCCCAGACACGATGAAAGCGTTGGAAGCCGAGTGACAACAACTGAACGACAGCAATGCAAACGTTGTCCACGCAATGCAGCCAGGCGGCGGGTGTTATGTGTAAACTTTTGTTGTAAGTAAATAAATAACAGACATTTACGGCACTTCGCAATGCTGAAGATCGTTTAATGCACACACACACATATAAAAATAAAATAATAGCATTAAAGTCGACTACATTTGCATTGGTGTGTTTGTACAAAATTCAATTAGATTAAAGAATAATTTGTTTGCTTTTGTTTTTCTTGGATATTTTTTTTCAACTTTAACTTAACAACTTAATAGTGCGTTAAGTTGACAGTTGTGAGTACGTGACGCCTGTGGGAGACGAGCAGTTTGCTGCATATTGCGGAATGCAGTATGAGCGGACAGTTAATAGACACGTTTTCTTTATTGAGGGGGCATCGCACTAGCAAAAAAAAATATACATGTAGTATGTTATAAAGTTTACACAAACATCACAACTTGTTGTAGGTTGTGTAGGAATTATGTGAGAATTGCGAAAGCGCAAATATTTCTAGACTTCATGAAGCGCTTCAATGAATATTTGACCTCTTGAATTAAGTTAAACTGCAAAGGAAGAAAAAAGGAGTCGGTTGTAGATCAAATAGTGTATTAAAGCATCAGATGGGATTAGTTATGGGATCGAAATGACACTCAATCAGCTCTCAGTTAAGAAAGCTGAATTTTCAGGCTATGATAAAAGTTTGAAATACATTTTTAATCCAGTAATCTATAAGTGTGAATATAAGAAATTGTCTAAGCTGACCATTGAGTGACAGAAACGCTTTCCGGCCGATAAAGCAACCACTCTATAGGTCTCTGTTTCTGTCAGTAAGCCTCTATAATTTTATAAAGGAGCACATGGGGACATTGGTTTTTGATGTTTAAAAAAAATCAATATTACATCGCTGTACTGAAAGCTATCGAATGCAAATGCAATGCTGGATTGATGGTAAATGGTCCTAATGGCTGACGAAGCTCCAACAAAAAGTGTTCTTTATGGTCTCCGGTTACCATAAACTGTTCGACATTGCGGGGTGATGGGACCAATTTTTGATTAGCTCAAAAGTTCAACTGCACTATGATTCATATTTTATTTCATTAGCTCATCTGGTTTAAGTTGAAAACAATTGAATGAATTTGAAAAAGTTAATTATTTTCTTCAGCATGCTACAACATTCTTCTACATGATTTTTCTTGGGTTTTCTGTAAAATATCGGGTACCCAACATTACCCTTCAACATGATTTTTCATGGGTTGCCTGTAGAATGTCCCTAATATTCAACGATCTTGGGATTGTTGTGTAAAATTTTTGGGTATTGTTCTTTTTGGTAAATGTTCTGCTACACAATGAGTCATACTTTGTTTGACTAACTTGATCTAGTTTAGGTTTTAGGTTACTAGGTTACTATCATTCAATTGCTGATTTTGAAAAAGTGTATTATTCCTTCAACATTCTTTAACATTGGTTTCCAGTGAAATGTCAATGACTTTACTTTACTCTAACTTTATTGGTTCGAAAGTAATTAAAAAAAGGCGAAAGCTGCAAGTCTAATGAAGTACAAAAATTCTAATTTAGTTGAGTATCAGTATTTTAAATAATAAATAGATACAAAATCAATGAAGCGAGAATAATGAAATTCTGACACGTGATCAAGGAGATTTCGGGTTTTAACATACTTTCTTTTCAAGAAAATTCTACATAAAATATCAAGGACATAAAGGATTAAAATTTTCAAAGGACCTTTTTCATATTCCTTTTTTACAAATAGATAAAAAATCAATTTTATTTAAATTCTTGAGCCTTTTTTCTTTCATTTGATATCGCCATATCGCCATCGTCATATCGCCATATTCTAACGAGGTTAAGTATTTTTATATTTTTTTTATGTTTTATCCCCTTCAAAATTTTTAAGTCCTTTTAAAAGGACAAAGGATGTAGAAATGAAAAACTGAGTACGCAATATTACTATGTTTGGTCCCTAGTTTCACGCCCATATGGATTTTTTCCGGTGTAAAAAATTTTTTTAATTTTTGTCGCACGGTGTTTTCGGATAGATAGAAAGTTTGAAAGTTGATCGAAAAAGATGCCCTTGTCTCTGTTAGTAAGATACCATTTAACAGAAGAATTCTTTTCAGACATTTTTAAGCCCCTTTTCAGAAATTTCCAAGACGAAAGAGCATTTTACCTGAAAGATTATCAGAGCAAAGATAAAGTCAAAGGCACCTGGAGAGAGGTTCGAAGAGAGATTGTTATTGTTGTTGTTATTGTTATTGTTGATTGGCCAGTTAAGTGAACAACTTGTTCTGGTCAGATGACCGTAACTCTGTTAGTAACATAAGTTGTAACAGAGAAAATTCTTTCATCTCTTGATGTGATCATCTAGAAGAAAGACCAACTGAACTGGAAGAGGCACCTAGCAGATATTTTGAAAAAAGACGCCTGGAGCAAGGTTCTGAAATAACAGTAATAATTAATTCCATGAAAGGTTGTTATAGCCAGTTGAGTGATTGTATTGTTGTGACTAATTAAGATTGCAAGTTTAGCATTAAAGTCAGAGATCACAAAGCCAAAGCATGTCTATAAAAACCAATCAAGTCAAGAAATTACTATCACCTCTTAATGTGACAAAATGTAGAAAAACTAGTAGTAAAACTCATGTCTTGGCAAGTCGTTGATGTGTTTTTATGGCCAATTAATTACGCAAATATATATATAACCATCGTTTCTAACTTTAATCAAAAAGACAATTCAATGTCACGACTAATTCTGAGCTAAACATACACAATAAAAATGTTGCATAAATCGTTTAAATTATTCAATCAAATGGCTCAACTTCATTAAACTGATTTAAACAAGAAACCTAAAAATAAAAAATATAAAAACAGCATTAATTAGTAAAATGACATAAAACTAAAGCGCGAAGTTAAGTCAAATTAATGCCAATAAAAAAGTGCGTGTCAACAATTTTTATAACTCTCGCACGATGCGCAAACACTTAAAAAATTGCCACAAACATTTTCAAAAAATTTCCAATTGCTACCAAAAACAATAAATCAACAAAAAAACATTTACATTTCTTATGTTTGCGCGTTGGCAACACTGTTGTTGGCGCCTAGGTGAGCGCCTAATTGATTTGTTTATGCGTATTTTATGGCCTCAACCAAAACGGTTACAAAGCTATGGTTGTGTTTGTAGTTGTTGACATTTTTTTATTTTTTTATTGTGGCGCACGCACTGCATGCGAACAGAAGGCGCACAGTTGGCAACGCTGACATTTGTTTACAAGTTGATTGCAGATTTTTATTTTTAATAATTTTTTTTATTTGTTAAATATTGTTGTAATTTTTCTGTTTTTTATTTTTCATTTTAGAATTTTTGTATTTTTTATTTTTCAATTACTTGTGCGTATGACCTGCATTCGGGCTGCACCGAGCCAACAGCTGAGCGCGTATTGCTGTCAGCGTTGCCCAACAGGTTTCGGTGCATTCTTGTTTGTTTTCTTGCTTTCTTGTATGGATTTTTATAATTTATTTGCAATTGTTGTTGCATGTATGTAAATAACGTTATTTTTAGGGTGCGGCTACGTGCCGTATGCAGCATGCGTAAATTTTGCAATTTCGGTTTGCCATGTGGCAGGCGCTGACATTGGCTCAAGTTCAATTGCCAAGCGGTAACGATTGTCCCTGTGCGCTTTGCTGACTTTATGTTCATATGAATGTGTTTTTTTTTTATTTTATATTTTTTTATTTCAATGTCTGCTGTCTGTGTGTAAATGCATTCAATTGTGTAGTCGTTGGCTGTTCGTTTGCATTTTTATTACAATTCTTTGCCAATGCTTTGTAAACGGAAATGAAAAATGTATAAATTTGTTATTTGTAGACAGCAAAATCTATCATTTTTCTATTCAATTAATATGATTTCTTAATAAAATTGTATATTGATAAATTGCTTTGCTTTTCATTATCTACAGAGGCCACTTACTGAGAGAAGTTATGTGAGTTAATCAACTTTTTTGTTCAAAGAAAAGTTCAGTATATTCTTGGCGTATCTATAGACAGATTATTCATATATTCATTTTTATTTATTTATTTATTTCTCTTTTTTCTTATTTATTTTTTTATTTAATTATTTATTTATTTATTTAGTTATTTATTAATTTATGAATTTATTTATGTTTATTTTTTTATTAATTCATTAATTAAGCAATTAATTAATTTATTTATTCATTTATTTATTTATTTCTTTATTTATTTATTTGTTTATTTATTTATTTATGTATTTATTTATTTATTTATTTATTTGTTTATTTATTTATTTATTTATTTATTTATTTTTATTTAAGAACTAAGGCTTATATTTAAAAATTATAAGCTTAGAGTAGACAGCAGTTGCTACTGTTAGAGAAAAATTTGCCATACCCACCATTTTTGAACAATTTCCAAACTTTACAAACAACTTTTTTCCATTTGACTTATTTCAATGCTTTTTAATGTTCTTAAAACTTTAAAGCTAATTACAATGACTTATATGTGTATATATATAAATTACAAAATCATGCTCAGTTAACAAAACAAAATTTGCTCTCAAAAACAACTTCCAAGGATAAGGAAATTGTTTAATTTTCCTTCCTTCAGTTCGCGGCTCATCACAACTGTGCTTTCAAAATTCTCAAAGACAACAACGCCAAGAATCCAGTCACCAACAGAGAGGCCATCACCTGATTGGCCGCATTGTAGTAGCCGCCAGTGACCTGCAGATTGGCCGTTTCAATGCTGCGCCGACAGTAGTCGCCATCATAGTTCCAGCCAACGTGTTCATTGGTACGCAACGATTCCAGTCGCAGCCACTCCTCCAGCGGCGCAAAGTACTCACGCAACGCTGAACCATCCAGGCGGCCTTCGCCCAGCGTTTCCTGCAGCACCTCCTGCCAGGGCTGTGAGGCACCCTTCGACATTATTTGTCTGAGAAAAAATTTGTATTTATTTTTTTGTATATTTATTTAGCCAAGGTTTGCTCACTTCAGTAAATTGCCCGCTTCCGGATGCCGATAGACGTCGCATTTGTGTAGCGGCTTGCGTGGATCACCAGGCACATATTGTCCAGCCACACGACACATACCGCGATAGATTTGAAATTGCAGCACAGTGGAGACAAAGTATCTGTTATGACAAGAAAAAATACAAAAAGAAGCGCAGATTAGAACAAAGTAAAATATTTTAGTTTTATTTTAATGACAGCAAATATTTTGCGTTATGGCCAAAATTCTAAAACACTTTCAAAGTCAACTTGTTTCCTTGTTGCCATAACCTTTTACAGCCAACATTTTTGCAAAACTCTACAAACTACAATCATTCCTATTAAATTCTTAATGCACTGCACAATTAATTTGCTTAATTACAAAATATCAACTAAAACTTAAAACTCGGCAAGTGCGCGTACTTTCAAGTCGTCCCCTCTTTTGGGCCTTTTTTGTGTCTTAATTTTTTTTATGGCCAGTTTTTTGCACACAATTTGCTGAAACTTGCCAATCAGTTTGAGGGGCCATAAAACCGTTAGCTTTTTGCATACCACAAGCCAACTAACACTCACACTTGCATTCACATTCACACGCCAACGGCGGCAGCTAATAAGTGTAAGAGTTAATTTAATTAACTTGTGAAATTACTTGTGACTGATTTACTTGGGGTATTTGCTTTTATTTTTCGACAAGGTCAGCGTCAAATGTGTTGCAACATTTTCCTACTCACACACATGGTGAGGTAGGTTTCGTGGTGGCGTTGGTGCTGCTGCCGTTGGCCACATTTGACAATTACACAAAAAACACAAAAGAAACACACACAAAATTAACACGCAAAACAACAACGCATTGGCTTAGTAGCACTAAGTCGTCGTCTTGTTGCTACCTTGGTTTCGCATATACAAAGCGGTGCTGGGGTGGTCTCAGCGCTGCCGCCGTCACTTGATTGCGTTTCCGCCTGACTGATTCTAAATAGCAGACAGACAGACAACAGCGGACCGTTTCCCAGCCAACTGTTGAGCAATGACTGCAGCATTTAATTGAAATTAAGCATATGTGTAAATTGCAGCAAACTACGGCAACAACAATAATAGATAACAACAATTTGTCCTCCATGATGTTGGCGGCAACAACACGTTGCAAGAAAATTGCCAGCAATAAAATTACCAGCCAGATTGAATTATAGCAAAAAGTAAACAACACAAAAAAATAAACTAAAACGCGATCAACAAAGGTCGTTAAAAACGTGTGATTAATGCAACAACTCCAGCAACCACTACTAGCAGCAACGCTTAAGTAAACAGCAGCGCGCCAAAGTTCTCCATTCTAATTGGCGCATTGCAGACGGCCAATGTTGCCACTAAGAATTTCAAGCAAGAAACCATAACATTTTGCAATATCCACAAACGATTAGATTTAGTTTACAAAAACAACAACAACAACTGTAGGAACGGTGCGGCAAACTTAAGTGAGAGAAATTAAATGTAATGAAGCATAATGATTGCAAGGTGATGGCGCTAAATTATGTACGTGCCCGGTCGTTGAGTTGGGCTGGCTGATTCAATGGCTGTGTGGTTGGCATTGGTGTTGTTGTTCTTGTTGTTATTGTTGTTGTGCTGTCAGTGGCGCTCAGCCACGCCCCACTGCTGTTAGTGCACTTTGATTGACGTTGTTTAGCGTTAAAGTACGATTTAAACAATTATGCGGGCGTAGGCGTAAAACAAAAGACTTAAGCAACAAACTTTTGGAGTT
Organism: Melieria picta; assembly: GCA_964056695.1. Taxonomy (NCBI): domain Eukaryota; kingdom Metazoa; phylum Arthropoda; class Insecta; order Diptera; family Ulidiidae; genus Melieria; species Melieria picta. The sequence goes on along the minus strand of OZ057399.1, from coordinate 78,410,286 downwards.
CACTAGCAGAGACGAAAGGTTTTAAGTTTGAGGGGTTCAGAAAACATTTGTTAAATATGTTTTTAAGCAATTTGAAAGTAAATTTTAGTAAACAAAACTTTTGAAAAATTTAAAATAAATTTATTTATAAAAATTAATAAACATTTTTTAATACGGAATTCAGCAAAATAAGGTCGCATAAGTTTTGTAGCAAATTTTAGTGAACAAAAACTTTTGAAATAAATTTATAAAAAATATTTATAAAAATTAAGTACAAATTTTAATATGGAATTCCGCAAATTTGAAATAATTGATGAAATGGAAAAAGAAGTCGCATAGGTTTTACAGCAAATTTTAGTGAACTAACACTTTTAGAAAAGTGTTTAAAAAAATTTATAAAAATTAAGTATAAGATTTAATATGGAATTCTGCAAATTTGAAATAATTGATGAGAAGAAAAATTAAGTCGCATAAGTTTTGTAGCAAATTTTAGTGAACCAAAAGATTTGATAAAAATTTTAAAAAAATATTGATAAAAATAATTAAAAGAATGAATTGAATGAAGAATTCAACAATTTTTAGATAATTGATGAGAAGAAAACTCAAGTCGAATAAATTTTATAGCAAATGTTAGTGAATTAGGTTAGGTTATGTTAGGTTGGAGTGGCATCCTTTTTCTGAAAGCTCACTTACATAAGCACAAAGGAATGGCTCGTTGTGATTAGTGAATTAAAACTTGTAAAGAAAAACTAACAAAAATTTATAAAAATTAATTAAAATTTGTAATATGGAATTCAACAATTTTGAGATAATTGAAAAGAAGAAAAATTAATTCGCACAATTTTTGTAGCAAATTTGAGTGAACTAACACTTTTGAAACATTTTTTTTAATTTATAAAAATTAATAATTTATTGGAATTTCAAAAATTTCAGATAATTGAAGGAAAAAAATAAAGTCGCCTTATGCGATAATTGATCAGAAGAAAAATGAAGTCGCATAAGTTTTGTAGCAAATTTCAGTGAACTAAAACTTCTAAAAAAATTCAGTAAGGTAAGTTACGTCGTTCATTTTACAAACAAATATGACAAACATTACTTTCGGAAAATGCTTAATTTAAACAAAACTTTAAAAAGATCAAGAATTTAAGAATTATGTATTTCTGAATACATTTTGTTTTAAAGCCAATACGTTTTAATACCAAAAGAAAAATTCATTTTGAAGGAAGTAACAAAATTTTAAATTTGATAATTTTTTTAATAAAATTATCTTAAAACAACTGGAGCTTGAAACAACTCAAGCTGAAAAGTAGGAAAACAGGTATTGGATATGTTTTCAAACATCTTTTAGTTTGTAAATATATAAGTTTTCAAAACCATTTTCATATTGAAGCCATTTTCTGGTTAATGAATGTCTAAAATATTCAAGTTTCGTTTTATAGTAATTAAGTAAAAACAAGTTTTATGAAAAAAAATATTACAATAAGAAATAAAACTTCAAGCTTGCTTGAGTAGAAGAAAGTTTAGTAATACTTTGATGTATATGTTTTGAGCCATTCGTTATTAATTTATGATAATTATACTTTCTGGGAAAATAAAAAATACACAGAACTTAAAATAGACTTGGGCCTTGCAAAAAGTTACAATCAACGAAAGTAATGAAAAACTAAACTTTGAGACAATTTACCTATTTAATAACCACATTTTACTACTTAAGCCCACAAAACTAACAAAGCTGTCTACCTTATTTCGCTCGTATTTGCTGCTTTCGCTTTGCAAACACACCCGAAAGCAAACTGACTAATTTGCCACACATTTCACTGCAATAAAATACCAAACGCCATATACTCTAGTGGGAGCCTAGTGCCAATTGTCCGTTTTTTCTTGCCACTTTTTGGCGAATTTTTCCTTTTGCCCCCTTACGGAGCAAACATAATCACGCTGAATAAATCAAAAGCAAGCACGAATTGCATGCAACCCACTGCCATACTGCCCTGCATTTTTCGATGCTATACAAAAGGCAATGCGATCAACAACAACTGCAACAATAACAACAACAATAACAATAAAAAGCCACACATAATAACGAAAGGCAAACAACCTTAAAAGTCGCAGACAGTTAAGTGCAGCGTCGAGCCAATAGCGTCGCTCGTAAAGTGTGCATGCAATTGTTGTTGCTCTTAGTGTTGTTGTATTTGTTGTTGCTGACTGTACAGAGGTTATCGCATCGTCGAGTCAGCTGTGTTAGCGTTCGGCGTTGGCGGCAATATCCTTTTGCATAACAACTGTCAGTCCATGTGGACTGTGGTCGCTGCTGGGCGCTGTGACTTTTCGTTGCATTGTCTGTGCACTTAGCTGTCTGTCTGGTTGGAGTGTTGGGCTGCCGGCCCGCTGAACTGTGTCGTGATCGTATGCCCGTTTTTGCTGTAGCCTTTGCCATTGTATGTTGCATTGCATTTGATTTGTGACTGCTGCGATACTGACATAATGAGGCGTAAATGTGTGACTCGTTGCAGGTAATTCGGATTTTTCATTGATTAACAAAAATAATACAAAAAAAATTACTAAAAATAATCTGTCGCTGGTAAAACTTGAAGCACTGCATTGCAACGATAACATTATTAGGCACCACAAATTAGCCAAATGTGGCTCAAGAGTTGTTCAAGGTCGCTTAGAAAATCACAACCAACGACACGAATTAGCGTTCGATTGCCAACATTGATTGCCAGCGCTCAAGGCAAAGCTAAAAACAAAATAAAAAATGTTCAACATAATCTGAAACTATTAATAGACATTTTGTAATGTTCTGCTTAATTTGTGATTTGTTACTTTTCTAATTGTTGCGTGACAATCGAGCGACAAACTTCCGTTTCGTATTGAATGAAAATGTGCAAACTTTTGCTTTTCACAATTGTTGGCAAATATTTATTTGGTACAGTCGAATTTTTTTTACTATTGCTATTGCAGTAGTTGTTGTTGTTGTTGTTGTTGTTGTTGTTTTCTGTAGTTTCTTATCTAAAGCATATCGTGAGCACAATTGTCCAGATGTCATGCTTGAGGTACATTGGCCTGTTTAGCTGTGAGTCACGATTTGCATGTCTCTGTTTGTGTCTCAACCGAACGAATTTGAATGTGGAGCGTAGGAAAAATGCAAAGAAGAAAAACACACAAATCAAACGACCAACTTCAAGGTCGCAGTGTGGTGTTTGCATTGTATATTTGTATATTTGTATGTGTGTGTGTGTGTATAAGTTTAAATTTGAGCAAAATATAAGCAAGTTTCAAAGACTTGGATGTGTGGTGTGCAAGTTGTCACATTGATTGCAATATAAGAAATTAGTTTGAATGAAATTTCTAATTAAAAAGTTATTAACAATTTTGTCAAACTAAATTAAATCAAAATTAACTAAACATCTCTTAGTTGTGTCTAACTTTTATATCGCTGCCGCCCACTTAAGACATTTCGAAATCAGAAGCTGCATTCAACTAATAAATTAAGCTTTTGCCATAAAAGTCAGTTTAACCAGTTTGGCAAAAACAAAAGCAATTTTTTCATAAAATTCGTTGCACAATTTCTGCTAACATTTTGATATTAAAATTACTGTAGACATCCAAGTTTTTGAATTTACTAAATATATCAAAATCATTGCTATTCATGGTGAGAGACTTATGACTGTTTTGGACTTGAACTGTGCTGAAACTAAAATTGTTGTTAGTAATTTATAAGAACACAGTCCTTTTCAAAAGAATTTGAAAGAATTGTGCAGCATGATGCAGAAGAGCTTAGCAATGGCCCAAGCGAGAGAGGATTTTAGGTATTCAAAGCATCCAAAATCTGTTTCTTACACAAATTGTGGGTGGAAAATATGGTTTTAAATAGTATTGGAATCAAAATATGTATACGGAATCACCTCAAAATGAGATCCTGTGTGCTCCACTGAAACTGAGAATGGGATTTGGTCATACTTGAACTCATATTTTGGGTACAATTTTTATTCGATGGTTTAATAAGCTGCAAGATCGGTGATGATCAGTGAAACTTCACTATTTTAGTGATACCATACCTTACCTACCTTACCTTACAGATTATTAAACCATCAACAAAAACAAGACAAGTCTTCGAATCTTACTTTATCTTTTTATTATTTTTCAATCCGAATACAATGATTTGGTACTAACCAGTTTCCAAAACTGTATCCTGGAGTTGTTTAATAGCAAAGAAATTGTTTGATAATGAATGAAAGTAGAACTGAGAAGATAGTTTTATTATACGGGGACTGAAATGTTGATTTTTTTTATAAGTAGTCACACAATGTTATATGTAAACCAATGTACTATAGATTACTTATTTGTATTTTTATTTTTTTATTTGTATTTTATTTATTTTTATTAAGATTATTTATTATAACATACATTAATTATGTTACTAATTGATTACTGTCTATCTGTATTTTATTGATTACTGTCACACAATGTTATATGTAAACCAATGTATTATAGATTATTTATTTTTATTTTATTTATTTTTATTAAGATTATTTATTATACATTAATTATGTAGAAAATGTGAACTTTAGTTATAGCAATGAGTGAAATTAATAAAATGAAAATTAACTAAATGATTTAATGAAATCTTACCTTTTCTAATACTATCGATATATCTGTACTCTCTTTTCTTTTTCCAAAACTATGTCGAAACCTTCAGTATAGGAAGGAGATGTTCCTCTTATCTTCTCAATACTAAACTATTATTGAGTTCGCTGCGGAGTCTTCAAAAGCTTCGTGGATTTTTTTAATAAAGCCTGTTGTACTTCTTTACATTACTTAATAATTGTTAAGTTCGCTGAGGAGTCTTCCAAATCCTCTACAATTATTTTAGTAAAGCCTGTTGTACCTCCTCTCATTACTAAACCATTATTGAATTCGCTGGGGAGCCTTCAAAAACCTCCTCAATTATTTGAATAAAGGCTCTTTTGTCTCTTCTCATTACTAAACCATTGTTAAGTTCGCTGAGGAGTCTTCAAAATCTTCCTGAATTATTATTCTAAAGCCTCTTGTACATCTTGTCATTACTAAAACATTTTTTAGTTTGTTCAAGTGTTGCTGTGATTTAAAAATCGCACAAAAATAATTACAAATTTTTTTAACAGCAATTAACAACGAAAAATTCTTCGCCCCTTCCATGGCTGCGCATTTTGTTTGTTTCAACAATTAAATATTACGCTGTGAAATTGTTGCCATTCACCAATTCACACACACACACACTGAACCACTTAAACACACACTGAGGCACTCAACTAGTCAGTTATGCAGTCAGTCAGTCAGTCAGTGCGTCACTAAGTCAACTGGGTTAAACACTCCCCTGCGGCTGTGTGTGCCATATTGGCCAATTGGAAAATGATTTTTTTCATTCGTTCGTCGTAGTCGTTGTTTGTTTTTGTTTTTGTGAAAATTGTTAATTGAAAATGTGAACTATGTATGCCAAGTAGACAATCGCTCAATCTTGTCTTGTCTGGCAATATCTGTCTCACTTGTTGGCTGCTGTTTCTGCCGGCCGTCCATAGCTGCAGCACCAGCGTGCGCTGCCTACCTGCCGTTTTATCTGTCCGTCTGCCAGTCTGTCCATCTATTTCCAAACGACATTAAGTGTTGCATTTAGTGCAAGCGAATTTTTCTCGAGCAGCTGTCGTCAGTGTTGCCATAGCATGTTGAAGCAGCGGCTCCAACTGTCTGCCAACACATGTTCTGCACGTCTGGTCGCCAACAGCAGCGGCCATTTGCCGCCGTCAGCGAGCGCTTGTCAACAATTAATCCAATTTCTGCTCTGCCGGCTGCAGTCTTCGGTGCGCCGTTTGTGCGCACTTTGCACTAAAATTAAAAATTGCGAAAATGGAACACGCAACAGGCGCTCGTGCATTTGGCCAAAATAATCAAAGCACACTTCAGCGGCAGCCATAAACCAAAATCCCAAATCTCAAAGCCATTTCGAAAATGGTTTCAAATTTTTCAGTGTTTTATTTTCGCGCTACAGTTGCACGATGGCGTTTCCATGGTCTTTATGGTCATCCCGGTGTCGTTTGGCTGTGCTACCGGTGGCGACTATTTAATGAGCAGGTGCCGCCCATAAGGGGCGCAAACCATTCTATTGCATTAGTGCTAATGAAAGGAATTTAAGGTAAATAGATTTGTTGACTTTTGTTTGTTGAGTAGTTTTCCGGCAATGTTGCGCTGATTAAGGCACAACGCCGCATGCGATTGGCTAATCTACATTTTGATTGCCGTTAAATCAGACAATCAAAGTGCGGAATTTTAACAAGAATGCGATTGGTGATAAAGTTGTTGAATTTTTACGACCACTTTTATGTAACTGCTAAGACAATGAGTGCGTGAGGGAATGGTGGCTGTGATTGCAAACTGTCACCGCAAATGCTAAAAAGAGGGTTTAACGAAAAGTTGAATGCTATTGAAGTGAGCTGCAGTTATGCTCAATTAGTTTAAGAAACCTGAAACTTATTTGTAAGCAAAATTCCATACACAAGTCATACAAAAGACTTAGGCAACAAACTTCACTAAACTCTCAAACACTGTCATTCTAATGCACAATCTTTTCATCTATGACAAACTGTTGCATTGCTTTATAAGTATTTATTTACATTCCAGTTATTACTCTACACTATGTACTTTGTCAATAATTGCAAAATTTAAAATAAATAAAACAAGATCCGGCTCTCTATAAGCACCTCTCTCTCTCTGCCCATACATGCATGTGCAACAATGCCGTATATGCGCTTGTAATTACTTAATAAGTGTACAGTTTAGATCCGTTCATAAATGAAAACATAAATTAAAAGCTTATTATTAGCAACGAGAGCAACAACAACACAAACATTCCAACAACAACAATGCAATGCGCGCATAGAAAAATCATGTCGTTCCTCTTGCAATAAGCTTGAACTGAAATCAATTATTTACAGCTTAGCAACGCATAGAGCAGCGCACACACGCAGCAATGTGTCACCACAAATGGCCAATTGCACAGAGGCAACTATTTATTGCACTATACTTTGCCCATTGGCCATTGGAATTGGCTGCGAAATTCAAAATTCTTTTCAATTACTACGTGCATTATGAATGCGTGTGTGTGTGTGTGTGATACTTTAAGAAATTGTTTGTATAGTCAAGTATCGATACTTTATGTATTGCATATTTTATCGAATTTATCGATTACTTGTTATAGAAAAACCGTTCGGTTTTGGCGTCACTTGTTAACTTCATACCTACAAACAACTTTTAATTATAACTTAAAGTTATCGATACATTCCCCGCATTACTAACTTCAAACATAAAAAATTAAATAACCCATAAACAAATTAGAAAAAAATCAATTATTTAAATAATCAATAATCGTAAAATAATCAATTTGACATCGATAATATAAAATCGAAATATAAAATAACCAAGAAAAAAATTAGAAAAAAAATCAATTCATTAAATAATCAATAATCGTAAAATAATCAATTTGGCTTCGATAATATAAAATCGAAATATAAAATAACCAATAAGAAAATGAGAAAAAAAATCAATTAATTAAATAATCAATAATCGTAATATAATCAATTTGGCTTCGATAATGTAAAATCGAAATATAAAATAACCAATAAAAAAATGAGAAAAAATTTATTAATTAAATAATCAATAATCGGAAAATAATCAATTTGGCTTCTAATATAAAATCGAAATATAAAATAACCAATAAAAAATGAGAAAAAAATTAATTAATTAAATAATCAATAATCGTAAAATAATGAATTTGGCTTCGATAATATAAAATCGAAATATAAAATAACCAATAAAAGAATTAGAAAAAATCAATTAATTAAATAATCAATAATCGGAAAATAATCAATTTGCTTCGATAATATAAAATCGAAATATAAAATAACCAATAAAAAACTGAGAAAAAAATCAATTAATTAAATAATCAACAATCGTAAAATAATCAATTTGGCTTCGATAATATAAGATCGAAATATAAAATAACCAATTAAAAAATGAGAAAAAAATCAATTAATTAAATAATCAATAATCGTAAAATAATCAATTTGGTTTCTAATACCAAATCGAATTATAAAATAACCAATAAAAAATGAGAAAAAAAATCAATTAATTAAATAATCAATAATCGTAAAATAATCAATTTGGCTTCAAATTCCGTCGACTTTTAATTTAAATATTATTTTTCTTTGATGCAGTAATGGTTTGCAGTCAGTGATGATGACTATTTGGTACTAAATTAGTGAATGTGTGTAAAAATAATACTCGATGTAATGAGATGTGTCCTTTTTCTGTTGATGGTTTAATGGGCTTTAAATTTCTCACTGATCAGTGAAACTTGTTTATTATTTCACTGACCTCCTCATAGCCCATAAAACTGCCAACAGAAACAGTTACACATACAAATCATCTCATCGGCTATTACATTTACATTGACTACTTTTTGACACTAAGAACAGCTAATGATTTGGTATCATATAAAATTGTTTTTAATATTGAGCACAGGGATTGATTTATGCCTAAGCAATTTTCGAATGTAAATATAGGGTGTTTTTTTTAGAGGTATAGAACTTCGAATTGAAATAAAACACAAGAAAATCGTTTTAATGTCCATCAATTTGGCTTTATTGGAAGGATAATTTTATGCCATTAATGTTTAAATATGATTTCGGGCATGTGGCCGCCACGGCTGGCTCGAATAAAGCCAATTCTACAGGTCCAATTTTCAACCACTTTTTCGAGCATTTGGGGCCGTATGTCGGCAATAACGCCACGAATGTTGGCTTCCAAGTCCCCTAACGTTTCTGGTTTGTTGGCGTAGACGAGCGACTTCACATATCCCAAAGAAAATAATCCAATGGTTTCAAATCACACGATCTTGGTGGCCAATTGACAGGTCCATTCCGCGAAATTATGCGCTCATCGAATGTTTCCTTCAATAAATCGATTGTGACGTGCGCTGTGTGGCATGTAGCGCCGTCTTGTTGGAACCACAACTCATCCACATTCATGCCATCCAATTCGGGAACAAAATAGTCGGTTATCATGGCTCTATACCGGTCTCCATTAACGGTAACTGACTCTCCAGCATTATTTCGGAAGAAGTATGGCCCAATGACTCCACCAGCCCATAGAGCACACCAAACAGTCAGTTTTTGTGGATGTAATGGCGTCTCAAGGGTCTCATGTGGATTCTCTTCACTCCAAATGCGGCAATTTTGCTTGTTGACGTAGCCATTCAACCAAAAATGAGCCTCATCACTGAACAAAATTTTGCGATGAAAATCAGCATCGAGATCAATCTCATTTTCGGCCCATACACCAAAATCACGACGCATTGCATGGTCTCGCGGCTTTAATTCTTGCACAAGCTGGATCTTGTAAGGTCGCAAGCCAAGATCTTTGCGCAAAATCTTCCATAAAGTTGATGGACAAAGCTCCAATTGCTGTGCACGGTGGCGAATCGATTCATTCGGGTCCTCTTCAACATTTTGCTCTACAGCGGCAATTGTTTCTTCGGTGCGCACTGTTCGACGTCTCTGCGGATGCGTATTATCACATAGAGTAAACGTAGTGCGAAAACGACCCATGGTTAACCGAATTAATTGCTCTGATGGACGATTATGTCGACCATAAAATGGACGGAGCTTGCGGTAAACTTCGCGAACTGAACCATTATTTTCGAAATAAATTTGCACGATTTGCAAGCGTTGTTCTTTTGTCAACCTGTTCATGATGAAATGGCAAACCAAACTGAACATAAATGACATTAGAGTTGCCAAATTTGACCACAAAATGCCAGTTTTATCTCTATTCGAAAAACAAACCTCTAAAAAAAACACCCTATACAAGTAATGATTTAATACAAAACACTTTTCAATACTGAATACAAGAATTGACTCAGTACTAAAAAAAATTACAATAGCGAATGTAAGCAATGATTCAATTCTACTTAGTTTTCATATGGAGTGGAAGATTCCATTCCATACTCAGATATTTTCAATACTGAGTAAGGATTTGATAGAAGGACTTGAGGAAACTGAATAAAAGAATCAATTCGTCACTGAGTATAGGAACCATTTCGATACTAAATACTTTCTGATACTAAGTAATAATTTTGTATACTAAAAATAACTAACTAAAGTGACTAAAGACTTACAAGTGCCTTTGATAGTAAATAAATAACCAAAAAATAAATACTTTTTAATAATAAATATGCTGAGTATTTTTTGATACGGAATACAAGAAATGATTTGGTACCAAGCAGTTTTAATGAGATGAGTTATGAGTTCAAAAATTGATTCAAAACTAAAGACTTTTTGCTACTAAGTGATTCTTCAATACGAAATACTTTCCAGTATTGAATACAGGCATCGATTTAGTATCATAACTTTCGGGTACTGAGTAAAAAAAACAATTAAAAACTGAATAATTTTCTATGCCTACAATGAATTTCTATGCATTTCTGGATACAAAATAGAGCATTGATTTGACTTCTCAGTTTCTTCGATTTTTAGTATAGGAATCGATTTGATTTGGAGAACTTTTCGGTACTGAATACAACTAACAATTCAAAGCCGAATACTTTTATAAAATACCTTAAAAAAATAATTTCAATTCTATGCATTTTTGGATACTGAATTCAAGTACCGATTTAACAATCAAAGGTTTTCGAAATTGAGGAAAAAATTGACTTTATATAATGTACTGGTTGGTATTGATTGCCTGAGTCGAATCAATTCTGAGTGCTACTCAATATTGAGATATTTTGATGAATATGAGAATCGATTTGTACTGGAAACATTTTATTTACTCAAAATCAACACTGTTTACAACCGAGTATGGCAACTGTTTTAAGAATTCAATAAAAGAATCGATTCCATATGGACTGCTTTTCGATACTGAATGCTTGAGTCGAGTCAATAATGAGTGCTACTCAATTTTGAGCAATTTTGATGAGTAGGTGAATAGATTTGATACTGAAAACATTTGAATTACTCAAAATCAACAATTTTTAGAACCGAGTAATGCCACTGTTTTAAGAATTCAGTAAAAGAATCGATTCCATATGAACTACTTTTCGGGTGGTTGGAAGGGACCTACAGTTTTATGCCGGTTCCGAACGGCAGGTTGGGAGCTTTTTCATAAGCAATTTTTACTCTCAGAGGTTTGCCATTTCCAGCTGACAGGACAGCCACCGAAAGATAAAACGAGTTTTCCCGTTTTTTTTTTTGTTTTACTGAGTGCTACTAAATATTGAGCTATTTTGATAAGCAAAATATGAATTTTGAAAATATTTGTATTACTCAAAATCAGCACTTTCTAGAACCGAATGCTTAGTGCGACTCTTCTTTGAATACAATAAAATAATCGAGTATTTAAATCGATTCAGTACTGAGTGTTACTAAATATTATGCTATTGTGATGAGTAGGTGAATAGATTTGATACTGAAAACATTTTAATTACTCAAAATCAATACTTTTTAGCACCGAGCAATGCAATTCTTTTAAGAATTCAGTAAAAGAATCGATTCCATATGGACTACTTTTCGATACTGAATGCTTGAGTCGAGTCAATACTGAGTGTTACTAAATATTGAGCTATTTTGATGAGAAAGTGAATAGATTTGATACTGAAAATATTTTTATTACTCAGAATCAGCACTTTCTAGATGCGAGTAATGCGACTATTTTAAAAATTCAGTAATAGAAACGATTCCATATGGGCGACTTTTCGGCCAGAGTTGATTCAATATTGAGCACTACTCACTTTTGAGCTATTTCGAAAAATATGAGAATCAAATTGATAACAAGAACATTTTGAATACCCAATTTTTAGTGCAATACTTTTCAGTACTTCAGTACTGACCACTTTAAGTAACGATTCGACTCAACACTAGCATAAATAAAGTGTCAGTATTAGTGTAACTAGACCAACTTTATGCAATAAACCATCACCGACACCAACACTTAGCGATGCTGTCACGTCGTTAATGCACACTTAGAGGTCATTTGGCTGCCGTGTAGATGCTCAGACAAGCCGTACGACACAGATCAAAATCAATAAAAAGAAACAATTAGTTTAAAAGAAAAACATGTCATTTATGGTTGTTGTTAGTGCACGAACAACAAATCATATTGGCTTTGTTTGCTTGCTCTCTCTTAATAATACATTTCTAGGCAAATTTGCTGTCGCTGGCTACCAATTAATGCTACACCATGACTTTGACTTTTAGCACTTATACATAAAACACACAAGTTGCAAACAGGTTGAGTTAGGTTAGAGAAGGGGAGTGTGCAATTAGGTCCCTTGTGAAGCCATTTAATTTGTGAAACATCAATTTTTTGGGGCTTAATTTAAATATGTTATCAGAAATTATCAAGAAATCTTCAACAGAAAACTTTGGTTAAAGCTCAGCAAAAAAAACCCATTTACATTTGCAACTAAATATCACAATTCCTACTGCACTTTTAACTAAATAAATTCCCTCATTCAAAAACCACAAATAGCCGTTTGGCGGCATTTACCGACAATTTGTTGCCCAAAATTGTAAACAAGAACTTGTTGCTGTATTTTATTTATTCATATTGGTTCATATTTTCCCACTTTTTTTATTGTTTTTATTTTTGTTATGAATAGTCAAAACAAACGAGCTGCAAAGCGGCCCCAAACACGAAGTGCCATAACTAAGAGTTTAATTAATTTGTATTTATTTTTTAAGCAACTGAAATTAAACAAGTTGCGTGCATGCCACAGCGGTGTATGCGTGTTGAAACGGTCAGAGGGTGTGGCTGATGTGGTGATTTAAGCCACGCTTACTGCCACTTTCAATAAGCCGCAAGTGAGCACATGTTGTACTTAGTTTTTATTTTATTTTGCAATTAATTTATTTTTTAAATTTATTTTCAATTTTAATATTTTTTCTAATATTTTTGTGTCTCCATTAAAATTGTATTTTGAGTCTTAAAATTCAGCAATTAATTTGCAATTAATTAATTTTTTTAATTTATATTAATTTTTTGTATTTTCTATTTTTAATATTTTTTCTAATATTTTTATGTCTCCATTAAAATTTTGTTTTGAGTCTTAAAATTCAGCCAAATTCCAGTTTAACAAGTTGAAAGTTTCACAAAATGTTTGTTGTTCTTTTTGAGTCGCCGCCGCCATGTAGTAAGCAGGAATTTTCGTTTAATCATTCAGAGTGCGAACGATACTTACTGCTTCGGCTATAAATTATGTGCACAATTATGTGATTCTTGTGTTTGTAATTGTTATTCACAATGGTCAGCAAGAGTACAAGTCAAGGTAAACACAAGAAGAAAACTGAGCACTAGAACTGTTGGCTAGTTTTTGTCATAAATTATAACAACTCAAGTGCTTGAAATTCTTTTTGAAGTTGTTTTTTATTTTTTTTTTACTGTCTACAATTTATACATTTTACGGCCTTACCATGGGTATGTATTCACTTTAGCTTTGTTATAGGTAAATGTGTGATTCTTTGAATTTTTTCTCACGCCCTGTCAGCATTCAAACACTTTCAGCAATCAATCAGAGGATATAAATTAACAACTATGAGCTCTATAAAAAAATATGAGCTCTGTAAAAAACTGTGGTAACCAAATTAGATGGAAATTAGATGTTTCCCATCTGTTTGTTTTTTTATTTTAATTATTATTATTCAGGTGTAGGCAGCGTCCTGACTTGTTGAGATGAGCCTATTTTAAAAATTCAACCATAACCAAAAAATCTTAAAAAAATCATTTTGTTCCATTTAATTTTTTTGGTTTTCAAATCTTTGAATAGTTGTATCGATATACCATACATAATTCAAAGTATCCAGAAATATTGTAAAGCATGAAAAAAAATTGTTTTTATGAGTAATTCAAACAAAAACTGAAATTTTTATAGATATTACAATGCAATTTTCTTCTGTAATATTTGTCTCTGATTTTGATAAAATTTTAATATATGTATATTACATTTATTTATAAATATTTCTATGAAATATTGCCATTATTTTTTTGTCACTACATTTGCATATTTATGCATATATTTTCAATATTTTCTTATTATTTATCAAACAACTATTTTCGAGTCTCATAAAGTGATCTTTTGCATATATTTGTTTTGCTTTTATTTTAATAGATATATTTAATTAGCTACTGTGCTGCTATTCATTGACCTATCGCGTCCGATCTGCGTCGACAGAAAGCCGACTGTAAAGCTGTTGAATAAAATATGAATGCTCACCTGAGGATGTTCAAGATGTTTATCTTTTCTATGCATAATGTATGATTCAAAGTGAGAAATTTATACAGTCACACGAATTTATTTGTGCGTATTTTGATGGCATAATTAAATAGAATACACACAAATGTGACATGTGTGATTTTTATGGTGCCGCATGCTCAACACAACTGTGACATAAGCAAAAAGTTATATTGGGCAAAACGATTTTTTTGTTTTGTTATTGACTTTACTGGAACTGAGGCCTTGTTATTGAATGATTAAAGAAAGAGACACAATGCGGAATCTAATATATTTGAAAATTGATGATAATTGCAAAAAATAAGTAACTGAACTAAATAGACACGTAAGAATTAATGTGGAACGATTGAAAAATCTGCTGTAAATTTTATTTTGTAATTTTCGAAATATGTTTTAGTTGTAATTAAAAAGAAAAATTATCAAAAATAGTGGTTGCAAAAATTAGTATATTAATTTTTAAAAAAATACATGTAACTCAAAATGTGTTTGTTTTGTTGGGTTGTGATTAAAAATAAAAATAATTGAAAATAATGATTGCAATATTAAAAAAAAAATTACATGTAAACCGAAATTTTCATTTTGCTTTTGGTTGGTGGTGATTAAGAAGAAAATTATCAAAAATTATCAAAAATAATAAAAATCTGTTTTTAGGGTTGATTTCTTTCTAGTTCGAAAAGAAAATCGATTACAAATAGTCTGCATTTGGGTTTTCTATTAAAAATGGGTACAAACGTCGACGAACTTATATCTTTTAGTAGCTTTGAATTATGCTAAAACTGTAAGTTTACGTAAAGTAACAAACAACAGCATAGTTTTAATAATTAAAATCAGTAAAAATTCTCTAGACACAAACCATTAAAACTCTAGAACCATCACTTCTGTAAAACCTAATTCAAACATAGCCAAATTCATATCTAAAATAGAAAAATTTCAACACATTATCCAAAAGTCAACTCAAGCTGCCTAAAAAATCAAAATTACCAGAGCAAACCAAATAATGTAACTTTATGTCAAAAATCTATAGCAGCCTTAAAAATATTGTAATTAAAAACAACACTTTAAACTCATAGAAAAAAACCCAGTCACAAAAAAATCTAAATCCACATTCGAAGCGGAAAAGGCCACGCCAACTTGGCCAACTGACTATGAAGAAAATCCCCAATAGCCAATAATCAGCAGACAACCGATCTGCACGCAAACCGGCATACAAGCTCACACACACACACACACACATGCAGTTGTATGCGCAGTCATTGTGTTGACAATTGTGCAATGCTGCGCGCAATCGGCATCGCAACATAGCCGCCCGATCGCTGACAGCAGATACGGCCAGCCGGGCCGAGCGAGCGCATGTTGCACATGCACATAACAATTGCCACAAGAAAGCAAAAATGCCGCACCGACAGTGGCCCACCGCATACACGACAATTAATTTCGATTTTTGCTCGCTTTCAATTCAACAACCACAAAGTATAACTATAACAATAACAACAACAACAACAATCAATAGTAGTAGCGGCGCACTTTTAATTTCGCATCGCACACAATTTTGCAGATTCTAAGCAAGTAACAAGCAAAATCGCACAGAGGCAAACAAAAAACGCAAGATTTAAGACACAAACTTGCAATCAAATGTTGCGCTTCGCTGAACAAAAGACCACAACCGAGCACAGCAGCAGCAACAATAATGGCAAACATTGACGCTGCTATAAAGACATTTCCCAGCGAACGTGCCGGGCGTACAGCGTGCAGCCTCGCCGTCCCCCTTGCCCTGTTCGCTGTCTTGCCCGACCGCGGGCAATCGTTGACTGGGTGCTCGCAGCGAAAGGGGTAACTGCTTAACCTGCTTTTACACGCTCCACACTGGCGCTATTACTCATGTACACTGCAGTTGTTGTAATCGATGTGGTCGTTCATATTGTTGTTGTTTTTGTTGCTGTTTGACTATCGGTTTGGTGTGCTCTAGTTGGAGACATGTTTTCGTTTTTGCCGCCGACCCACTGTGCGCATGTGTGCAGCATTCACTTGTTGTTGGCAGCTGTGTTGTTGTTATTCTTGTTTTTGTTGTTGTATTGTTAGTGCGGTAATTGTTGTTATTTTAGGTTTGCTGCGCGTGTCATTGCCCTGCTGCGGGCAGTTTTCGTGCGGCAAACGACACGACAAACTAAATTGTCGCAATGGGGCGTATACGTTACATTTTTTATTAAATTTTTTCAATACAATTCTTTTAATTTTTGTAATTTTACGTTTGCCTATATTTAGCGCAGTTAAAATCCATTTTAGCACAATTTAACTCAACGTTTTTTTTGTGTGTCTGCTCTGCTCATTGGTGCATTGGGCAGTTGAAGTGCAATTTTCGCTGTTTTTGTTAAACGTTCCTGTCACATTGTTGCGCTGACTGTTGGCTTTATTGTTGTTGTGGCTTGCTCTACATTTCACATGTTGCCCGTTTGCCATTTTCCGGCAGCTTTGGCGCAACGCATTGTACTCATTCGACCATTTTCACATATTCCCGGCTGGCTTTGCAGTTTTATTTATGCGCATAAATTGCGGCATTGGAAACGTTTTTATTCACCCCATATTTTCTTATATGTTAATTGCACGTCTGTGATTTATTGAAAAAGTCTAAAAGCAAATTTATTAAAAAAAATTAGTTTTTCTATTATTCAAAAAAATAATGTCGTTCATTAGGCACACTCAATGGTTTTTGTATTCTAAATTTGTGGAATTGTTTGCATAATTTTATGTAAGGCGACACTTTTACTTTCGAAAAAGCGACCGATTTCAATTGTTTCTGCCGCTAACTGTTGTACTGAGACATTTAAATGTGTGCAGTCAAGTGTGACATGTCTCACATGCCATGCCACCTTCACTTTAGTGGCCCAATTAAGACTAAACATTGGGCAAGTAGAAGAGTAGAGGGGATGGAATTAGACAAAAAAGTACTTTAATATGTTGAACATTTTTTTGTAATTTGATGCTACATAAAATCATTTTGTATTTGTTAAGAAAACTAACTTTCTTATAGTGACACGTGATCAAGGAGATTTGGGGTTTTAACAAACTTACTTTTCCAGAAAATTCGATGTAAATTTTCAAGGATATAAAGGATTAAAATTTTCAAAAGACCTTTTTCATATGCTTTTTTTACAAATAGATAAAAGATTAATTTTATTTAAATTCTTGAGCCTTTCCTCTTTTATTTGATATACATATCGCCATATTCTAACGAGGTTAAGTATTTTTAATATTTTTAATATTTTTTATAACCTTCAAAATTTTGAAGTCCTTTTAAAAGGACAAAGGATGTAGAAATAAAAAACTGAGTATGCAGTATTACTATGTTTGGTCTCTAGTTTCACGTCCATATGGATTTTTTCCGGTTTGAAAAATTTTTTAATTTTTGTCGCACGGTGTAACCAAAGAGGAAAGGTAGGTAGAAAAGGGAAAAATTCGAAAAGAAAATTATGAATGCAGCTAGGAATCGTTGCTTCTCTCCCAACTTCTTATTTGTTTCAGAAACTTAAGGAGATTATTAGTAAAAAAAAAAGATAAAACTGCCTTTGGCATTTACGTCCTCGAGGCAATATTTGTACATTTCTTACTTATTTACGTTCGTAAGTAGGGCATTCTTTACTTGTTCCCTTTACCGGAGACACCGGTCATTATTTTCGCCGATGATCTCCAACTACCGCGTTGAAAACCAGAGCCTCATTGCCAGAGCTTCATCGTCCTTACGGGAGCCACACAAGGCACATTGGGTCATCGATGATCCACATGTTATTCCTATGATTGCTCCAATCATTTCATACAAATCTCTGTTCTCTCAACACAACACACACAGTTTGCTATCTTCTATCTAAGTAGGTTCACATATAAGAACCAATTTTATTTTACAACACTTCCAAGTTTTGCTTTGCATTCGTTTGCGATCTTTGAGTAGTTTCCACGGTTCTTGAAGACCTTCAGTGCAGCTTGACTATCACTGCAGACTGTGATGTACTTTTCTGCGTTACTATTAGTTTAATGTTATTTTTTACAACATTACCACACACCTGAAACTATTTCTTAAGCCATCCTAAGCATTTTCCTCTTTTCCAATTCAACACCACAAATCTGTGGAAATTTTTTTTCTTCAACTCCTCTCAAATAAAAATATTCACTGCTTTTCTTATGTTACATGTATTACATTTTCTTATTACAAAACACCGCTTTTGGTTGTTGTTTTTATTGTTTTTTTGTTATTACAATATTTTGTCATTTTCCACCGGTTCATTGCTGTTCTGTTGCTTATTAACTTTACCGACTGTATGAGATATTTGTGCAATACATTCGTTAATATTGTTGCTTTGAAGTATGAGAGTCTATTGTCATCTGTGCGCCGGCATCAATTATTTGTTGTTGTTGTTGTTTGTAGTTAATTTCATTTTCTTGGTAACCCAATCAATGGCGGTTCGCCGAAATGCGTTTGCGGCGGTTTCATTGTCTTCTTTCACCCCTTCATTTGCCGTGTGATTTATAGTCAGACAAATGCCGGCAAATCGCTGTTTGATGTATAATGTATGTAAGATATATGTGTGTATGCTATATGTATGTATATATTTGTATGTATGTGTGGATTATTCAAGTTGCAGCATATCAATTGCAAATTGCAATTACAACTTTAATTATTTGCAGTTGAAAGCATTTATTGAATATTTCTATAATCGAGTTTTTGGAATTTTGCTATTTCTTATATAACAGAATATTTCTTAACAATCATTAAAATCTTAATTTTCTGCTAATATCTTGACCCATGACAAATCAAAGAAAAAGAGAGAGATATGTAATTGGTTGGTTATGGTTAAAAAAATGAACATCTGATAGCTTGAAATAGTATTGATACATAAAACCTCTGCTTTAAATTTAAATTGATATTATTTTATTCTCACCATTGATTAGTTCCTTCAACTACTTTGTTATTGCTTCACTTTCCTTTAGAACTTTTAAGCCTTGCAGTTCAATTATAAGTAAAAAAAATTTAACAGGCCTTCAAAAACTTTCAACTCTCAATAGTAAATCCACTTGGGGGGCAAAAGTGAAAGCAAATGTGTTTTATTATAATATTATAATCCAATTTCAATGAACAATAGCTAATCACAATTTTAGTGAGATTTAATTACCATCAAAACCTGTTGCTGGTTGTTCAGTTTAAATTTCTATTCTTATTTTCGAAAGCTCTTGCAACGTCATTGCACATCACAATGCCAGCTACTAACGTCTTACTTTCCAGATGCTCAAAAACCTGCCCTAACCGCAATCAATATATAGTCTGTCTGTTTGTCTGTCTGTCCCCAGTTTTAATCTCAATAAATATGCAAAGCATTGAACGATTTTGTTGCCATAAAAAAACTTGTTCACATTTTAACACTTTTAAATTTTTTACTGCAAATAATAAAAAGATAAACCAAAATAAAACAGAAAAATCTTCCAATGTTTAAAGTTTGTGACTATCAAAAGTTTATTATAAATAAGCTTGAAAAAATATTTTAATTTAAAACAAAATTAACACATGAAATACAAAATTCCAAATCGCTAACAGTTTTAAGGAAATTTTGTTTGAAAATTTAAACATACTTAAATTAAATTTTTTTCATAAATCAATGTGAAACATTATTGTTAGCAAAACTGGCAAAACAGTGAATTTTATTTTTAGAGCAAAATTTATGGATAGCTGACGAATGCAAACAAGTAAATTTGCATCATAATAAATCTTGCAAAAACAATAATACAACAACTACAAAACTATATTGTTATAGTTTTGTAGTTGTTGTATTATTGTAGTATTTTCTGTTTTATCCGATATCTGATGTTCGTATTAGAGACTTTGTTTGGCTCAAGTTTGTTGATTCTTTGACATGAGAAACCATTCAATAGTAGCGCCGAGCGAACAAATTTCGGCTGACTTGAGCAAAACTTAGAACAATAATGAATGGAAGCAAATAAAGAAAAAATTAATATAACATTTATAAATTCAATTGAATCTGATTTCAATTTGTCTATATCTAAGTATTAATTCTATACAAATTTAGGCACTTTGTTTCGAATATTCTTCTAGACTTTCGAGTCACTTAAGTGTACTCCAGACTGAATAAAATATCTGCTATAGAAACTGCCTCAGAGATGGACAAAGAGTCTATTAAGAGACTCCAATTATATTAGAATAACTATTATTAGAGATCAAGACTGTGATAAGCGCTTGCAAATGTCTTCACAAGATAACTGAATAGTAAAACACAGTGCACCTTAATTCGGAGTTCACAAGACCAGGTGGCCAGAAATGTCATAAGCAACATTCAATGTTATTAACCCTTTCGGTACAGGTTTTTACTGGGGAAAGTTAAAATTTTAAATTTTACGTTTTAGGCTTCTATGTGGATACATAAGCAACATTCCATAAGAAATTTTTTAATTTTTATACTCGGACCCTGTATTTTAGAGTGTTTTTCTATTGGAGCAACCACATCGTTGTGGCTGTAATAATTACTTAAGCATAAAACTTTTTACGCATAACGAAAATTTGAATATTTCTTCATTTACTTCAGCCAAAATTAAAACAAGTATCTAAATTGAAAGAAAAAGTCAAATTAAAAAGTTATCTAAAGTTTTCTGCTTCTTCTTCCTTTACTATGTCAAGATATACCATTAAAAAAAGTGTATACTTCTCTTCTATAAACTTAAGTATTCAGTTTATTAATTTCGTATTTTTCCTAAAACTTCAAACTATTGTAAGGATTAACAAAAAATGTATTCTTGAAACCACAGAGGGTTCCGACGTCCACAAAGTAGCATGTTGCCATATGGCAACAAAATAGCGAAAGGGTTAATAAATTATTGCTCCACTTGATGAC
This sequence comes from Melieria picta, assembly GCA_964056695.1. Lineage (NCBI taxonomy): Eukaryota > Metazoa > Arthropoda > Insecta > Diptera > Ulidiidae > Melieria > Melieria picta. The sequence goes on along the minus strand of OZ057399.1, from coordinate 78,389,097 downwards.
TACTACAGTTTGAAGAAACTTAAGTCAAGTCAGACCATTTCAAGTCAAGTCAGACCAATTCTCGCAGTTACTTTCGTTCTCTGTGAAGTAGAAACTGCAGGCAGTTGGTTGGCCTAATGATGTGCCAATTTATATGGGCAAATTACATAGAAAACAGTGTGTTATGTCCTATGTCTTATGGCGGACCTCTTCCTTTGTATCTTCCCCGCCTACGCCCGAATCAGGTTTGTATCAATTCATATTTTAATTGAATTTGGCACTGAGATGTCGAGAAGCGACCATCTTGGCTCCTTGACACCACAGGATCTATTTAAGTTTCTTTGGAGGTCAAGTAGATTTAAAGTAAATTCAAATGGAACCTCGTAGAACAATGAACGTATATTCTGTATGATTTCTGTGCTGGCTAGACTGTTCTGACGTAGAAAAAAAGTGCGTATTTGCTGGATATATAAAAAAAGTTGTAAGGACTATTTTCGTTATTCTCATTGCTGATAAGATGGCTCATAGGGTCTGCCCCAAGAATGTTAAAATGTTCTATATAAATTTATATATATTTATTATATATATTTATTGAATACTCGATCACAAAGGCTTTGAGGAAAATAAAGCAGCAGTTGTTGTTGCCAAAAGTTGTAGTTCCCTGTCAGATGAGCTAATCTGATCTGATGTCGTTCTAATGTCTCTGCAGATGATCAATAGGATCTAAATAACAACCTTACGAGAAAAACGAAAGCAAGGTGGAAAAAGTTTATGCTTGGACAATTCAATAAAACACTTAGAAGATTTGTTCTCTCTCTTACGCGGAAGTACTACAAAGCCATCATCGGCTAACTAATTTTTATTATTTTCATTTTCATTTATTTATTTATTCACTTATTTATTTATTTATTTATTTATTTAATTATTTATTTATTTATGTATTTATCTTTTTTTTTATTTATTTATTTATTTATTTATTTATTTATTTATTTATTTTTATTATTATTATTTAACTAACAATTTTTTATTTATTGTTGAATATGTGGTTACTAACTCTATAAAGTTTCTCTCAACAAACATAATTTCTCATTTTCAATTCATAAAATCCACCTCAAGACCATTGAAGGAAGCTATATGCCACATTTTTACTTCCTTCCAGACATGACACCAATCCCAAGCAACCACCATTTCGAAACCGAATCTAACATCAAAGTGAAAAGAAAATGTTCATAGAGCGCAAATTTTATTACTACACGACATTGACAATGGTTAACACTAACACTTTTTTTACACTTATTACACAACTGTGTTGCACTTGAATTTCACTGAAAGCCTGACTTGAGCTACGAAAAAAAATGCACAAAAAGAGGAAAACCACAAAGCAGATAATGTTTGGTATGAAAGGAAATGAAGAGAAATGATGTTGGAAATTTCAGGTCAAGGTTTTCGATTACAACATGTTGGAAATGTGAATGAAAACAGTTAAACTGAGATTGAGCGAAGCGCATAAATATTTAATGGACTGGAGAAAAAAAATTCACTAATTAAAAGTTGAATGAAAAAAGTGAAAGTAAAGAAAATAATGATAAAAGAAAAGATTACTTGAATGTACTGTTGTACAAATAGGAATGTTGCTGTTGAACTTCCAAAGCAATTTAAGATATTAAAAAAATACATATCATGCTGCTCTGTCACTCCAGGAGACTGTGGCAAAGTAAGAGGAAAAAAATAGAATCACACTAACCAACTAATTCAGCATTTTTGCTTAAATTTATGTAAAGAATGAACAATTATTTTTAAACACAAAAACTTAAACAGAAAGTGAAGTTTAATCAACCCAACAGGAAGTATTAAAATCGCAACAGAATCTAAAGCTATAACACACTTTTTTGGTATGCAAATTTTGTTCACTATTTCTCGAAATTGTGATATATCAAATTTAGATTTGACTATAAAGAAATGTTTGAATTGTTGCTTTAAAGTTTAATGGTGCAACTTTCAATTAATTTGAAATGGAGATTTCGAGAAAAACCCAAATATAAGAAAATAATACAAAAAATTGCCCACACAGTGCCATAAATAAAAGTGAATGACTGAACAAATGAAAGGAGGAACGAACTTATGCCAAAGAAACCGAACATAAAGTAAATTTATGCAAATGTTAAAGTTCTCTGCTGATGGATTGTTCTATGTGGCAGCTATGTTTAAACTGAGAGCAATTAAATTGAGCTGAGCTTGATTTGAAAGCGATAAAGGTCAAAGGGCAGTAATAAGATGAATGTTTTTCTAAAGCTAAGTGCACGTGGAGCATAAATTTAAATAAATTCTTACTAGGAAAAAACATAAAAAAGCAAAAATTATTTAAAAATTTAAAATAAAATAAAATAAAATAAAATAAAATAAAATAAAATAAAATAAAATAAAATAAAATAAAATAAAATAAAAAAATACAATAAAATAAAATAAATAAATAAAATAAATAAAATAAAACAATTAAAAATTATATAAAATAAAATAAAATAAAATAAAATAAAATAAAATAAAATAAAATAAAATAAAATAAAATAAAATAAAATAAAATAAAAGAAAATAAAAGAAAATAAAAGAAAATAAAAGGAAATAAAAGAAAATAAAAGAAAATAAAATAAAATAAAATAAAATAAAATAAAATAAAATAATGTCAAATATATTAATATAAAATGAATTTAAATAAATGTTTACTGGAAAAAACATAAAAATTAAATAGAATAAAGTAAAATAGAAATAGAAATTTAATAAATTTAACAAAAAAAAACTTAAAAAAACAAGAAAATTTTACTACATAAATATGATAAGAACGATTCTTCATATTTTCAGCTTCTTTTCTGAATAATATTTTATTTCAAAATTAATAATTTGCAACAAATTTTGTTCGCAATTGTCATAAATTCCATTACAAAATCAAATCTGCACAAATTAGATCGAATTGCCACCATAATTAACCCACTTTTCAATTTGCGCTGAAAAACAAAAATATTTCAAGAAAATTTCAAAGAAAAGCGGCAAAACAGCAAAATTTTACCAGAGTTGCTGGTAATTTACCAGCACCAAATCAACGAAACGCAGACAAGCAAACAGTGTTTAATGGTATTTGTGTGGCTGGCTGTGTGTGTATGTGTGCACCAAACCACTTTATGGCTTAAAATTGCCAATGGGTTTGAAAAAATGTGCAACACCTAAACTAATACAGGCACACAAAGTTGCAAGTGTTGGTAGCACAGTTAATGTGGTAGTGGTGTCAAAAAAGCCAAGAGCTATTTTAAATTTTTTAAAACTAAATATTGAAAATGATTTTGTGAAAAAGCTTTCTGATAATTTTTAAATATTTTTATAATTAAATTTTAGTAAAGTTCTAATTATGTTTTTGATTTTCAATGAAACCAGTTTTTTTTAATCAAATTATACCCACTGACAACAAAGTAGTTGAAATTATTCCATTCTGGCAGTGACACCAATACCAACGCACCACAACTCCGAACCCCATCACCAATACAGTCAAACAACACTCACACTCTCACGCAACTCAAGCAGCAGAAAAAGCTCACTCACCGCTCTGCATGCGCCCCGCTGTTAGCGTTGTGGTTATCGTTGTCTTTGCTGAAAGCGAAAATCCGCCGCCAAATCACTCTCACTTTCGTTTGAGGCCGTCTTTGACAATTTTGCAGTTAGCCACTTAGCGCTGCCTTCGCTTTGATTTCAAACTTGAAAAGCTTTTTTTGGTTTTACACTGAGCGCCGCTTAATGCTTGGCTGGTGAGCGCGCCGACGGCCACAGTCTCAGCGGTTCGAAAATTTTGTTTTGAAAATATGTGCGGGGTATATAAGCCGGCAGCTGACCAACGACAGCATCCAGTCAAAAGTTTGGAATCGTTGCGATTCTATCACAATTTTTTGAGTTTCATTTATTTTTGTTTGTTGGCCGTTGGCAGTGTGTGTGCGGTTTAGTTGTTTATTTTTTATTTATTTTTTTAATAAAAGGTGAATAATTTTAAACAAAGTTTTAAACAAACATTTTTGTTTATAAAAAGTGTGAAACAGTAGAAAAACAAATACAAATCAATTCTATTCTCTAAAGTATTTTTAAAATTGTTTCTATTTTTTTCAAAATTCTTAGAGTGTCTGCAGCGCTCGTTGTTGTGCTGGGAGTTTTGTGATTCAAACGCTGTTAATTAACCACAGAAGAACAACATGAAAGTATTTGTAAGTATTTTAATGGATTTTGAAAATGTTTAAAGTGTTTGGAAAATTGTGCTGAATGTAGTTTTTTAAAGAATATCGAACTTAATGATGAATGGTTTAGTGGTACTGAGTTGACTGCATTTGAAATGAGTTGATGAAAAATTAGTAATTTTTTATTGATAAAAAATTAAATTTTAATTTGAAAATTTTAATTAATTATAATATGAAATAATATTTCAATTATTTATAATTATTGAAACAAATAAATGAAATAGAAAAGAATAAATTTAATTTATTATATCTTGTCTCATATCAAGGCTGAGGATTTGAGCTTTCATTCGAAAATAGAAAATAATGGTTGGGAAAGCATTTCGCTTTTTTTTAATGTATAAAACAAAATTAAATATTTACAATATTTGAAAAATAAAAAATTGTATGAAATTGTATATGATGAAATAGTTTCAACAGCACAATTATGGCGGTAAATAGGTTAGGGTTAGCTAAGGTAGAGTAATCTGCAGCGTAGGCTGCGCTTTCACTCGTAGGCCATAGTGGCCTATTGTCATTCAATTCTTCTTGTACTTACAAGAGTAAGGCCTATAAAATTTTACAACTAATTAAAAGCGAAATCGAAGAATCTGAATCTTAAAATGGCTTCATGAAGACTTAGGTAGAAGTGGCTGCCCCAAAGCAGTGCCAACTTAGGTAATAAAGACCCCAATAGAACTAAAGTCTTTTCACTCCATAAACCAGCCTAGTAGATTCTGAATAGTTCTGTCGACTAAATACTTTAGAGTGTCGAAGAAAAAGTTGCCAGGTGAGTCTTAGTGCATAGAAGGTGTGAAGTGCGATAGAAGTGCAATTGTCTCCTCTTTCTCATCTTTATAAATTTTTTTTTTAATAGCAATGTATTTAAAAATTTAAATAGAACTGTTTTTAGGTTTTTGGCATATTAGTTCACCATGAAAAATCAATACCAAAATAATTTAACATAAAACAATGAAGCCCATGAACAGAACCCAAACATATCTCGAGTTCATTGACTGATTAATACAAATTCTGGACAGAATTAATGCTGATCTGAAGAAAAATCGTATATATCATAATGTAATTCCAATATTTGTTTAATGGTCTTATAAAATATATCAGAAAATCTCAACTTTCTTCAACTTCAAAGAAAATAAACCTTCAAACCTACTTTTGAAATCAAATATTACACAAAATTTTACCCCAATTGACTGCTCGACTTTACCCAAATTCCATAAAGCTTTCATTAATCCCTTTTAATTGCCCACTTTGACGCGAATAGACCATCCACTTAGTCATGAATATTGCCACATTTTCCTATGCTTCCTTTTCATTTTCACAACAACACAAAAAAGGTGCAAAAACCACCATTTGGCAACGGTCATCAACCACAATGCCAACCGTTACAAATCCACAAATCCGCATTAAAAATCATGAACTTTGCCAATGATTAAAATAGCTTCACACGTACCACAAGGCAGCCAACAACAATACAAACAAATACAACCCCAACAAAAACAACAACAACAACAGCACTTTATAAACAGCAACAGCTCATTCATAGTTTGCAGTTTGCAGCGTTTTTACTTCGTTTTTTATGTACTTTGTTTTGTTTTGATGTGGTTTTTTTATGCGCCATGTGCGCAATGCGCGCACAACTGTTGCCGTTAGCCGACAGACTGAGCCTTCAGCTGATAAGTTAATAAACCTGCATACGAGTATGTATGCGCGCGCCGGCAGTGGGCTTCTTTAGTACCGTTAACTGACCGTTTTGTAGCCGGAAAATTGTCGGAATGTGCCTCATATGTTATATATTTTTTTCAGCTGCATAATTTTGCATTACAGGGTAATGCAGACATAAGAGGTTTGCAAATGAGTTTTTGTTTTTGTAGTGCTCATTATTGGCTGTTGCAGTGCATTTTGAATTAAGCAATGAAGCAGTAGGCGTTAGTATGTTTTGTTATATTTAAATGAAATTAGTTTAAATGTTGCCCAAGGCACAAATAATACAGCCGCATTTACATTACAGCGCACATATTTTTTTGTCAATGTTGGCCACTAGTTCATTAAAATAAATTTCACCCAACTATTGGGTGGTGGCATTTTGTTTTGGACATGTGCGCGCTGCACTTTCGCTTTCCGCTATTGGCACATTTGGCAGCGAATATGAGGTAATAATTTGAATTTATGTCAAGCACGTAGCAACTTAATTGACTACTACAGCGTAAAGTGGAACAATGTGGAATCGAAACAATTTCTTTGCAACATTTTGTTTACATTTGGTGTGGTGATGGTGTCAAAATTGCTCGATTTCTATGGTATTTAAATTATTTTTTTGTATTGTATATTTAATCGAAAGACTTAAGCAACGAACTTTTTTGAATTTATTAAAAATAAAATATTTTAGGGATAGTTGAAATATTTTAGGGGCGAACCAGAGTGAATATTTAATCGAAAGACTTAAGCTACGAACTTTCCTAAATTAATTGGAAACAAAACAATTTAGGGCTAGTTGAAATATGTATATTAGGGGCTCACCAGCATTAAATTAACAAAAGAGTTTAGTAACTAATTACTTTGCAATACAAAAAATATTTTTTTAAAAATGAAACCGACGGATTCACATTCCTGAAACAGAAGACTTAAGCGACGAACTTTTCTCAATATCAAAATTGTAAACAAAAATGTATTTCCTTTCAATAGTTCGTCGATGAAAATGTTCTTAGTATACAAAAGACTTAAGCAACGAACTTTGTCAAATGAATAGAGTTTTATAGAAAATATTGGTTAATTTAAACATTACTATTAAAACCATGCGTTATGGAAACGAGAAACTTATGCCATTAAACTGCAGTCAATATTTTTAAGTTTAGAGCTCAAAAATTTAAGCTTTTTATCAGCGCCCACATCTCATGCAGCAAACTCCTTTTTCCATTTGTTTTCTCAGCAATTTTCGATTTATTCTAATTTCCTTTTTTCAACCCAATTAACACCTAAAAACTATCTTTCATCTCCTGCCTCTTTGCAGCTGTGTTTAGCCGCACTGCTTGTGGCATCGGCCTGCGCCAGCGATACCACCGCCAAGAAGGCCGCTGCCTCTGCCGCCGTTACCGATGGCGACAAGAAGGTGCCACTCGAAAAGAAACTGGACAAACGCGGCCTGCTCGATCTCGGCTACGGCTACGGACACTCCGGTCTGGATGTCGGCTACCTGGGACACGGTTCCATTGCCGGACATAGCGGTTATGGCGGACACGGTTACGGTCACGGCGCCGTAATTTCCGCACACAGCGCACCTGCCGCTGTCTATGGCGGCCACAGCGGCTATGGCGGCCACAGCGGCTATGGCATCAGCGCCCATGCACACCATCCCGAATTTCTGATCAGCAAATCCGCCGATGTGCACAAGACCATCACCATCACCAAGGGTGTGCCCGTGCCAGTCACTGTCGATCGTCCCTACCCGGTTGTGCACGAAAAGCATGTGCCGTACGAGGTCAAAGTGCCCGTGCCACAGCCCTACGAAGTTATCCGCAAGGTGCCCTACCCGGTCAAGGAATACGTGAAGGTGCCCGTACATGTGCCACAGCCCTACACTGTCGAGAAGCGTGTCGAGGTTAAGGTGCCCGTGCCGGTCGATCGTCCCTACCCCGTCAAGGTGCCCGTGCCACAGCCCTACGAAGTGATCAAGCATGTGCAAGTGCCCGTCAAAGTACCCGTTCCACAGCCCTACGAAGTGGTGAAGCATGTCCAAGTGCCCGTCAAGGTGCCCGTGCCCGTGCCACAGCCCTACGAAGTGATCAAGCATGTTCAGGTGCCAGTGCATGTGCCCGTCGATCGTCCAGTGCCAGTCGCAGTGCCCCGACCATACCACGTGACCGTCGAGAAACCCTACCCCGTGGTGGTGGAGAAGCAGATCAAGGTTCAGGTGCCCGTGCGTGTCGATCGTCCCTACCCCGTGCCCGTGGACCGTCCCTATCCCGTGAAGGTGCCCGTGCCGGTGCCACAGCCCTACACTGTCGAGAAACACGTTCCCTACTCTGTCGACCGTCCAGTGCCAGTGCCCGTCAAGGTGCTCATCGATCGCCCGTACGCCGTGCATGTGCAACGCCCCGTGCCTGTGAACATTGAAAGACCAGTGCCAGTGCCAGTTGCTGTGCCCGTCGTCTCCGGCCACTCGGTGGTGCACGACTACCTGCCCAGCGGTCACGGCTTCTCGTCCGGCGGCTACGGCTTCTCGTCCGGCGGCCACGGCTACGCACACAAAAAGAAGTAAACATCGAAACGGCTATGCACAGTGGGCGAAGGACAAGAATTGTAAATGATTTTTTACTTTTGCGCGAGGATTTAAAGAATTTTAGTGTTAATTGAGAAGAAAATGTTTGATGAGAAGCAATTTTTATTTGCAACTGAAACGACGAAAAGAAATTTTAGTAACGAAGCTAAATTGCCCCCATGGAACGCACTGGGATTGAAACGATAATGATGACAACAAGGCAAACATCGAGCCGAGAGAATACACACAACAAATTAGAAGCAAGTGAAATTTTCGAAAAGCGAAATTTTTGGTAAAGAACAAAGTGAGAAGTGAGCAAACATGTTTGCAGCAACCAAGTGAAATAAAAAACTAACACATTGGAATTTTTTAAAATATTCTGACAAATTGCCAAAATCTGCTGCTACGCTTCCATTGCACCGAAAATGCTTAGACAAAATCGGAAATTGTATTAAAAATATTTTATCAAACCCTGCCACTTAGCTTGTAAGTTTGTCTCTATTGTAAATTTTGCTTACAAGAATTTCAGGTCTAGGACAACCCACAACTAACTGTTTATATCGTTAGAAACTCGTATATAAACATTTTAGTTGCGGTTTAGTTGTCAGTAGACCAACTTGAAGTATCAACAAAAACCCATGAAAAAGAGTGCATTTTTCACAGTGTTGGCACTGCTTCAAATTGCATTCACCATTCAAAGCAACAATTTTCCAGTGGCAACTGTAAACACATTGTGATATTGCTGATTTTTGGTTGCTGCTCAGAAATTGTAGTGTCAACACTGTGTCCTAAAAATGCAGTTTGTTCAAAATTTGCCAGCAAACATCACCTGCGAAATTTTGTTGTAAATATTTTCCTTAGTGAATTTCTTAGCAATTCGCTTGCACTGCAAAGCAAAAAATAACTAAATTGTTGTATTGTGTATTTTTGTATACTTGTCGATGTATCGAAAATCATAACTGATAGTTTCTGATATTTGAATTTGCAATTGGCTGCAATCATTATTATTTCTGATTCGCAATCGGTATGTACGTATTTTTTTCTTTTTGTATGTACTATAAATTAATTTTATATACCTACTGTATGTAAATGTGTAAATAAATGATAAGCGAAAATGTATAAATAAAAACTTTCCAAAAAAATACAAATAAATACAATGTCAATGAGTGATTTTCATTTCATTTTCAGCTTGTAATGCGATGAAACTAAAAAAGAGGACTGAATTTTCCAACTCATAATAAAAGAGAGTTACATTTTCTGTAGTAGGGTGTACCACACTTTTTTTAAGTGTTAGGGTTGATACATTAGAAGCGCTTTTGTGCGTACAGATTATATGCGAACAATGCTTTAGTGTGCAAGGAAACCAAAATAGAAGACTGAAGTAACGAACTTGTTTTGAATTTGATAAAAAAATATTAATATAAACAATGAGTGAGGAAAGATTGTGAAAAGAAAATAACAGCAAATAAGAACAAATTGTTGTTGTTGGCATTTCGAGCGTACTGAGACTAAGAGATTCATCTCAATAGGCGGAAAGACTGTACGGACACAGTAGCATCTTTTGTTAGGATTCAGTAGATCGGAGTGAGGCAAAGGACTGCCAAAGGGGTACCAAGTTTAATGTTAAATTTACCACGCTCTTCCCTTCCAGGAGGGAGTGGAAGCAATACGCTTAGGCAGAGTCGTTAAAAAATGACTGAGGAAAATAATTAAGTAGATAAAAATATAAAATAAGGAGAATTTGTTTCATTTGAGTCAATACGTAAAACTTTTTACTCGTCTCGAATAGAAGAATGGACTAGAAAAGCGGTTTTCAAAAGAAAAACTTTCATCAGGAAAATGTTTGTTTGTTTCTTTATTGAAGCAACATCTTTCGACAACTAATAAGAGCAATTATGATGCAGCCATACCAGGTTTTTAAAAGGCAAAAAACAATAGGCTGGTGTTGACTAAAAAATACAAAAATTAGGAAGGAATACAGAAAAGATTAAAAGAGAGTTATGCACACGAAACTGTTGGAAGAAAAAATTTATTTTAACAATAAAAGAAAAATTAATAACAAACTGTTAATGAGTAGAAAACTATTTTCGAGCATAGAAACAAAAGAACGAACTATAAAAATTAAAATATGACGTACAGTGGTTACTGTTCCCCAAAAAAATATATACAGAAAATTTTAACCAGAGTCAAGGACCAAAAAAAATATAATAAACTTAATTATAAAAAAGAGTTGACATAAAAAAACATTGAAATAAAGTCAACTTAACTATGTAATAGAAATAGTTGAAAAACAAACAGTGAGATATTAAATAAAATATGAAATAAAAAATATGAATAAAAAATATGAATTCAAAAATTTAAATCAGAATCCAATGAAGAACAAATTTTGAGTAATTAAGATTAAGAAAGATCAGCAGCTTACATGCATATGGTATGGCCAAAAGTATGATGATCCAAAATGAATTGAAATTATTAGAAAATATAAATATCTGGCTATAATTTTTACTCAAATAATTTTATTAGACTCTGGCTAGTACACAACACTAAATAAATAAAATTGTATCTTTGGGATTGGCTCTCATTGGCAAGCACTGCAAATATAAATTGAGACCAGCTTGGTCGCCTTGGCAGCCCAGTGTGCAGTGCAGTTCCAGCCCAGAGGTCGTGGATTCGATTACTACGTGACTTGGTCCAGTTCTTTCCTAAATTTACTAATGTTGCCTTCTTTCTAATTGTTTCTGATCCCTTCAACATTATGCAATCAAATCGTTAACATTTGAAGTAGCTCCTTTTCACTCCCATCAGTTGAGATGAGCAACTTGCAGCAGATCCAGTTACACATCACCTACTTAGAACTACTAACTGTAGGCTATTCATCCAACCTGCCAACACATCAATCGATTAAGGTAACCAACACAAGGCACGTGCATTGTTGCATGCTCCCAAACTCAATCAATAAGAAGAAAAAACTACATATTATCTACATTAGAACAAAGGCATATGGTAAGATTTTCCGGGTTTAAACATCAATAAACCAGCTCACGCATGTTTCACTTGGCCTTCACATTCTTTATCTCTGCATGGATTATGAAAAATTTCATACTGGCATCTCAACTTTGCACACCAAGCAGACGAAAGTCACGTAGGCAAGGAGGCAATTCAACTGCTAAAACTATTCAATAAAATAATTAATAAAATGATCCAATAAAAATAACTCTTGTATTTATTATGCAGAATATTAGCAGAACCTTTAAGATGCTAAAGCGAAATAGAGCACAAACAAATTTTTATAATAGTTGATAATTTCTAATAAGTTTATAAAGAGCAATAACGCTTTTGGTATTTACCTTTCAAATAAATTAAATTTTTTTGAGGTTTAATATCAAAATAGATTTTTGATTAATTATCACTAAATTGTTTGTCAAAATGTTTTACTAACGTCTAACTTATAGTCACAAAGTATTTAAAATATTTTCAAAAGCAGTTAAATTGCATTAATTCACGCTAACTATAGGCATTTCCTACTGGTCTAAACTATATTCTATCAAAGCACGTTTCCTAGTATTTGCAATAGTAGATTAAACTACAAGGCACGTACTTCTTCAAGGTCATTTGCATGGAAATATATTCATTTGCTTTACACTTGTCTGTCTTACAATTTGCCCTACTCACATCTGGCCACTTGTTCCTTTTGTACATTCTTTCAACTTACTCTCCATGTGTGTGTATGCATGCACCGATATAACTTTGCAATAATTAATCAGCAACGCCATGTCCAATTATTTAGTAATTACTACTCAAGCCAGAGCTGTCAATATAAACCAACAACTAACCACTCACACTTCAATACGCACACACAACACTTTCAGTTGAAACACATTCATTGAGCTAAACATATAATTTTCATGCAATTACATAAACACACACAAAGATACAAACCCACGTCATAGCCCTCAATGCAGTAAAAGCAATTAACCAAAATTCAACGCAAAAGAAATCAACTCAACGAAGAACCAAGAAAAAAAACAAAGAACCCAATTAACGCTAATATCAACATCCGCAATGTGCGACATAATTGCCTGATTTTTTTATTTTTCTTGATCTATTTTTTTTTGCTCTGATATGTATTTATATTTTCTAATTTTTATTTTAAGCCACAACCGACCATCGAAGTCGACCTTGAACGGCTTCTGGAGCAACTTTGATTGCACTTGTTAGTCCAATAAAAGTGTGCGCTGCGTTCAGCGATCCGGAGACCAGTTGCGGCTGCATGAGTCAGCTGCAGCCATAGTTTGTTTTCTTATTCTTATTCTACTCATAATTTTTATTCTAACTGAGCTAATAATAACAACTGCCACTTCTTGGTTTAGTAGAAAAAGGGACAAAAAATGGTGGCGGCTTGCGTAAAAATCATACGTCCGTACTGACACTAGCACATCGACACACACACACACACACACACACAGACATACAATGTTAGTTCATATATTAGAAAGTTGTTCCAATTTTTTGTGATTTAATTCAATCCGCCTTGGTTGATTGGATCGCTTGGTAGATTGGCCAGTTGTGGCGCGTAATTAAATCGATTTTATTATTTTTAAATTTGGTTTTCAATTTATTTTTTCAACGTCCTTGAGCGAACATTATGGCTTGTTTTGGCGCAACTACATAGCATGCAATGGTTTTTTATAATAAAAAAAAAATATACAAATGATGCTGCTTGTTATTTTAATTGATCATATCGGTCAGTTTGATTATAAAATTGGTTTGAATGGCAGAAGCAAAAAATTGGTAATGAAAAAAGTTGTTATCAAAAGTCATTCTACAGACTACTTTGAGCTAAAATCAATTATCCTTGATTGGTTTGCCTCGAATTTAACCATATGAAACGGAAATTGAAACTTTGTGTATGAAAATGTTTTCATTGTGAAAATGATTTAAATTTTTACTGAAAATATTTTCTCACAAGTTTAAAAACTATTATAAACTTGCTTAATGTTTCAATGTAAGAAATTAGAGCGAAAAAGCAAATTTTTTTAACAAAAAAAAATGTGGCCTTAGAACAGCTTTAATTATTAAAAAGCCTGAACTATTGAACAGCCTAAATTTTATAACAGAGAATAAAACCTGGATATCGGAAAGTCACTTATGATCTTTCTTCCTAATAGGCTGCCGCTAAAATCCTTTTAAGGCAAAAGGTGTAAAAGCTGTTTTCCTTAGTTTCAATGTTTGCACTTCTTTTTTTTAATACCCTATTAAAATATTCTAACATTTCTATTTTAGTTTGTCAAAATTTACTCAATTTAACAAAGTTCAATCCAAAAACCCACATACTCACACACACACACCCACAGAAAAATAATACAACAAAAACGTGACAAATGTCATGAACGAACAAATGGTAATGCCAAAGCAGTTAAACGAATTCATTAAAAACACCATAAATAACATTTAAAGACCAGCATTAAAAAGCTGTAATCAGCAAAAGGAATCGCTGCTAAAAACCCCAACTGGAAAATAAGAAATAAAAAAAATAACTAGCAGACGCTTCCCTTTTTTTGTTTGGTAAATCGCTGCCGCCGTGGCAACTCTTGCTTAAGCTTTAACTGAAGCGTTTTAACTCCTGCACTGTTGTCGACTTGTCCAATGTGCAACGCCTTGTCATAAAAACTGTCAATTGGTCGTTTATGCAAATATTCAACTTGCTTAAGTTTACGTTCGGAATTGTTAAAATTGCAACAATTACAACAAAGCCACAGCGAAATACAGCAGCGACCAAGTTTTAAAACTCAAGTAATGAAATGGGCAATTTTTTTTACTAAATGCGAGCGCTTGCAAAAATTCAAAAAATAATACAAAATACAAACAACCGTTTCGACAAATAAACAACAATTAAAAGTGCAGTAAACTGTAATGTGCACGTAGGTAGTAAGAAGTGTAAAAAGCAACGTGTCTAAGCACGTTGTTAAAGAAGTAAAAGTAATTAGTTTAATTTTAACGATTGAATGTGTAAATTGGGTCAAGTTTTTGCGCCAACTAAAGACAACAAAAACGAAGAGAAACGTTTCAAAATGTGACTGAAGTTGTGTTAGTATGAATGATTCTTACTTTAAAGAAGAATGCTAATAGTAGTTGGTGCATATTATATAAAATAAAAGACTTCCAAGTACAGAAAACACACTTTTAGTGTACAAAGAAAATAAAAGACTCAAACAACAAACTGGCACACTTTGCAGTCGTAAGTGAAGCGTAGAGAATTTCTTGGCCACAAGTGAACCACGCCAAGTGGGTCAGAAAAGTGCACTGGCACTTTCCTTCCACGTTCAGGTCGGCCGCACACTGGGCCAACAAGTTTTCAGCGCCGCCTTGCGCAACTGCTGCATAACCTTGAACAGGTATTATGTGATTTTGATGCTTTTGCCATTGTTGCTGCTGATGTGCCGCTGATATTAATCTTTTGCTTAACTTTGTGCAAAAGTTGAACTAAAACATTTTTGACATGTGCAAAAATAATTTAAATTAACTAAAAGCCAAAGTAATCAAGTTGAAAGCTGCCCTTCACTGCAGCGGCTGTGCATACAACTATGTGAGTGTGTTGAAGTGTCTCGTTTTGGCCTCTTTTACTGATTCAACTCATGTGATATACATCTCATTGGTCCGTGTGATGTTATGTTTAATTGATTTGCATGGCGCAAAGTTTGACATAGCGACACTGATAGTGGTTTCATGAGCGATTGCAGACATTTTAATATTTTTTGACACTAAAGGACATCAGGCGAAATCGTTCAGAGTAGCTTATAAATTATGTCATTATGACAGCTATGTGTGGCTCACCTTCATACCAAGTGGCATATTTGAAGTGGTAAATGTAATGGAATCATAACAGCACATATTGAATTACAACCAAAACAAATGCACGCTTCTTACTGCATCAAACTGTAAGAAGCCATGAATGAAATATGGAACATAAAAACTGTTTACGTTTACTCAGTCATTACGAAATTCCCATAAAAATCTCTCTGAAACGAATAATGAATTTTTGCCATTCTCTGTCATCATAAAAAGATATTAAAAACACATGAAATCACATTCAACTCAATAGTAAATTTGCATAAAAATCATTCCCATGAAAAGAAAACATTAAACGCAAAAACTGTGTGCACTCAATCACAGCAAATCAACGCATCATTCCGCTAATCGTTATTGCGTACGCGCAGCCGCAGTAGTCAAACCAATCAATTATGCATGCACTTCGGTTACAACATTTGCCACCTAATGGCGCACCTGGCAAACGTGCCACATTTGTTTATCTTCCTTCGGCTGCGCCATACGGCAACAAAGCGCTAACAGAAAAAGCGGCAAAGATTCGCACGTCGCCGCAACATGTGCCTCATTTAGTTGCCGCATTTTTTTTTAATTTTTTAATATTATTTTTCAACAACAACAATAAATGTTGCTACTTTTTTATTCTCTATGTGTGTGTGTGCCATAAAAAGCGCCGCCTAAGTGGTTGCAATTAAATTGTGCACAAACTTTTTCTGTTGCTTCGTATTGCATCTTTCTTTTCTTCTTTGCTTATTTGTTGCACTTTTTGCAGTGTTGTATTGTTGTTTTTGTATTTACAGCAATTGACGCCTGGCTTGCCGGCATTTTAAAGCGCTTTATAGCGAGATGATTTGCCGCGTTGCTCCAGCTTTGCCTACTTTTCTATGATTATGTGTGAGTGTGTGTGTAAAGCTGTTTATGTGTGAGTGCGCGTATATGTTGCACACTTTTCTCCTGTTGCTACATTATGCAATTTGCAGTTACGCTGTGCGCCTAAATTTTGGCCGCCTGAAAATCGACCGAGTTTCTTGGCAATTTCTATTGTTGCAATTTGGTCGTTGGCCGTTGTTACACTTTCAAAAATTTTCGATTTTCCGTGCATTTGCTTGGCGTTATTTGGCGCTATTTGTTTTTGTAATTAGTCTAGTTGTTGTTGCTGTGAGTTTGGATTATTGCGCAATGTGCAATATTGCAGTTGGTTGCATATGAATTAAGTAAGTGATTTCCTTCTTCTAAAGCTGTTGATTTTTTTGTTGTTGTTGGTTTGCATATATATTTTTTTCATTTTATGGGTGTGCCAGGCTGTTTAGTGAAATGTTATCAAATCATTTTTTGATTGTTGTGGTGCATTCGAATTTATCCTTTCACTTGCAATTATGATGGTGCAGTGAAGAGAAGTGGGAGGAGGGGAGGGGGAGGTAAATAATAAAAGTAAGTCATGGCAAATAAATGAATTTGAATTTAATTTGAATTTTCTACTTGAAGTTTGAATTTGAATTTTACTTTAGCTACTTAGACAAAAGACTTAAGGCACAAACTTGTTAGTTGCGTGTTAGCTTGTAAGCAAATTTGATAATAAAATTACATACAAATAAATATAGACTGTTAAGCCAAACGATTACTGACGATTAGTAGAGAGTTGCGCATAACAGTTGGGCGTAACAAAAGACTCAAGACACAAACTTGCGGTTGAAGTTCGTTAGGAACTTTTTATGTGAAGGTGATTAGATATAAATAGACATATAGTTGGCATTAATGATTAAATTATTCAAACAAATTATACGCAACAAAAAACTTAAGACAAAAACTTGAACATGAAGCAAAAATGTTTAAGGGAATTTATAAGGAATATCAAACGTTTAAACTTTCTTTAAGACAAAATACTAATAAGACAAACATTTTAAAAAATAAACAAGTAAAACTTTTTTATTTTTATTGCAACTTTAGTTTAGAATAATTTCGAAAAATAATAAGTAAGACTAAAAATCGTACAAACACCATAAAAACTTGGTAAGAAAGTTTGTTTGAAAAGTAAAAGCAATTTTTTTAGTTTAAAATATGCAAACAAGTTTGCAGAGCGACTGGAAGTAGCAGTTCGCTGCAAAGAAGCAACTTGTATCAAAGGACTTAAGACACAAACTTGTTGATTGAGAAACTAATTTTACATAGTTTTCTCACTTGAAAGCTCCTGTTTAAAATAAATTCCCCTTGCAATTTCTTTGCTCACAACAAAAGACTAAAGCAACAAACTGCGTCATTGAGTAGAAGCTGCTTTAGCAGAATTCTTAGAACACAAACAAACTCTTCTTAACCAACTGGAAAATTAAAATAATATTATTTTAATGACTTGTTATTCTTTATCTTGTCATAAATTTAGACAGACTGTTGGGCTCCGAAACAATCTGTGGTCTGCCCAGATGACGCATACAAAAATGGCTAAGTGAATGTGTAGAACAAAATTTTGTTGAGCAATGAACTAACAGTGCTGCACTACGCCAGGCCAAGAGTTCTTAAACCCAGATAGGGGATTAAGAAAACTCCAGAAAACTCCTCATGCTTATGAAGGAGAACCTTTGCATTCTTACTGAATATCTGACTGGTCATTGTCCACTCGGGTAGTATCTCAATCAAATGGAAATTTTCTCCTTGGATATCTACAACATCCAGTTTTTCCAGTTATGGGCCTAAAACTTAAAACTTAAACCTAAAACTTAGAACACAAAGAGTCTTAAAACTAAAAAAAGACTCAATCTAGAGGTTGCACAAAGGATCCCTTCTGCTAGCTGTGCTTAATAGCCTTAAATAATAATAATAATAATGCAAAAAATCAAAAGCAAAAAATGAAGCAACAGTTTCATACCAATTTTCTTCAATAATAAAATAGAGATTTTGCTGTATCAAAAAGGCAAGCAGCATGTGACTCTTTCTTCTCCTCTGCTACTTTTCTCTCCATCTCTGCCTCCCTCCTGCTCTCTTCTTCTCCCACAATCAAATCTTATTTATTACTCTCAATCACGCAGCTCATCTCATAACTAAAATTAATTGCCTGTCTCAATCGATTCCACTTTTCCAGTAGTTGGCCACCAATGCCACGCTTAAACAACTAATAAAATAACAACTTGCACATAGAAATTCGAATGAAATTTTTAAATTTAATTAACAGCAACAATTTCCTTATTACTAACAACATATGGCGAGTTAAATCATTGAAAAACACTCAAAGAAGAAGAAAAAAATAGCATAGCAAAATGAAAATGTAATCTAAAAACTGATAAAAACAACAACATGCACTAACAAATAAAGCAACAACAACTGCTTAAACAAATTGTTGACACACGCTTAAAGAAGCAGCTGTTTGAAAAAGAAAGAGCAGCACAAGCAAAATGTGCAAAATGTGCAAACTGTGCAATAAAAAGAACATCGGAGAAAGAGCGGCGATGAAACGGTAAAATAACAACAACAACAACAGCTACAGCAGGCGCCTCAAAAATTGCCTAAAATGCACTTAAACGTATAAGCAATTGAGACAAATTTATGGGAGGCTTGCAACGGCAACAAACCAGCACCAGCAGTGATGCTGCTGGCAGCTGCCATTGCAGCTATCAACCGTTAAAGCCACATATTATGCTGCGCTGTTGCATAAGTTTTTTGCTCTTTGATTCGATTTTGGTGCGGTGCAACGCTGTGTTGCTGTATGCTGCTGTGGATTGCAATGAAAGCAAGGCAGCCAAGGAGCAACGCTACTTTGCCGCCAGTGGTTGTTATAATAATTTGCATTTTGATGTCGATCAGTCAGTTGGTCAGTCAGTGGGTCAGTACGACATTTACTGCTGGCATTTACCAGAATGGAGATTTCGATGTTCAGCGTTGTTATTTACAGTCAAATTTTAAGATTTAAAATTACAAAAAATTATTGACCATATCTTCTGCAGTCACATTTATGGAAAAGTTTAAATCAATTTTTTTGTTTTAATTGTAATTGATTTCATACAAATGTTTTACATAAAAGGTACAATAAAATATAAAAAAAATTTAACAGCTCATCATTAAAATGTTTGGTCTAAAATCTGCACTCAACAATTGCATGTCCGCAAGTCGCTTGCACCATCGACCAATCATTGCAATAACTATTCGTTGTTGAATAGTTTTGCGTGGGCGTCATTTTGCAATTTCTGTCTATAGAAATCGTCAACATTTAATCTTCCTCGTTTTAATTGCAATTTTCAAAATAAAGCAAAGTAAAACAAAGCAAAGCAAAGCAAAGAAATGAGACACCTGCACGCATTCCCAACGACAATAACCAAACAATTCAACAACATTCGATGCATAAATGCTAAACAATTTTCATTTTTGTACATTTTCTTGGTTTTATTTTTAATGCAATATAAATAAGAATTACAACAACAACAAAAAACAGCACTGTGGCCTCATAAATAACCAAACGAATAGGCAAAAAATCTTGAAATAAAAAAAATGCAGAAAATGCTTTTGCTGACGTTGGTGCAGAATGCGCTCAAATGAAGCAGAAATTTTATGTTGTTAGTAACGTTTGATGTTGTTGTTGTACCGCTGACTACAAACCAGAGCATCATGTGCACGATGGCGCTGCAACGAGAGTGGATGCCACTGAGCAGCAATGTGACAGACCATCGTTGGCTTAACGAGTTGCGGGGCATAAACTAACGTAGACAGACCAAACGACAGACACACCAACGGCCAAACGACAGTAGCTGCACCAAGCAATAAATCGAGACACGGCTGAGCGGACGCGCCAACGGCCAAACGAACGCATGAATGAATGGCCAGCAATGTTATGCGCCGAGTGACTGAAAGCAGCATCGAATTGCAACACCAGCAACAGCAAAAAAAAACATAAATGGCCAACAACAAGAGCAATTTTCAAATACAAACGCAATACTAGATAGAATAAGCGTTTACCATGCCATGATAGCAGTACCAACACCAACAACAACAACAACAGTTCCCACTCGTCTATTGCCGCTTAAGTGGCAGTTCAGCTGCTGACTGTGGCATGTTGCTGCTGCTGCTGCTTAACTGATGCAATTTTTCTTCTTCCATTTTTCTATATTTTGCCAATAAAGTGGACAACATTTGGGCAACAACAACAACAATTATAAAGCAAGCAAGCATTTTTGGATGCGAAAAAGTGTTGCAACTTTTTATTTTCTTAAGCGCGATTATAATTTTTTCATGGCGCGCTGTCGCTGATGTCGCTGGTGGTCGCGCTGTTGCTTGCCAAAAAATCAGAGCACAAACATTTGGTGTTTAGCATGACCTCCAAAAATGTGTTGTTGTATGGTTGGTTGTTGTTGCTTTTTTTTGTGTTTTTTTTTGTCAAAAATGCGCAGCTTGTTTAGGTGCTTTTGGGTTTTTCTAGTCATGGGTCTGCGCATTTGCTTTTTGCATGAGTTTGCCTAAGTAGTGTTGTTGTTGTTGTAAATATTGTTAGCCATACTTTTGACTGTTGTTGTTGCCACTAAGGCTGCTTTAGTTGTCGCTGGCACTTGCTACGTTCATTAGAGCAAAGTCGCACTGCTGCTGCGGCTGCTACAACTTCTGTCTCGGCTGCGTTTCTTCTTCTGCTTCAGCTGCTGCTACCAATTGCTGCTGTCGTCGCTTCTATGGCGCGTCTTGTGGTGTTGCAACCAAGCCAAACAGCAACAGCAACATGTATTTCTTTTTGGACTTGTCGTTGCTGCCGTCGCTGTCGTCGTCTGTGCTGTGCTGCATTTTCTCAGCAACAGTCGCACACATTATGCAATACAACTTTATGTGTGGCATGTTTCAAATGTGGCCGCGGCAACAACAACAACAACATTGTTTGCCTTGCTGGCCGCTGAATGCGTTGAAGCATTAATTAGTGGCAAATGTGCAGCGGTTAAGGGATTTTTCTGAGCTTTTTCTCGCCGTTATAGATACTTGTTTTTGTTGTTGCATTATTAATTGTAGCTCAAGGGGCTTCTGCATACTTGTGCCACTCCACATACATACGTTTGTGCGTATGTGTGTGCTTACAATGACAATTATTTCATACCGCCGCTGGTTATTTTCTTGTACTCAATTTTGTATGTTTTCTGTTGCAATTGCAAAGAGAAATCAGAAATCAGCGCTGCGTACATTACTGGCTGATGCGTGCAAATATGCGTATGTGTGTGTGTTAAGTTGTGAGTTTGTTGTGAAAATTCTTTGGAATTCAATTAATAAAACAAAAAAAATAAAAATGAATAAAAATGTCGCAATCTATTTTTTTTTATGAAAATGCAATTATTTGTTGTTACTATATCAACTGAGTTGCCATGGACATATTTGCTGTGGTCAGTTGAAGCGCTGGAATTTTGTGTGTTTTACCCTTAGAGGGGTTTTGATGCCTGTTGAGTGTAAAGTTGTTTATTATTGAAAACAAAATAGAAAAAATTCTATAAATTTGGTTAGGTCGGAAGACACATATTTTACACACCTGGTTCCCAAAAATCAATAAATTATCTCTAGAACTCATCAACAGAACTGTAAAAAAAACAAAAAGCATACTTCAACCTCTCGTTTTACTGCACCAGCAATTAAAATAATAAATTTGAAAGCAACTCTTATACATTTTTTGCATCATCAAACTTGTTTAATAAAATCTGCGATCCCATCTAATTGTTTAGATTTATTATTAGATCAGACGTGTTTGAAATTTGCCACCCTCCTAAATTTCCAGATTTGTTGTTAAAATCTGCCAACCCACCTAATTGTCTAAATTAATTTTTATATTATCAAACGTGTTTCACATCTAAATGAATTTATTATCTACTCAATAAACAGAAGACTGCAGCAACAAACTTAATTTATATAAACTCTTAATCAGCTTCCCATGTGCCGTTCTTTTCTTCTCACAATTAAACTATTATTTCCCATTATTTGCATAAAAGGTAAATAATATTAAATTACTTTTTACCATACATTTTTTTATACAATAAAGCCATCAGTATTTCATAGCCTTCAACACAGACTTACTTCCTTCCTTCCTTCCGTTCTGTGCGCTGAGTTTGAATGAATGCTGTGTACTGAACTTTAAGCAGTTTTTGTCAGAAATTCACATTGAAATCAAAGCTTTTGTTTGTTGTTTAATATTTCCTCATTTAAGTAAATGTAGCAGAACGCCAAGAATTATTTTTTTTAACAAAAACCAAATCGCAAATCTTTTGCCTTATGTCAATAATAAATATGACTTGGTTTAATTTAATGTAGCAATTTCTTGCATTTAATTGAATTTTTAGTTTCTTTTTGCAATCTTTTTTTGAAAAAAAAAATATAAAAAACACTAAATAATACGTTTATCTCTCAAGAGCCATCGAAAGCGACGTAAGCATCCATGTGCCTGCGCCGGTTTGGCGTTTCTTCTGTTCATCTCTTCTTCGTGCTATTATCGGTTTTTTTTGGCCATTTGTGATTTACCATTGAGCGGCAAATTCTCTTTCGCTCATTGCCTCAACATGCTATTGTTAGTGTAATTAGCAACCCGAGGCAGTAAATGTCAAATGGCGCTAAAATCAAACCAAACGCAATCTTCGCCTGAAGCGCGTCTTCAACTCTTCAGCTTTAGCCAGCACACTTCAATTGGTTTGTGCTTATTTGTGCAGTAAAAACTAATCTCTACAGTCTAAATGCGCCAAACGACATAAAATTAGTGCGAGAGTTGATCTCACAAAAATACCAAAATCCGTTGCTTGGGTTTTTTCGATTTCATTTTGCACCAAGTTTCTTATTTAATCTATTTATATGCACCAGCTGTGCTTAGCGTCTCAAATTCATTTCATTTAATTTTTTCCCCCAGTTTTATTTATGCGCCTGTTTGGCTATTTTGTCTGCCTTCTGCCATCATTTTTATAATTTTTAATTATCTATTTTTTTAAATTGCTTATTTGTCGAATTTTTATGGCAACGTTGAACTTGAACTTGAATTGTTTTTTTTTTATTTTTTTTACGCTTGTGATTTGACTTTCTTTTTCGTTTTGCTCTTTTCATCTTCCTACTTTGGATATGCCGAAAGTGTGTGTTTGCTGTGCTGTCTGCTCAAAAATTTGTTGTTTTTAA
Source organism: Melieria picta (assembly GCA_964056695.1). NCBI lineage: Eukaryota > Metazoa > Arthropoda > Insecta > Diptera > Ulidiidae > Melieria > Melieria picta. Next base: position 78,365,676 of record OZ057399.1, on the reverse strand, counting down.
ATCAATTTTTTTAGCTATGATAAAAAAAACTGATTTCTTGTTAATAGAGACTTGTTTAATTTTTAATGTGACAATAAAACTAGTACTTAGAACTTCTTATTGTTGATTAACGATGTTAGAGGATGAAATATTAATGGCTTTTAATTTTTTTTTTATATTTTACTTTCAAACGTAAACCGATATTTCTGATTTGATGTTTTTGGACAATTCGAAAGGTAAATTGGCAAAGGTGATTTAAATTTATATGCTGTCAAAAATACGCTTTGAAAGGTATCCAATCAAAACTCAATAACAAAGAAAATAAATAAATCAAATAAAATCAAGCACAAAAAATTTGTAAAGCTATTTTTGGGTGACTTCTGGATTTGTGTATTGAATCCTTATGGGCCTTAATGCTTTTCCTAAGCAAATATTCTACGAAATACCTGACGGTTGTGCCAGGTGGATCAATCGAACTTAAGAGATATTGTTCACACTGACAAGGTTTTGGCTTTGATGCTTTCCAGCTCAAAAAAACAGAAAAAAATCACTTGAATCTGAATGCGAGAAGTTTGACTATTTGCTATGTTTTTCAATATCAGTTCAACAAAACGGTCTATACTGAAATCCTGTGCAGATATCACCGCAACTTGTGATCAATATTATTGATGAGCAACATATGTCAGAATTTAAAACAATGTAGCTTCGAGTAGATGGAGCTGTAAGGAATTAGTTGCGGTATGACTTATGTCTTTGGTCTGATGGATCCCTGTAGTATTTTTTCAGCAAAAGTAGCATCGAGGCAAGTTGTTCTAAAATTATCCACAGAAACAACACCTCTGTGAAAAATACTGGCATACTCACAGATAATTATGATATATAAAAACGCATGTTCTGAAAGCTATAAGCTCGATCAATTGACATCAAAACCAGTGCTCAACTGCAATTAATCTCTCGTTGAAGAACTAAATACATTTACATTCACTTCATGTAGGTGGCTGATCAAAAAGAAGTACACGAGAATCAACACAGCCGATGCACTGAACATACAAGGAACTTTACTCGATTTGAAGTCACTTAGCTCTTTTACTGATAAACTCAGTTAGTGAAGAAGATCAATTCTATCAATATTGCCTTGAAACCCTTAAAGTTGATGAACTTTAGTGCCATAATTTTAACCAAAACTAAACTAGATGCAAATCAAAAATCTTCTGACCTTCACATTGCTTAGGAAAAAATGTGTTTCTTATATTTTAAAAATAAAAAAATTATTAAAAAATAAATTAATATAAAGATTCATATTAAATCAAACTGTAAACGTCACTAAATTTCACTACATTTCTTTTTAACAAATTCCTTTAAATTCTCTGATAGAGCACGTACTTCAATTTTTACTGAAAATTTGTGTTTAATCAAATATTTGTGAGTTTTGTTTTATTTTAAAAGAATTTATTTAACTTTAAGGCGTTCTCGTTTTTAGTATTTTAAAGTAAGGAAAATAATTAAAATTGTAATTAATATAAAAATTCATGTTGAATCAATAACAGTAACTTTCAAAATGCAAATGCCAATAAAATTTCCTTTTTAAGAAATTCCTTTAAATTCTCCGATAGGGTATTTAAATTTTTAATGAAAATTTATTTTTAATCAATTATTTTTGAGTTTTGTTATACTTCAGAAGAATTTGTTTAACTCTAGGACGTTCAATAAATTTCCTTTTTAAGAAATTCTTTAAAATTCTCTGATAAGGTATTTACATTTGTAATGAAAATTTATTTTTAATCAAATATTTTTGACTTTTGTTATACTTTGAACGATTTGTTAAACTTTAGGACGTTCAATAAATTTCCTTTTTAAGAAATTCTTTAAAATTCTCTGATAAGGTATTTACATTTGTAATGAAAATTTATTTTCAATCAAATATTTTTGACTTTTGTTATACTTTGAACGATTTGTTTAATTTTAGGACGTTCAATAAATTTCCTTTTTAAAAAATTAATTTAATTTCTCTGATAAGGTAGTGCAATTTTTAACGAGAATTTATTTTTAATCAAATATTTTTGAGTTTTTTTGTACTTTAGAAGAATTTGTTTAACTTTAAGACTTTCTCATGGTTCTAAAGAAATTAATTAAATAATTGTATCTTTAAAGATGCATGTCACATTTGAGATTAAGAAATGAGACAATGCGACCATTATTAAGTATGAATTTTTCTTCAACTAAAATTAGTCCGTACAACCTTGGAACTTAATACAGCTCTACAGAATTTTCAAAAATTTTAATAACAAAACAATAACAAAAATATAATAAAAATAATTCAAATTTATTTCAAAATTTTTCGTTCAAGTTCATCTCATAAAATCACTTGTCCGATCTTTAAGCCAAAATAAGTTTTAAATTGTGCTCCATTAAAATTTAAAATCGGTTGCTTTAGTATGGCGAGTTCAAACTGCAAACTCACCTAACCACCAATTGTTGCACTCGTGCCCGCTGTGTGCCACTTAATTGAACAATTTGGCGAATTTTACACGATGCAACGAACTAAGAGTGCATGCACGTGAACAATAAGCCACGGTCATTTGAATATAAAGTCAAATCGCACAATAACAATGAGATTAACAATAAAAATAACAGCAGCAACAACAACAATAATAGACAGCAAACAATGACTATTGCCAATGTTGTCTAGGAAACCACCAACAGCGCAACGCTGAAGCATTGTACACGCTTAAGAAGCAAAGTAGAATTTTTTTCTTGGTTCTTTTTTCCACAAGCACAACTAATGCGACACATTTTGGCCTGATTTTCTTCCTTTTTTTACTGTTGAAATTTTTTTTTCAATTTTAAAACATTCTCGCTTGTTTTTATTATCATTTCGGCTGCATTTTCCGCCGTTGTCAAACCAACAAAACAACAACTTCAATTAAGCCAAATGTACAATTTACATTTGTCAATTGTGGAAAACCTTCGACATTTGTTGTTGTTTTAGTTGCTGTTGTCAACGTTGTTTTTATTGTATCTGTTTTTTGTTGCACATTATTACATTTAATTTGCTGTAATTTTTGTAGCATTTTTAACCATTTTTCTTTGTAGCAACAAAAACCAGCAAGATACCAAGAGCAACAACAAAATTACAATAAGCAACATTTGAAAAGGTCACCGCAAACAAAATCAACCAAAACTCCGGGCAAATGCTGCGACCAAAGGTGGCCAGTGCATGTGTGTGTGTGTGTGTGTTATTGCCCAATCGACTGGCTGCTTGTGGCATGCCGCGTGCTGTGCGCTTCAATGTCCCCCTTCGCTGCTTAAGCAACAACAAAAAGCTCAATTTCAAACACGCTAAAACAGGTGATTTGCGCCGTTAGTTGTTGCTGTTTTTCAACAGTTTTCGGTAGTCTCGTTGCGCGTTTGACTCTTCGCTTTTTCTTTGTCTTTGGCTGTGCTGCAGCACTACGCGGCTTTTAAAAGTTATCACCCTTAATTGTGGCATTCATGGAATTTGTTTTGCGCACATTTTTTGCGGTTTTTGGAGTTTTCATTTTTTTGTACAACAACACTTGTCTCAACTCTTTGCCTGCACTTTGCTCGTTTATTCATTTATTTTGCCGCTGCGTTGCTTTGCGGTTGTTGCTCAGTCTGTCTCGTAGTCGCATAGTTGTTTTGACCTTTAACACTTTATAACATTTAATTTTGTTTAATACGTTCGTTGTTGTTGTTATTGTTATGATTTTGTTGCTGCGTCTGCAGTCGCTTGCCGCTTATTCAAATCATTAACTTTAATTGTGTAGCTGTAGTGGGTGTTGTTTTTGTTGTTGTTGTTGTTGTTGTTAGCGCTATTTGATGGCAGTTTTGAATGTTGTTTGGCGGTTTTCTGTCTTCATGTTGGTGTGCTAATAATTACGCAATGTAGGTCATTATCATAAGAAGTGCGGAAGATTATTTTAAATTTAGAAAATATGTTTTTTTTTGCTTTAATTTCAATTTAATCTTTTAGTATAATTATTTTTTCGTGACTGTCAATGTTTGGAGTTCGAGCTCTTTTTGGTAAGACAAGCACCGTTATGGTGTTAAATATGATAGCAATGCTGTTTGGATTTGGACAATTTTAATGGCATAGTTTTTACTTCGATATGTAAAAAATCATGCAACGCTCTCTAACTTTGAAGGTTTTTGTGTATAATTTTGAGTATAAAAAAGTACATAATGCATACAAGTTTGAAAATTTTGGTTTTTTTACGTAACCTGAAGTCGTTTGACTATTGGGAAGTATATTTGATATATTTTAAAGAACATTTGACTTCTGTGAAGATCATTTGATTTATTCTGAACTATTTTGAGGTCCATCTGGCTTATTCTGACACTCGTTTGACTATTCTGAAGTTCATCTGACATTTTCTAAAACTAGTTTAACTGTTCTGAAGTTTATCTGCCATTTTCTAAAATACTTTTAACTATTTTGAAATTCGTCTGATATTTTCTGAAACACTTTTGACTTTTCTGTACATCAGCTGACATATTCTGAAACTTGTTTGAACCTTCTGAAGTCCATCTGACATATTCTGAAACACTTTTGAATATTTTGAAGTCTATCTGACATATCCTGGAGCTCGTTTGATTCTTCTGAAGTTCATCTGACATATTTTGAAACACTTTGACTATTTTGAAGTCCATCTGACATATTCTGAAACACTTTTGAATATTTTGAAGTCCATCTGATATATCCTGAAACTAGTTTAACTATTCTGAAAATCATCTTTATGAAATTGTATTCATTCATTTTATGAAACACTTTTTAATATACACTTTGAATATGAAACATATTCTGAAACACTCTTGACTATTTGGAAGTCCATCTGAAATATTCTGAAATTCGTTTGGATATACTAAAGTCCATCTGGCATTTTATGAAACACTTTTGAATATTTTGAAGTCTATCTGACATATTCTGAAACTGAAACTTTGACTACTCTAAATTTCGTCTGACATTTTTTGAAACAGTTTTGAATATTTTGAAGTCCATCTGACATATTCTGAAACACTTTTGAATATTTTGAAATCCATCTGACATATTCTGAGACTAGTTTAACTATTCTGAAAATCATCTTTAATTTTATTAAACACTTTTGAATATACACTTTGAATGTGAAACATATTCTGAAACATTCTTGACTATTTTGAAATCCATCTGACATATTCTGAAACTCGTTTGGATATACTAAAGTCCATCTAGCATTTTATGAAACACTTTTGAATATTTTGAAGTCTATCTGACATATTCTGAAACTGAAACTTTGACTACTCTTAATTTCGTCTGACATTTTTTGAAACAGTTTTGAATATTTTGAAGTAGATCTGACATATTCTGAAACACTCTTGACTATTTTGAAGTCCATCTGACATATTCTGAAACTAGTTTGACTATATTAAAGTACATCTGACATTTTATGAAACATTTTGAATATTTTGAAGTCTATCTGACATATTCTGAAAGTATTCTGACTATTTTGAAATCCATCTGACATATTCTGAAACTCGTTTGGATATACTAAAGTCCATCTGGCATTATATGAAACACTTTTGAATATTTTTAAGTCTATCTGACATATTCTGAAACTGAAACTTTGGCTTCTCTAAATTTCGTTTGACATTTTTTGGAACAGTTTTGAATATTTTGGAGTAGATCTGACATTTTCTGAAACACTTTTGACTATTTTGAAGTCCATCTCACATTTTCTGAAATTCGTAAAGCTCACCTGACATTTTTTTAAACTTGTTTGACTATTCTGAAGTATATCTGATAGGTTCTGAAGTACACTTGACTACTCTGAAGATCAATCGATATTTTTTAAACCATATATGACTATTCTAAAAATTATCCGATATTAACTAGATCAGACTTGTCTTGACTTCTCAAACTCGTTAATTCTTTTTGAAGTGCATTTGTTTGTTTTAACATATATCTGAACCTTTCTAAATGCATTCAATAACTTTGAAAGTTCATTTAGTATTTTCTGAACTACTCTTAACTATATGAAATATGCTTAATGCTTTCCGAAGCATATTTCTTCAATATATAATATTCCAAAAATTCCAACAACAACATCAATCAACAATTTCTTAATACAGAAATCCAAACGCCTTCTTTTTCGCAAAAATAAAACTCTCACAATCCGTTATTTTGGCGCATATTGCCAAATGAATTGCATGTGAATTTCTTGCTAACTTAATTTAAATGCTGTCAGATTGCAAATACACCCACAACAGCAACAACAACAAACTATTAGAAAAACAACAACGCAAACGAAAAACTCACCAACGCGTTGATACAACACCGACAATATGCTTTGTGAAGTTTGTCAGCAAACTGCAATGACTGGTAGTGGAGGGCGTTGCTGTTGCTGCCTTCGACACAGTTGTTGCTGGTTACTGTTGCTGCTGCTAAATGAACGCCGAACGCATATACGTGTACAGACAACGCAGCGTCGAGCAAAATGAAACCGAAAAAAGTAGAACTTGCACAACTGCCACAATATGCAGCGGCGGCATAATTCCCACCAACAATTGGCCGTTAGCCGCATTGTTGTTGGCTGTTTGCCGATTTTTGTTGGCAGCACTAATTGTTAACGTTCAACGCGACAGTCAACGCCACACAGCAACACCGCAGACAATGCCTTTAATATGAATGATTTATTTTGCTACCCAGTGCCGGTTTGGTTGCAAAAAATGTCAAGCAAAGAAAAAACCAACGGAGAGTGCGCGAAAAATTCTCACAGCAGCCAAGCACCACAAAATTAAACAACAAAAGAAAACAGCACAACGGATCAGATATTTGTCGCATGCAACAATGCATTACAACATGGCAACAGCATTACCGTATATCGCACTGGGCGCTGTTCGGTTGTGCGCAACTTTTTAGAATAAAATATGAGGAGAAAAAATGGAAAACGCTCTCAGCATGCGGTAATGCAAGCGGCCTGTGCGCTACGATTCGGTTCCGTGTTGCAAAAAAGTCTTTTATATAGTTTTTTTTATTTATTTATTTATTTGATTTTTTTTTATGCACTAAAAGGGGGCACGATAAGTTGCACATTTACTGCAATATTTGCTATTTTTGTTTTCAGGCGGCAACCGTAAACACGGAGGTGTTTTTCAAGGTGCTGCTTGCAGTGCAGTTTAGTTGGCACAGTTTATGTTGTGGCTAATATTGTTGCTGTTGTTGTTGTAGTCAGTGACTGTTTAAGTTGAATGTCAAACGGTAACATTTTATATTTAGAATTTGGCTGTATACACATATGTGAAGCTTTGCGAGAGTTGGCTGATAGATTGCGAACGAAAGACTTAGGACACGAACTCTTCGTTAGTGATACGCAATGATATCTTTAAGCTTTTTATATTTAAGTTGAAATTTGCATAATATGAAGTTTTGTGTGTAAACAGTGTTTAAATATATTATTGGAGGTTTCAGTAAATTTAGAAAAAATTAAAAAATAACTTACAAAATTTTAAAAATTTTAAAATTTTATTTTGCAATTGAAATAAGGCGAGCAAAAGTAACAGGAAGAGCCTTTAATTAAAAAACAAAAAACAATAAAATTAAAAAACTTGTAAGTCAAATAATTCTTTATTAAAATAATAAAAACAATTATATTTTTATATAGAAAAACATAAACTAATCCCTAAAAAAAAATGTATTGCAGTTCAAATAAAACTTTGAAGTATGAACATATGAGTTACCAAGCCAATATATAAGAAAGGCCCAGAAGATTACAAAAGTAGACAAAATTTTAACCCTTTCGACCCCGAATTTCAACCTTTGTCTCGATATTACTTTTTGGTATTTAAATCTTGAAACATTTGCCAAAGAAGTGTGCACACGACATTTGAAGTCGCCACGCCTCTTTGTTAAAGTTCTAGAGCTAGTTTACTTTTGAACAGTTTTAGCTTAAAAGGGTTAAATAAATTTTTTATCAATATTTTTTAATTACAGACAAATTATTTAATGTTTATGAAAAAATACAAAATTATCCCTTTTTGATTTTATTTAACCATTATTAAAGAAACAGGGTTTTGATCAAACGCGCCCAATTCGTAAACTTCAATTAGAACACAAACTTTCCCTGATATCGCTGCAAATTATTGGAAATTATTTTGGGGATAACAGTAAAATCTTTGTAATTTGCTTTGAATTCACTTCTAAAAATATTAATTTATTGGTGCCTACTTAAATTAAACCCATAAATCAATCGTAGCTTTTGCTATAAGATGACAAATAGATGAAGTTGCTCTCAGGCAACTTTGGGGGTCGAAAGGGTTAAAAACATTTTCTGCAATTTTCCATGAAATTTCTGAAGTACTTTTAACTAAATAAAATAATTAAAAATTAAATTATTCAACATTACTTATTAAAGAAATAATTTGAAAATAAAAAACAGAAAACAATAAAATAAAAAAATGTATAGTCAAATTATTCATCATTAGAATAGTAAAAAAATAAAATTTTTTTATCGAAAAACATATAAATTTATACTTCAAAAAACAAAAAACTTTATGGCCGTTCAAATAAAACTAAGCAAATATATAAGACAGACCCCGAAGGTTACAAAAGTGGACAAATTATACGTTTTTGTAAAAACATTTCCTGCAATTTTTCATGGAATTTGCAAAGTAATTCTTTCTAAATAAAATAATTACAAATTAAATTATTCAACAGTACTTAATAAATACATAATTTGGAACTTAAATACAAAAATAATAAAATAAAAAATAATGCAAATAATTAAAAATCGAACTATTCATCGTTATTTATGAAATAAAATAATTCAAAATCAAGTTATTCACCATTATCTATTAAACGTAATAATTAAAAAAACAAATTCGTCAACATTATTTATCATATAAAATAAATAGAAATGCAATCACTCATGAAAAAATAGTACAACTTGTCATAAAAAAGACTTGTTGGTTGGTTATTTTCACTGTAATTTTAAAAGTAAACAATGTCAACATTTGTAATTCAGATTTCCATAAAATTTTAGTTATTATCAATATGTGGTTTAGACTTTCTCATTATATAGGAAAGCAATACAACCAAAGACCGTCGAACGTCTTTTTGCAAAACTCGGTTCTTTTTGGGTAATTTTCAATGACTGCATAGCATATATCGACTCGTACTTCACAACTAAATATTTTAATACTTTCGACCATTACTTCACATACGTTGTGGTTCTAATATTCAAGAGTGAGAGGTTGCAAGATTGTATGATTGAAAAAAGTCCAGCGAAAACCAATTTCATGAATTTAAAGGTCATTGACATTGTCTATTCTAGAAGTAACAAGTTTTGAGTATTGTTCTTTTAATAGCCAGTGGTCTGATAATAAAGATTGCATAATATGCCATGTGACACCATATCCATATGAAGTCAGTGATCTGTGGAGATAATATTAATTTCTAATTCAAATTCATAAAACACAACACACTTGAACAACTTCTAAGGCTCATGCCATGTTGCTTATGCTAAAGTCATGTCTACTTTCGTAGGCCTTTAACTTCAATACTTGAAATTGTATGTCTTTTGTTTGATTAAAAATTCAAATAATTAATGTATCCTCCTTGATCTCTATTCCTTTTTCAATTTAACCAAAACCGGAATAGACTTCCGAACTTGCCAACTGTCATGAGTTGGCGATAGTAAGCGCGCAGCATATGGAAATGATGATAGATAAATATTAGTTTAATGCTTCAACGTCAAACACTTGAGGGGATTTTTTTATTGGTTGCTAAAAACTTTCAATTTACCTCGCAGATTAAACTAATTTTCAAATTGGCTAATATTAATAGGTTTTGTGATTCTGCAAACACGATTGTGCGGTAATTTTTCTACTACTATCTTTTGAAATTCCCATACATTTAAAAAATATTTTACGGCTCATGCTTGGAATGGGCATTGACTTTAAGTTTTTTATTTTTTTGAAGACAGGTAGAATTTTTAGAGAAATTTGCATAAATCAAAATTTATAAATTACCAGATAATAAAAATCAATAATAATAAGAATAAGAATAGTTGGAGTATTAAAAAACAATTTATTCAGAAACTTTTCATAGTTGAGTTATAGAGATAATTATTGGCTGTTGCATTTGACAATACATTGAACTTGTGGCTTTTGGTTTTTCTTGGTTTGTTCCAGAAGAGAAAATGATTCCATAAATAAAAAAATTTTGCAAAAACTATGTTTCAGAAGAAGAACTATTAAATTTTGTATATCTTAAAAAAATGAAGTTAGAAGGACGAAATTCGAGGATGTGGTACTGTACATATTAGTCTTCAAGATATATTTTTTTCAAAAAAAATTATTGGAAATTTGCAAGGATATTCAAGGATAAAGTTTTAAAAGGACATTTTCAATACCTCTTCGTCTTTTTGCACCAAAACATTAAATTTTCTAAGATTCTAAAGATTTTTCTCTTTCATTTGATACCCATATTGTTATTCTACAATGCGCTCAATTTTTAAAATAATTTTTTGAAATAAACATGTCCTCGAAATTTCAAAGTCCTTTCAAAAAAATCCTGACGTCAGAGAGAAAAACTAAAAACGCAGTTTTACTACATTTGGCCCCTAGTTTCGCGAGTATATAGATATTTTCGTGTGTTTTGAAATTTTTTTTATTTTTGTCGCACGGTGTAAAAATTTTTTAAATTCCAAATTCATTTTCAAAAAATTAAAAGAAAAAATTTTTTTAAAAACTCAAATTTAAAGTAACTAAAGATGAGAGTAAACCTTAAAAAATTCAAGCAATTTGTTGTTGTGAGCAGACAGCCAGATGTGCTCGAAAAAGTTGTGTACACTGAACCTATTCTGTTGGTCGGGACGTCAGACATACCCGAGTTGGTAGGACGTCCTTAACTTGCCGTCGACCTCCAACTACCGGGTCGAACACCTTTTTGACGCAGCTTCAAAGTCCATACGGAAGTCATGGCCAAGCCAGCGTAGCCGCTGGATGTTGATTCGCTGTGCTCCATTCATGTCTTTGAACAACTCATACAGCTCGTTGTTTGTTCGTATTCGTTTGTATAAAAAATGCCTGATAATAAAACACATTACCTTCAATAATTATTGCTACCACAGTTTCCACTTCAAACAGACTTTTATGGTTCAAAATTTTTAGCAAAAACTTTTAACGTCTTCATTAATTATTTTGCCAAACAGCTGTCACGCTTCATTATACCGAAGGCACAGCAACATAAATAACCATAGTTATTATCAAAAATCAAACGTAACATAAATTAATCAAAATTATAAATAAATTCTATGCAATCAGAAATCCACCAAATAATGCAGCACAAATAGCACAAACTCATAATTCACACGCTCACCAATTGTGATCAAACAAAACGCAAGCATTAAAAATATAACGCGACTGCAGAATCACCTTCAAATGGCAAAAGTCACTTTTTCAACACCAAAACAACTTCAAATATTCGGGAAACTCAAAGACACAAGAATAACCAAATTTAAGTTAATTTTAGTTCAATTCATTCAAGTTGATGTCAATTTTATGATTTCCAATAAAACAACAATAAAAGACGCTCAACATTAAAAGGCAGCAAATGCCAAACGACGCACTTTTTTTGCCATTTGCATTTGAAAGGTAGCAGTAGCGCGAACTGAAATTGAAAGTGCAACCATCAAATGGTCAACTCGCCGCTCGAAATGTCAACCAACGTGTTGCGCTCAAAAGCTGAAACGAAAATCTATTGCGTGTTGCGTTTTTAATTTTAAATTTTTGCAATATTTCACAGAATGAGCCATAACGTTCTTTTGATACGATTTTCTAGTTCTTTTATATAAGTGACCGTTTGTGTCGGCGCATTGTCTGTTGCCATTTTTTTTAAAGGTAAGCGCACGTTGCGGTCGTCAGTTCTATTGTGTGCCACCAAACTGCTTCAAAGGCGCATTCGTTGAAAAATCCAACACAATGAAGAGAACGAAACAAAAGAATTGAGCAACAAACGCGCAAAAGCCGCCTAGCATATAGATGACTATAATTTCCTGAACATTTTAGGCTTTATTTTCAAGACATTTTTTTTATATAGAATTGAAATTTTTGATTATGTCTTGGCACAATTATTGCAGCATATTTTGTTGTTGTTGTTATGTGGCATATTGAAGCAACTATAAACTTGAACTTGTCAATGGCGCACACCAAAAACTTACAAAATAACACAAAAATACAAATAGATTTGGGCACAATTGCGCAATGTGCACACCGTCAATGAATCAACGAAGCGTCAACTGCTGCAATACTGAACACAACCATGACAGCAGCAACAACAAAGCAAAGTATCGATTTGACCTCTGCGGTTGGCCCTTTTTTTTTGCTCGCTGCGCTCCCATAGTGGAATAAACTACTTAGCATTTATTATAAAAAAAATTTGTCTGAATGGCTACAAATTTGGTGTAATAAACTTTAATAAAACGGTGTGCAGTTGCTACCAAAACACAACCGAAAAAATCAAATATAACAAATCACATTCAACCTGATACAATCACAATGCAACCGATTTATTGAACACAACAATGGCTATAAAAGCAACAACAATAAGCCAATCGGGCAGAATATCATTGCAGCGCTTTTGGTAGCTTTTGCATTACAACGCAAAAGGTGGGTGCCTCACCAAAAGCAGACATCCAACAACCTTAACCTTCAACGTTGGGGTCAACGCAGCCAAAATACAATGAAACTAAGTTTTAATTTTTTCATTTTTGTTACTGCTAAATTTTCTTTTATTTCTTTGGCCGCATTGTGCACTCATTAAAATGAAAATACCAGCTCAAGAAAAAAATTGTTTTTCCCTTTCATTATTTTTTTTTATTTGTTGTGGTCAACGGCATGAAGCGACCTGACCTAATGTTGAAACTTCACGCAACCATATATTAAAATGTTGTTGCTTTTGTTGTTGTTTTTGGTCAGTTTTCTACATGTGCACTGTTGCATATGGCTGCTTGCTTCAATACTTTGCACGTTACATTTAACTGACTGCTTCTTCTGTTTGTGTTTTTGTTTTTTGTTTTTATTATAAATCTTTTTTATCTGGTTTGTAAAAATGCGCCAGCACTCTATTATGCAATTTAAATAAAACTAAAAACAGGTAAAAATAAAAGTTGAAAATTCTTACAACATTTTAACGATTTTTTAACGATGCCATGCAGCCAGCAGCCGGCAGTGGTGCTGCTCGTAGCACCACAGGCGCGAACTGCTTATCTTTAACGCCCACTTGACTACTGTTCGCGCGCACTGCCGCATGCGAATTGACAGCTGCAGGCAGCACTGTCAGTGAAGTCGCCCAACACAAGTGGCCACTCTCAAATGGCAGTTTCCGCCACCAAATGGCCGGCGCGTTTTGGCAATGGTTCATTGTTTGCAAGCATTTGCGTATTCTTTGTTGGGGGCATCTTTCATTCGCTCTCAAGTATTTTTGAAAATACATTTGTATTATTTAGTTAAAAAAATTAACGTGAATTATTGTCATACAGTTTTCACAAAATAAAAAATATTGTAAAAAAAATCAATAAACAAAAAATTATGTAATTTTTCCAAAAAAGGATTCTTTGTCTCTAACAATCGACAGATTTGTACATCCTTTTAGAACCAACGCAATGCTTCGTATTAATAGAGATATATCTAGTGGCGCTCACCGGAGGGGGAGGGGTTTGGGGGTTCAAACTCTCCAAAAACAAAAATTGCTGGTAATGGTTTCGAATGGTATTCGGCTCAAAAGTTGTACGCAAACCCCCCAAAATGAAATCCTGTGGGCGCCACTGGATATTTCGTACCCGCTGGCACTTTATAAAAAAAAATTAAAAACTCAGGACGGCTCGGACCACTAACGAACACTGAGTGGTAGCCGTCTTGTCACACTTGTCAGTCAACGCAATGGGCCTAAGAGTTCTCCGAGTGTACAAAATAGTTGAACAATTGGCAAGCTGCCTGTCCTGCATAGAAATCAAAACTGTCCTTACTAATAATTTTGAGTTTCAACACCGCCTTGAATCACTCACTTCTTTGAATGGAATCAATAAAAATTATCATCATTGCAAGTTCGTTGCCTAAGTCTTTTGTCTTACGTGTTGTTTATATAATCACAGTAAAATGTGCCATTTTATCACCTAAGTATAAAATCAATAAAATAGAAACATTTCTAATTTTCCATTTTTCATTTTCCGGAACAAGTGCAGAATACCACACCCTCTTAAAAAAAAAAAATTTTTTTTTGGCCGGAAAGAGGGGCATTTTTATAGTCTAACAAACTTAAAATTTTGCTGCGGAAACAATTACAGAGGGCGTGGTCCGCCCCCAAAGTTTCAGTTATATATCCGAATTTCTCAATAAATAACCAACCGATCCTAACAATATAGGTGTCATATGAAAGGTATTTTTCCCCCCTTTCGATTGATGTATAACATTAGATATGTTATATCTATCAACAATGAGTTATAAGCGAAAATTTGTTTTTTTTACATAAATTAAAAAAAAAGTGATTTTTTTCTCGAAAAAATACGTTATTAAGCTATTATAAGTTTGTTACCATATTATAGCCTGTGAAATTTCCTTTACAATGAAATATAAAAATGTACAGTTTTATGTTTTTAAGTATTTTTTTTTAATTTTTTCTAACTTGTCTCTTGGTCTTTTCTTGGCAATAAGTTTTTCCCAGGTGGCCGGCCTTCGGCCGGGCGCTAAAAAAATAACCCTCATGGGAGTTACCACCACATGAGGCAACAGTAAGATGTGCACAGTATTTTTTGTTTAAATCCATAGTTCCAAGCCATAGTTTTCTTAGCATTAAGTTTTTCCCAGGTGGCCGGCCTTCGGCCGGGCGCTAAAAAAATAACCCTCATGGGAGTTACCACCACATGAGGCAACAGTAAGATGTGCACAGTATTTTTTGTTCAAATCCTTTCATTGCAGAATATCGCTCTTAAGAAAAACCTTCATAAGCGCCATATCAATACGGTAAACAGGTGCTTTTACCTCAACTTAAATTAAAATATAAAAGCGAAATAACATAGTTTTTGAATGTTTTATATTTCACTGTAAAGGAAATTTCACAGGCTTTAATATGGTAACAAACTTATAATAGCTTAATAACGTATTTTTTCGAGAAAAAAATCACTTTTTTTTTAATTTATGTAAAAAAAACAAATTTTCGCTTTTAACTCATTGTTGGTAGATATAACATATCTAATGTTATACATCAATCGAAAGGGGGGAAAAATACCTTTCATATGACACCTATATTGTTAGGATCGGTTGGTTATTTATTGAGAAATTCGGATATATAACTGGGACTTTGGGGGCGGACCACGCCCTCTGTGAATGTTTCCGCAGCAAAATTTTAAGTTTGTTAGACTAAGAAAATACTCCTCTTTCCGATAAAAGGAAAAAATATTTTTTTTAAGAGGGTGTGGTATTCTGCATTTAAGCCCATTTTCCTTTCACATCCACCGCCATGCTGTGTGGCCCATATTTTCACAACAGCCTGAAAGCGCCTTCACATGTGCGAATAATGCACATGAGCTCAAAAACAATTTGAAATGCATAAAGTGAGTTAGAAAAAAGTAAAAAGTTATATCATGCAATGCACAAAAAATCACCCACATTTTTTACATTCATTTAAAAAAAATATAAAAAATGTTTCTGCTATTATTTTGTGCTACCATTCCCATTTTTCGCCAACGCCACCAAACTGGCATCATTAAAAATTTGTCTGCATTGCAGATTATTACCATATTAAAGCGTATCGCGGCAACTGCATCAGTCGCAACAGCAACAACAACAATAACAATGAATAGTGTAAGGCAGCAAGACAGGCAGGCAGCTGTTGCTGGCTTTGACAGCTCCCACAATGGTAGCGCCAACGGCTACAGCAACAACAACAACAATGACAACGATGCCGATGACGACAACGACAACGAAAGCTGCAAAACTGCAATCAAAGGCGCGTAAAATACAACAAAAAAAAATTGAGAGAATAAAAGTGAATGAAAAAATCAAAAAATTATATAAAACAAAAGTGTTGCTGTAAATGGAGAATTTCATAGCTAATTTGACAACAATAGCAACAACAATAGCAACAACAATAAAAAATCTTTGTTAGCATAAGTTAGTTGTAGGTAGCGGCAACTCTGGTATTGGCAACTTTGTGCCACAGAGCGGCATTATTACAAGTATTTGGAATTGTGCTTCAAGCTGTTTGAGAGTTTGCATCGATTTGGGTGGCGGATCAAAAGATCAGTCACGTTTCTTTTTTAGAAAAATTTTAACAAGCCACTGCTGACTCAGTAAGAAGCGTTAGCAGGCTTACAATTGTTTAATATGGCTTTGGGAAAATTTCAAAAATATTTAAAAATGTTTAAAAGAATATTTTCTGGTTTATTTTTTATATAAAAAACATTTAAAAAAATTATAAAAATTATATAAAAAAATAAACATTCTAGACCACAGCACTTAAAAGGGCTCAGCACTATTAACAGGCAATTTATGTCTGATCTTCTGATGGCTCGAATCTCTCTTTCCCAATCTGTATCGATATAAACTCATATTTGAAACTGTCGTACCCCGCGTTTAAAGTGGCAGTTTTAACATTGAAACTGCTTAACAATGATAAAAAAAGAGAGCATCATCTCGAAATGAGATATTATCATACTTTCTGACAACCAAGTGGCTATCCAGTCCGTAGGGTGTCATGTACTGACAACAAAACTGAGCTGCCGCAAACCTTTTGATGAGATGGTTTAACTGCTTTTGTTTGAGAACTGCCATTTTTTTCTGCCTACTTTGGACATTTTTGTCAATTCTGTAAATATTAAAATTTCCTTAAGGTCACTAACATAAACTTGAAAATCTTGGCATCTATTTCTTGTTGGTTTTAAACAAAATTCAACTAAAGTGTTTTTGAGAGTTTGGGCTATTAATTGTAGCCCGAAATTCCCACTAACTTATTAACATTTACTGGTTTTTTAAACATGGATCTGCCTCTGCAAACAACAATTAAAATACTGCTATTTTTGTTGTTCTTATTGTAAAATTAACGATCGCTTTGTAAATATTTGAATGCTGCTGTTGTTAGATCTGCTTTGCTAACTTTGTGGAATATTTTTATGAACCATTAAAATTTGCATATTTATTTACCTGATTTGTTTCAATTTGCTGTGCTTATAATTTACGGTAAAAAAATATTGTTTATAATTTGCATTTCATAAATAATTCTCAATCATTGACCTAATTACTGCAGTGCGAAACCCGTTTGTCGTTTCGATTTATATGGGTTGGCTGCTGCTCGGGCGGCAATTTCAATTAAGTAAGAAATTCGGAATTAATTTAGGCACTAAATAATTGCATTAAGAAATTCAAAAATACATTAGACTCTCAATAATTGCAATACATTGTGCATTAATTGCATTTTATGGCCAAAATTTGAATTGAATATCCATAAGTTATGACTCCATGTGTTTTAATTTAAGTGATTTAAATTAATTTTTAAATTTAATATTTTTATGAATGTGATTGTAAATTTTAAAAACTCATTAGAAACAACTAAAATTTTTTTAACAATTGTTTATTTTTCCTTAAATCACATTTTAATTTGCTTAATTGTGGCATCAGAATTTATTTTACTGTGTGTGTAAAAAATAAATACTACATGAATTTTTCTCATACCAACACATGCGGCAAGTCTCATTAAACATAAACAATTGCTGCCAGTGAACAATTTTGTGTCATGCTTGCAAAATTTATTGATTTCGAATAACAATTGCTCCACTTTTTCCATTGAAATTTTTTTCAGTTTTTGATGATTTTTTTCAGATATCACAAGCTCAGCGAACAACATTGCAATTTTTCATAGTCTAAGTGCTCCTTTGTACCTTTTTTCAGTTACATTTTTGAAGTTGACCACTTCAGCTGATGTTTTATTTTTTTCTTTTTCTACACATTTTTCTGTGCTTAACCCATTTTCGGCCGCTACCAGAAATAGCCAATATTTTTTTAATTCCTTTTAAGGACTTACATTTAGGACCTTAATCAAGAATATTTTTGGATTTTTTTTTGTGTTTTTTTTTTTATTATTTTTTTTATAAATTAATAAAAATTTAATTTCAAATAAAAACAAATATATATGTATATAATTTTGGTCAAATAATAATCAAGCATGAAAACAAACAATTGTTGGCTTACATATGTACATACATGACGACTTCTGGCCAATTTTCGATTTTTCGACCACTGAAAAGTACGCGGTGCTGAGAGGTAAAAATATTTTCATAATTTTATGGATATCAATTGATTGCGGTAATTTGGTCTTTAGGCTTCGTAAATAATCAATAATAAATCAATAATTTGAAAAGGTTATATATTTTTCAGAATATTCAAAATATGACTAAAAAAAATGATTTTTTCGTGCCTTCGCCAACATCTCTAAATTTATCTTTTTTAAAAAAAATTATTATTTCGAGGGGTTACCAAAAGACCAAAGCTATTTTATGCATCAAAAGTTCACAGATATAATGTCTAAGTGCAGAGCTACTCTCCTTCAAAGTGGCTGGTCGAAAAATCGACCAGCGGCCGAAAATGGGTTAAGTACTTAAATAGTCAAACGTTTTTTACACAACCGTGTAGCAGTTTTTGTCGCTTCTCGCATTGATCGCATTGATTATAATCGAATTATTGGTACATTTGACAATTATTTATGGATATGTTGTGGCACAGACGCATTTGCTGGCTTAATTTATAACTGCACCAAATGGTGGATTTTTTACCTTGGCTCATTATTTAAAAATAAAGTAATTAAGCAAGACCATTCTGAAATGCTGTCTCACCAATTCAAAATGAAGCACTATTGATTAAGAGAATTTTTTGAATTTTTGTATTTTTTAGAATTTTCCCAAATGTTTAAAAATTTTTTTATTGCTAATTAACACAATATTAAACTAATTAAATCAAAAATGTTTAACATACTAATTGCAAACAAATTTTAAATTTTAAATAAAATGCAAACAATAAGTAACTCAATGTCAGGCAGCAATTAGGCTCATTACTGGTTCATGTGCCAAATCAAAACTCGTCTCGGACTGCCGCCGTTGTCTCAACGCTAAAGCAATCAACTGGCACGTTAACCTTTCTGGGGTATCAGGGCATATTTATAAACATTATTGACAACTGCGAGGCTTGGAACTGGAGAGGCTTGGAAATTAAAACTTTGGAATACTCTCTTTTACTCTTTTTTATCCTAAGCGCTTCTCATGCGTCTCTCAAACTTTACTTCAAGCATTGCTTTATTGAAAAACCCAAAAGATTCTGGGGGAAAGAACACACATGCAAGATGGTCAGATAAACCCCGCTAAAACTAAACCACAGAGCTAATCCAACTAAACCGGAATTCCGTTGCTAGCTGTGCTGCCTAATGGATCGACATTCTGTCTAGTCCAGTTTTTGTTCTGAAGAAAAAGAAAAGAAATAAATATGGAAGAGAAGAAAAAGAAACACTTCATGCTAATACACGTTTTGTACTTTATGTGTCAATGTTGGTCCCTGGTCAAAAAACACTCAATTTTGTAGATTTTCCGCTCTGCACAGGACAGTCAGTCCGCTTTCTAAGGGCTCTGAATGCAGTTCTAATAACATCAGAGAATCTTCTGAGCTGTGGAAAATATCTCAATGAAAATAATTAAAAAAATGTGTCTTTATAATTTTTTTATTTTCTCCAGGTTCGCCCAGAACCTATGAAGAACTCAAACAACCAGACTGAACATTTGTCTGTTGATATCAAAAACTTTGATGATCTCATTAGAATTCACACTAATTTGATGACTGTTGCCAAAAAAAGACATGTGGTGTGTGTTACTTCCACTCTCCATGATATACAAATTTCAAAGATGAATAGTTTAAATTTTAAAAAGTTGCACAGCTCCTTTGCTAATCATTTACTGCTCGTTTTTGTATTGATCATGAAATTAATTTTTTTTTAAATAATTCTATTCATTGTGATACTTTTTTTAGCCAAGCAAAATGCTGTTTGTCTATTGTGGCAAAATACTTCCCCTTTATGAAAACAAAAAACCCCAACAAGCCAAACAGAGCCAAACCAGTTGATGGTATTTCAAAAAGTTCTTTACTCTGGATGCTTTTTTGTTTGAGCTTTGCTCTGTTTTTTTGTTTATTTATTTTAAGTTTTTATATGTTATGCAATCTTGAAATTTATTTGATAACTTGATAATTTTACATCAAATCAAAGTTTCATCTTACTATACAATTTCTACTCAATACTTAAGCACTTTTACCATTTTGCGCAAAAGTGATGGACTTGTTACGCTGCCTGACACAAAGTGGGAGTGTACAGGCATTTATTTTGTATAAAACTAATGTTAAATAAATTAGCATTTCATTGAAAAAAGAAATTATTTACTAGAAAATTATTGATGCCTTTGAAAACAAGTTGTTGATTTTAGATTTTTTGCTTTTATAAATAACTACTAATTTATGAATATATATAATATATGAATATATTATAAATAGTCAAATAAAATGCTAAAAAATAGGATATAAAATTTTTTTGTAGAATTTATGAAAGGTGTGAAACGTGTTGTCCTTGAGCGCTTCATGAGGTTGTTGACTGAAATATTTTATTTATTAAATCTTACAAAGGAAGAAGCTAAACCACATACAGAAAGAAGTTTGAAGCAAACTTTTGGTCTGCTTTAATAGGTAATGTATCACTTTTAGAGGCAATTAGCATTAAAATTTTTCAATTGCTTTTTATTGTATAACAATAACTGACCTAAGCCAAACCACAGATGCTTGAGAAGTTCGTGAATTTGAAGAAAATATGGGTAAGTGAGGATTTTGTTCAGGGAAGAATAAATAAAAACGTCATGAATACCATCTGAGAAAGATTTTTATTTCATTTGTAATTGTTAAAAAAAAAACAAAATTATTTACATAATTCATAGAAAGTTTATACAAATTTATTTTTATTTTATTTATTTTGTAGTACATTTAAAACTTCATTTTTTATTTAATATTTTTTTGTAAATTTATATGTTTCTTACATCTTTATTTTAATAAAATAATTGAATTTAACAATCTAAGAACTAAATCTCAATTTGTAGCTCCGACTTGTATAGGGTGTTTTTTTTAGAGGTATAGAACTTCGAATTGAAATAAAACACAAGAAAATCGTTTTAATGTCCATCAATTTGGCTTTATTGGAAGGATAATTTTATGCCATTAATGTTTAAATATGATTTCGGGCATGTGGCCGCCGCGGCTGGCTCGAATAAAGCCAATTCTACAGGTCCAATTTTCAACCACTTTTTCGAGCATTTGGGGCCGTATGTCGGCAATAACGCCACGAATGTTGGCTTCCAAGTCCCCTAACGTTTCTGGTTTGTTGGCGTAGACGAGCGACTTCACATATCCCCAAAGAAAATAATCCAATGGTGTCAAATCACACGATCTTGGTGGCCAATTGACAGGTCCATTCCGCGAAATTATGCGCTCATCGAATGTTTCCTTAAATAAATCGATTGTGACGTGCGCTGTGTGGCATGTAGCGCCGTCTTGTTGGAACCACAACTCATCCACATTCATGCCATCCAATTCGGGAACAAAATAGTCAGTTATCATGGCTCTATACCGGTCTCCATTAACGGTAACTGACTCTCCAGCATTATTTCGGAAGAAGTATGGCCCAATGACTCCACCAGCCCATAGAGCACACCAAACAGTCAGTTTTTGTGGATGTAATGGCGTCTCAAGGGTCTCATGTGGATTCTCTTCACTCCAAATGCGGCAATTTTGCTTGTTGACGTAGCCATTCAACCAAAAATGAGCCTCATCACTGAACAAAATTTTGCGATGAAAATCAGCATCGAGATCAATCTCATTTTCGGCCCATACACCAAAATCACGACGCATTGCATGGTCTCGCGGCTTTAATTCTTGCACAAGCTGGATCTTGTAAGGTCGCAAGCCAAGATCTTTGCGCAAAATCTTCCATAAAGTTGATGGACAAAGCTCCAATTGCTGTGCACGGTGGCGAATCGATTCATTCGGGTCCTCTTCAACATTTTGCTCTACAGCGGCAATTGTTTCTTCGGTGCGCACTGTTCGACGTCTCTGCGGATGCGTATTATCACATAGAGTAAACGTAGTGCGAAAACGACCCATGGTTAACCGAATTAATTGCTCTGATGGACGATTATGTCGACCATAAAATGGACGGAGCTTGCGGTAAACTTCGCGAACTGAACCATTATTTTCGAAATAAATTTGCACGATTTGCAAGCGTTGTTCTTTTGTCAACCTGTTCATGATGAAATGGCAAACCAAACTGAACATAAATGACATTAGAGTTGCTAGATTTGACCACAAAATGCCAGTTTTATCTCTATTCGAAAAACAAACCTCTAAAAAAAACACCCTATATATAGAAGACTGTAGCGTCTTTCAGGCCGTGGTCACAGCAATCTGTAAGCTTCTATAAGGCTTAGGGTAAGCAAGATATCAGCAAAAGATGTTCGGCAGCTTTATATTCACCTATGTTGGGTTCCGGGTCTTGGGACAATCCAGGGATCTGTAGAGCAGACGAGCACGACAGGATACGATCGATATCCTCCTATCTTTTAACCTGTAAGATTCGTACTCATACAAGCTTCATACAAGAAACCAACCAGAGGTGGACCGAAGGCAACACAGGACTTACTGTTGATCAATGTTACTGTTGATTAATGTTGATCATTGATCAATAAAAAACGTTCACCGTTGGAGAGAACTTCTCTCACTAACAAGAGACCGGATTAAAACCATTGACGCAGGTCATGGAGCTCAAACTGGTTCAATGAACGAGCGGACGAAGTTCGATTGATTTTGGTATCACAATGGGCATTCATGGCCTAAGTGGGCTTTGCCACTCCTACTCCCTGCCTACTATTGACACTTTCGTAACCCAGCCGAACTCTTTATTGAGTTAGCCTCATTTTCAGAATAACCACACTGAGATGGCCAGAACATTAGACTTGTGAAGTGTCTTCCTATTTACTAGACAAAGTTCCGTAAGCACATAAATAGTTGTGCATGTAGACTTTCAGGTGGAGCAGCTAACTGCATCACTAACGCAGATAAGTTAAGGACGAGATAGAAAAATAGAATAGCAACTTGTGAGCGCAGTTCACGCCTCTGTGAAACATGAACAACAATGTGACGATATTTCAAGGAGTCAGCTCTATCGATATTTTACTGTGCCTTGGAAGTTACTGAATGCAGTTCGGTTAGATCTAACCGTATCCTGTTGTCTCCTAGATATTTTATAGTACAATTCTGAATGTGATCTCACAAGTGTACATTTAACTCCATTTTGGGGGCGAATATAGATGATTTTGATCGGATGATCAAGCGATCGGGCGAAATTAAAATTGGATAAATATAACTTTATTGATATATTTAATTTAATTTATTTTTTGAAATTTGTTGAATTTTATTGAAGTTTATTCCATAAATTCAACATAGTATAATTTTTGATTTATTTGATTTAATTTGTTGAATATGATTTTTAATTTATTTTTTGTATTTGTGCAAGGCCGGGAAATTATTGATTTCGATTCTAAAAATAAGCAGCAAAAATGTATTTTTTACTCCTAATTTTTTTATTAATTTATTTTAACTGATCACGCGCCCAATCAACGCTTTATAACAATTCTTTACTTTTTTTAAAATGATTTTTATAGTTTTTTTATTTAATAAAAATAATTAATTTTGTAATATGTTGAATTTGATTTTTTTATATATACTCGTAGCTCGAATTTTATTGAAATTTATTCCATTAATTCAACATAGTATAATTTTTTATTTATTTAGTTTAATTTGTTGAATATGATTTTTTATTTATTTTTAGTATTTGTGCAAGGCCGGGAAATTATTGCTTTTGATTCTAAAAATAAGCAGCAAAAATGAATTTTTAACTCCTAAAATGTTTATTAATTTTTTTAGCTGATCACGCGCCCAATCAACGCTTTATAACAATTCTTTACTTTTTTTTAATTATTTTTATAGTTTTTTCATTTAATAAACATTTTTCATAATTCATCTAACTTCACACAAGTTCATTTCTAACAATTTATTTATGCTTTATTTCTATATGATTTGTTTTAATGATTTAGCAATTTTTGTTCTGTTCATAGTGCACTCTGGTTAACCCAGTTTCCACTTGCATTTATGGCAAATTATACGAAGTCTGACTGCAGCTGTCATTGACTTGAGAAACTAGTACAACGTTTGATTTAACTTTTGCTTTCAACGCATTTAAAAAATCATTTATTCGACCCACATGTGACATGAAGTGATAAACTTGAAATTTTATAAAAACTGATATTTTACAAGAGATTAAATTCTTAAAAGACGTTATGAAAATGGTTAAACAATTTCCTTGACACATACATAAAAATGTGATTTGATCATTTTATTTTTTTTTTAGCCACTTGAGGCTTAAACTACAAGGAAAACTGGGCGGTTGAAATAGTTGAAATGCAGCAAATATTTCTGTAGCCAAATGTTTTCAATCTGTAGTTGAATATTTTGAATGAAAAGCGAAAATAAATTATTGTTAATTTTATATTATAGGCAGTCAAATATTGGCGTTTGACTCTTCAGTTTTAACTTCATCAAATTTGGAGAAACGATGTATTTTAGTTTTGTTATAAATTTTATATTTTTTATTTATTTCAATTGTTATATAAAATTTTTTTGTTATATGAATTTACATTTAATTCTCTTTTAGTATAATAAATTCACTATTTTTTATTACAATCCATCAAATTGTTTTTCAACATTCGCAAAGCACTCATACGCCCAGTAGTACACGAATATATCTGCCAGTACGTAGCTCCGATAGTGTTTGAAATAAATTCCGAGGTATTTAAAAAATTTTTAGTTTATTTGAAAAGTGATTGTTTTGAAAGTGAAACGCACCGAGCTGTAAAAAATACACAACTAACTAAAATCTGCAAACTTGCAGCCAGCCGGCCAAACCCTTAGCTAAAGTCAAAGGAAAACAGCCATCGTCTATTTGACACAGACGGCACATGCATACACACCAATACTACAGCAAATTTGCATTTTATAAGAATCATTTTATTCACGTACAGTGTACGTGTACGAAGCAGTACGCGCGCTCGTGTACATACACGCCGTAAAAGCTTTTTCACACACACACACGCACAACGCAAACGCCGGAATCAGCAGCCCGGCCACTCTTACTTTCATTCAGTTACACGCATGGGCCATGCACGTACATGCTCTGCACTTGTGTGGCGTCGGTGTAAAAGCTTTTTCGTGTTGCACTCTCACTCTCGGCGCTGTCTGCTCGCTTGTGGTCGCTTTGAGATGCCCATAAAGTGTTACCTTTTCGCATACTGTTACCTACTCACTGCTGGTAAGTTTTGTGTTTGTTTTTTTTGCATTTGATTTCTTTCGCTTTAGTTTCAATACTAAAGTTACACACGCGTAAAATTTCGGTGAGCGCCGACGGCGCTGTTGGCCCTCCCATGCACCCGCGTAGCATCGCTTGGACATTCTACAAGCGTGCGTCGGTATAAAAGCTTGCGACGGCTGGTCAAAATTATTCAGTATCTGTTGTGGGTTCGTTGAAATAGAACGTCCTCAGCCTCCAACCATTTAGCGTTAAATTCAATCAAAAGAAACGTAGCGCCGTTTCAGTTGGCTCTTCGTTTTGTGTAGTTTGGTGTTTTTTTCGTTTCATTGTGTGTTGATTGGATTTCCGTCGTTGTCGGCCGCAAAGACGTGTTGGTGATTTTCAAAAATTTCGAAAATGAAATCATTGGTATGTGGTGTGTGAATTGCATTGAAAAGCAAGAAACAAAACTTGCCTTGTAATAAGAACATTGCGAAATGCAAAAGTGTTTGAGCAAAAATATTGAATAAACAAATGAAATGGCAATCAAAAGACTTAAGCAACAAACTGCGAGTATGTGGCGCTACAGCAAAATAACTATTGACGCCAATGTGCACAAAAGGAGGAAAATTCAAACCAAATTGTCTAAAGTTGTGACATTATGAAGTGGAGATAAAATAGTAAAAGTTCTAAATCAACATAAAATAAATTGTATTAGCCCAAACATTTGTTTTTAGAAATTGCGTAGAAAAACTGAAAAATGTATTTGTTTTAAAAAATATTAAAATTTTAAGTTAGGTCTAATTTTTCGAAATTTTTTACATTAATTTGTGTGTTGAGTCGTGATTCGATTTTTCATATTTCTTTTGAAGGATTGCAAACTTTAAATTAAAAGTATTGCAAACTACAAAAATATTTTTAATTTTTTTATTTTTGGACAAAAATTTGTCAGTAAAAATATTCATTTATATTTACAATTTCTTTAAACAAAATTTGTATATAATTTATTATTTTATTTTATAATAGCTCAGCAGACGATATAATTTTTATTAAATTTTATATTTTATATTTTGATATGCACTTTTTTTTAGTTTCTTACTATTTTTATGGCATTTATGGTCAGGTAGCTTAAATCCGAAATTTATTAGGAAACAGAAACAAAAAACAAATTAAAAAAAAATTGCTTGCTTGCTTTGGGTTTTTTATACAATCTAAATATTTCTAAGTATAGAAACCATGTTTGTTTCTAAAACTTGTTTCTATAAATAAAAGACTTAAGAAACAAACGCGGTTTTTATAGCAGAATTTCTTCATATTTTAAGAATATAAAGAGAACAAGCTCTTTATATTCTTCAAATATAAAAAATCCTGGTATAAAAACGAGTTTGTTTCTTTAGTCTTTTATATTTACATTGGAACTTTTTCTTAGGACTTGTTCTTTAATATTGGAGTTTTTTCTTAAGTCTGTTGTTTCTTTATATCGTTATGAGTATACAAATCGCGTTTGTGTCTTAAGTTTTTCGTTTTCATTCAGTTTCATTCATTTTCTTTAATTTTTTTATGAATTTCCAAATACAATTGAAAGTTTTAGATATGTTTATAGTAAAATAAGACTTTATAACTATTAACCAAAACTCTTACTTTCAACCCAATAAAGCAAATTTTACGCAGAGCAAAATGACCAAAGCACTTAGAAGAAGCCTCCTAAGTTGAAAGCACTAAACTCGTGAAGACAACTGTCGACTTAAAAGCTTCAACAAAGCAAAGCTTTAATAAAAATTAAAAAGAATGCTGATTTTTATTTTTAATTCGACATTAATAGAATCAGGAATATCCAACAAATTTTTTTGGAACATTAACGATGAGTTTTATTCAGTTATGAGCTTTCAAAGTACTACTAGAAGAGTCAAAAACATTTGCTGAACACCAAAAACTTCTTTTCTAGTTATCAACAAAGCGCTTCTTTGGTATTATACACAGAACTAGTTATCAAAAATTGTCTCTCAAACTCAAAACTGATTAGTCAGATATCCGTCTGCTTTCAATTTCCATGAAAACATTTGCAACCATCAAATACTCACAACCTTGCGCCTACTAAGCAAATTGCCAGTGCCAACACTTCAACCGGCAACAGCTCACATTACAAATAATGCTATCCAAGCGCGTATCAAAATTACATAATTGTCACTATAAGCGCGCCATCATTTCTTTGCCTGTAATTGCACACCGTCGACGCTCACCAAGTGCTGCGCATGCGTGCATGAAAGTGAAAAGTACAACAAACTTTTTCAAATGTTTGCAATGCAATGACATTGCATGGCATACAAATTGTGCAGAGTTTTTTTGCATTGAACTTGGCGCCAAGCCAAAGCCAAAAGCTGCATAAAATCGGCACAAAGAAACGCAACACAAAAGCAAGAAAAAAATAATCAAAGAAACCAAGTGCCGCGTGCCGCATGCCAGCAAAATATTTCAATATTTCAATTTGTTGTTGATTTGTTTAATTATTCATTTGATTCACTAAAAAACTTTGACACACAATTACAATTAAACATTTATTGATTAGGCGTTAGTTTGGCGCGTTGCGATCACCATAACAATAACAAAAATTGCAGTTATATAATCGCTTCTATTGTTATGGTTTCAATTAATTCAGTCGGCTGTTTTGTTTTGTTTTGCTTTGCGCCATGTTTGAACCATGGCTGCAGCAATGAAAAAAGTAACAAAAAAACGCAAAGCAGTCACTGGCCATTTGCAATCGCTGTGAGTTCCATATTTGAATTGGCGGCATTTTGAGCGGAAGCGGATGTTTTGGTACGCTTTTGAGGTTAATGTGTTACTCATATGGACGCACAATGTTCCACTTTTATTATGCAATGTCCGAGCCAAAAGTTGAAATTATAAAACTGCTTATGTGTAATTATGAATTGTTGCACTGTGTTGGCATAAAAATGCAATAGTTGGCATTTGATGCTCATTAATTTTAACTTAAATTCCCTGCCTTGTTCTTTCTTTGTTGCCTGAACTGTTTCTCATCTCTGTCCACTCTCTCCCTCTTCCTCTCTCCTTGCAGTTCGTTTTCGGGCTGCTGGCCCTGTTCGTGTTGGCCCACGCCGAGGAGTCACAGAAGGAGCAAGCCATCAAATCCGCCGAACCCGCACCCGCCGCCACCGAAGTCAAGTCCGTCAGCACCGCTGAGAAGAAACAAGAGAAACGTGGCATTCTGCACGGACACGGCTACGGCTATGGCCCGTCCAGCTACGGTCACTCTGGCTACGGTCACTCGGGCGGCGTCATCTTGGGCACCGGTCTGGGCGGCGGCGGTGGTGGTGGTCTCTATGGCGGCTCTGCCATCGGTGGCGGCGCCATTCCCACCAACGTGCACACCTCCTACGTGCAGCGCAACGTGGCCGTGCCCTACCAGGTCGAACGTCACGTCCCATACCCTGTCGAAAAGACTGTACCCTACCCAGTTAAAGTGGGCGTGCCACAGCCCTACCCTGTCGAGAAGACTGTCGGCTACCCGGTGAAAGAGATTATCAAAGTGCCCGTGCACATTCCACAGCCCTATCCCGTTGAGAAGACCGTGCACGTGCAGGTGCCCGTTCATGTCGATCGCCCAGTGCCCGTCAAGGTGCACGTGCCCGCCCCATATCCCGTCGAACGGATTGTCCAAGTGCCAGTGAAGGTGCCCGTGCCGCAGCCCTACCCCGTCGAGAAGATAGTGCAGGTGCCCGTCAAGGTGCCCGTCCATGTGCCACAGCCCTACCCCGTCGAGAAGGTGGTGCAGGTGCCCGTCAAGGTGCCCGTCGATCGTCCCTACCCCGTGCACGTAGACAAGCCCTACCCCGTGCACGTTGAGAAGCCCGTCCCATACCCAGTCGAGAAGCGCGTAACCATTCCCGTTCAAGTGCCGTTCGACCATCCAGTGCCCGTGCCATACGATCGCCCAGTGGCTGTGCCCGTCAAGGTGGCTGTGCCCAAGCCATATCCGGTCATCAAGGAGATTCCCGTGCCCGTCGAACGCAGAGTCCCATACCCGGTTAAGGTACCCGTCGAAGTGCCACGTGCCGTGCACGTCGAGCAGCACGTGCCTGTGCCCGTTGAGCACCACGTACCCTACAAAGTGCCCGTTGCCGTGCCAGTGCATTTGGAGAGCCATGTAAGCCACGGCTCCGGCTATGGCCACGGCTACGGCGGCGGCTATGGCATCAGCAGTGGACATGGCATCAGCCTCGGTGGACACGGCATCAGCGGTGGACATGGAATCAGCCTCGGTGGACACGGCCTCAGCGGAGGACATGGAATCAGCTACGGCCACAGCGGTCACGGCATCAGCTACGGCCACGGCGGACACGGCGGCTATCTCCACAAAAAGAAGTAAACGCCCGATAGTTAAACGAAATATGGTTTGTCTCTTTTTAAAAAGACGCAAGTAGCAATTTAGTAGAAGCACGTTGGAAGCATGTCCACTGCTCGAGAACAACAACATCCAAAACGACAACTACGACAAATCGGAATGGAACGAGAAATTTTTGTATAAAACACGGTATTTTCTAACTCCCTCTATGATACTTGCTTTCTTCTTCCATTTGTACGAATTAGTTTTTAGTTTGTGATACAAATTTAAATTAATTGAAGGGGAAAAAATAAATTTGTAAGCACGTGGCACGGCCGCAATTGGAACATCATAGGAAATGGGCGAACGCATGGAACGATTGGAATGTGTGGAACTTAAGATTTAGCACGAAATGAGTCAAACGAATAGAAAAATGTGTGAAATAGATTGAAAAACAACAACAACGAGAACTATAACTAATTGACTTGAGCGCTGTGGAGCCTGAATATGGAACATAGCAAGAAGAAATAATGAAAATTTGCCTTAAATTAGTCATCCCATAAATTTAGTCATGCCACACATGTATGAAAAACCAATTTTACACACAATGAGACTTGAAAAAACTAAACAAAAAATTTTCGAAAATTCATTTTGAGGCTTTCGAAGTTGTAACAACATTGGACACTGCAATACTGGGGCACCGACTTCATTTGACTACTTTTCTTTCTTAGTTTTTAGTCCAACGAACTTGCCTGCCACACGTTGATGTAACAAACAATACAACAACAAATTCGTTGTTTGCAACATTTTCTAAAGATTTTGTCTAAATATATCGATCGATATGCATTTGATGTGCTTGTGCAGGTACAATTGTTTTTTTCTCTTTCGAAAATTTTATGTAAAAAACAATTTTGTTTTTTTATACAAATTATTGTATTTGTATATAATTTAATTATGTAAATAAAAAGACGACAAGAAATCATTGAAAAATTTACACAAAAAAAAAAATAATAATACATGGAAATTGTGTTTTGCTTTTAATGAATGAAATTGAGGTTTGAAATTTTAAAAATTTGTAGTTTCAAATTAAGGTGAATTGAAAATTAAGGTGTCAGTCGCTGGCGCACGCAGGATTTAATACCATATTTTGATACCATATTTTGTACCAGCAAGTTTTGTATTTGGGAGAGTTTGAACCCCAAAACCACCCCTATGTGCACCACTGGTGTCTGTATTTAAATTTTTTTAAATAAACACCTGTTTGTACTTAAGATATGAGCTATAAGAAGTTCTCTTTGTACGCTATCCGATGTAGTTAAAAAAATATCTTTGAGGTAGGAATGTGTGTCAAAAACTTCAAGAGTGCTTTCTCTAGAACAGATCTATGTATAGAACTATAATCAGTAGAATCATATCAGTACCCAAGTGTCAATAAAATAGCATGGCTTGTTTTGAATAAATTTCTATAACGAAGACCTGAGTCTTGCATACGAACACAATGCATCAGTCGCAATGGTTTAGTGTTAAGAACGTTGAGAATTGAGAAAAAGAATTAAGAATTGAAAGAGAGAATTCATTCCACCTATTTTGGTTTTAGCCTACTTTCTATTTACTATCTCAAATTTTTACAAACAATTTTATGTTGGAACAGAATAGATAAATGTGGCCCACAAGAGTTATGGACCACTCCTATATCCATAAACTAATAGAATATTTTTTTGAATATAAAAATTTGGCTATTTTATTAAATAAAATCTTTAATACAATCCTATTCAATATTGAACAGGCTTAACCCATATGAAGATTAGTTCTTAGTTGAAATATCAACAGAATTTATATCAAATTTTATACTGAAATCCTTACATTTTCAGTAACTATTGTGCGACTAGTTGTTTTACGGACATGGCTGAAAAGATTCTCTTGGTAGTCCTCAAAATATAATTTGCCAAATCACTTAGAAGAAAATTATGAAAATATGTAAAAGCTTTTAGTCCATTGTTCGAAACAGGTGTAAAATTGTAGGTTCCTTCAATTTTTTTACAAATTCGCAGAAAACATCGGATGATGTATACATAAAAGTAACATAGGATAGCATCGATATACACAAACTCACTCCAACTGAAATGTAATCTAAATTCCGGCAACAACCTGAACACAATGTTGATTAAATTTAAATTAATTAATTGCATTAATTCTGAATTAATGAAAAGATCAAGAGAAGAGGAGAGAAGATTTCATTTAATTTTTGAACACTCGGCTATCACACCGTGCGACAAAAAATCACTTTTGTCAAACATTATATAGGCGTGAAACTAGAAAACATTCATAGTAACATGACATGCTCAGTTTTTCATTTGCTAATCCGAGTACTTTTAAAAGAACTACAAATTTAGGGGCATACAGGCGTAAATTTTTTTTTAATTTGCGGTTACGCAATGAGGAAGATCTGGGTATCAAATGCAAGAGGAAAATTGTCGTCTTTTGAATAAAAGTTTTATTTTAAACTGTCAGGAACAAAATATGACAGTAAGATTGTTTCAGATGTGTATCGTTCAATATCCGTGAACTTTTTAATGAATCTTTTTGAAAAAAATACAGATACATACATCTCGGTCTGCAGTATAATACCTCAAAATTATACTCTTGTATCTTTATTGGTTTAGAATAAAAAAGTTAAGTACTTAGGCATTAATATTTTGTTTTTAAAATTAAGTAGATAAATAATATTTTGAAGTATGTACTATTTACATATTACTATATGTAACGGACTATACTATACTATTATTACTATATCGTACTTACGGAAATATTTTCGTCCTGAAAGTTTAAAATAAAACATTTAATCAAAAGGTTTCCTCTTTCATTTGATACTGATATCATTACATACCCCCAATGAAACGAGACAGAAGCAACCTCGTTCTGCTCCAACATGACACTTTAGATTTAAAAGGGGTAGTTGCACTGAGATCTGAGATGATCTATCTGCTCCAACATGACACTTTAGATTTAAAAGGGGTAGTTGCACTGAGATCTGAGATGATCTATTGTGCCCAACGTGACACCTTAGATAGAGCATAAACAGCTAAGACAAGTTTTCAAAGACTCAGAATTCTGTGGATTTAATTCTACTTCAGTTAGTAATGGCGTTTGAATTAAGTTATGGGACTGCACATAAAAGAACTCACTTAGGCCCATACTCGAATTTAAAAATGTTAAAAAATGTTGGGGTTTTCATAAGATAATTTTGAATTTCCAGAAATTTAGTTGTAACTAAGTTCAATTAATTTTAAACTCAGTTACAGAATTTTTTTTAATCCGATTACCAAATACCAACCAATAAATCACTGAATGAATTGAAACTGATAAATGACTTCGTAAAGCATTTAAACTTAATGTCAAAGTTGACCAAATTTTAATTGTAAAGCTTTCAGTTTTATAGAAAGCTGTTCGTCAAAGTTTTTCTGTACTAAGTTATAAATCTTAGATTAGCTTAACTGATTTAAAAATGTTAAAAAATGTTGGGATTTTCATAAAATAATTTTGAATTTCCAGACATTTAGTAACTAAGTTCAGTTATTTTAAACTCAGTTACAGAATTTTGTTTAATCCGATTATAGAATACCAACCAATAAATCACTGAATGAATTGAAACTAATAAATGACTTCGTAAAGCATTTTAACTTAATGTCAAAGTTGGCCAATTTTTAATCGTAAAGCTGTATTAAAGCTTTCAGTTTTATAGAAAGCTGTTCTTCAAAGTTTTCTTGTACCAAGTTGTAAATCTTTAACTAACTTGACTGCTATACGACTCTAGTTGCTAAAATATCTAATTTTCAAATGCAGCTGGTTTGTTAGTGACAGGTGTCAAACAAATAATAAGTCGCTGTAAAATCTCAAGAAAATTGGTCCAAAAGCGTAGAGTCCTATTTGAAAATCAAAAGCTATTTTTTTATATTAGCATATCTAACTTTTGGTGGATTTAAAACGTTTTAAAATTCTTTGCAATTAAAATTGTATTCTCTTCAGATTTTCCTTTACTTTTCTTTGGAGATGATAAGCTCGTTTTTTGTGTCCATTTTAGTAGTTCATTTAGTTCATAAGCTTTTCCAAAATTTCGCATTTAATTTTCTGTGCTGATATTTTTTACAACAATGTGTTATTGAAGTAATGCTTGAAAGCCGTGCTTTATTCATCTTCGCATGCGCTTAAAAATATGCTCTGAAATGCGTTACTATAAGTTTCACGCAGTTTGTGCATAAATAAGCTTATGGGATTGTGCCTGAAAGTATGCTAACGTTTTTATGTGTTACAAAGTTTTACTGTACCTTACGACACAAAAATTTATAAAGCTTAAATGAAGATTTTACAAAATTTGATTTTTTACATTAATTTTAGGAGCTGCCAAAAATATTTTTGAACTGAAAATTTGTGCCCAAATTAAAAAATAAAGTATAGTATAATAAACAAAATGTTTTTAATACTAAAATTTATTTAACTTAAGGGGAGGTTCTCCTCTTTTTTTTTTCAAAAAATCAATTTTTTTTTTTGATGAAATGAAAGGTATGAATGTCGAGAATATGTGTGCAAAAGGATTTTTCGATCCGCAGCATATTTATCGCATAGGAGCGTCTCTGATGCGTCGAATTTTCGCGCGCGGAGGAACGCTCTGGTGCTATTAAACGCGTTTATCTCAAAACCATTTTTTTCATCCTAACGTCAAGCGTAACTCATGATCTACTTATCCGAGTTACTTCATCTATAGCATTTCTTAAAGGGTATGATTTTTTATATGACTTATACCTAAAACAAATATAAACGAATGTGTAATAATAGTCTTTTAACAAAAGAAAAGTCGAAAAAAATATGGTAAAAATTGAACTTTTTCTATGATTATGCATAAATTAGATGATTTTTTATAAAAATTATTCAAAAATAGGTATAAGTCATAGGGAATTTAATATTCTTTACTATAAAAAAAAAATTTTTGATTTCAGTTCACTACAAGTGGCTACAGCCTTGACGTTTCCGAACAATGTCTCGCTTGCAGAGGTTGACAAGACCCGCCATTTTTGGGCCGCCATATTGGATTTTGTAAAAAAAAAATTTTTTCTTGTATTTTAGAAAGATGGCTTAATAAATCATCAAAACCGTCTATTCGTGAGTCGTTTCATTATCCGACAGTAAATGAAAGAATTTCGCTTTATTTTCGGCCGAAAAGAGGAGAACCTCCCCTTAAAATTCACAGAATTCAAAAAGGTCTCCTTGAACATGTGAGCTCAAGCTTGCATATAAATTCGCATATATATATTTATGGTTTTCCTGTCATGTTAAGAAAATTTGTTTGGAAAATTTTGAATATCTTCAGCATTGAGCAAGACTTTTATCAAAAGTGGCCCATTGTCTTTTGAAATAGGCAGATCAGATAGTTATTAGTGTTCTCTGGTAGTCCTTTAATTGGAATTTCCCCTCGAACAAATTTTTTGGCAATTTCTTGATATCCTTTTCTTTCCGAAGCTCATTTATGTGCATTTATCAGGGGCGGATTCAGAAAAATATTTCGGGGGGTTTCTAAAAGTAATTCTTTAATATTTATAAAATGCCTTTTAATTTGTATGTAGTTTTAAAGTCGATCCTAATATTTTGGGGGGTTCAACCCCCAAACCCCCTCCCCACCGAATCCGCCACTGGCATTTATGTACCTTGTAAAACTATTTTGTATCCAAAAATAAAGTTAAACAGAATATTCCAATCTTTATGGGTAATCTTTATGACACTTTTGTTCTTTCTCTACAACTTCCCGTATGAAAATGGAACTTATTTTATTATGCACAATCCAAGTCATGATAATAGATATTCAAACACCACCCTACTAAAACAAAATGCAATCCTATTAATTGTCTTTGCCTTTAATTTCGAGCATTTTGTTTCAAACTGTTAATTGACCTGATTTAGTTAGATTTTAATGGATATTTTGCGCTCTTTGAATAACTGCATTTATTGGCTTCACAATTTAATTGCCCTACAAGCAGATGCCAAATATTTGAAACAGTTTTTGGCAATTGATTTTAATGGCATTTTATGACATGTGTTGAGTGAATGTGGCCAACAACGTTGAGCCATCAATAATAAAATTTTTTGTATATGGCCAACGCAAAATGCAGCCATGTTACAATAAGTAATTAAGTAGACAACAAAATCAGTGAATGGAAATCGAAATCGTATGAGCGAAAATGCCACAAAGCCACAAATGATTTCAACATAGAAGCAGAAGTTGAAAAAATGTGAGGTAAAGAGGAATAATTGAATGGAAAAAAATTGTTAAAACAAAAGAATAATTAATGAATAAAGCGGCATGTGAACAGAAGTTTAAAACCCAAATAATGTTTAGATGGAGTTGGGCATATTTTATGGAAGGAAATAAAAATTATGAGGCCACATTATGTCCAACACTTTGAGGTCTTCTTGCATGGATTTAGTTAAATAAAATTCAATCAAATTAACAGCTGAACTAAGAGCAAAGTTTATGCATTTGAAATAGAGACAGGATTTTAAGAACGGAAAACAAAATTGTTGTTTCGTTGTAGTCAATTCAATGGTTTAATGTCGAAAAAGGAACCACTAACTCCAAGGTCAACTCGAGTCTTAAGTTTCAAATTAATGTGCAGGTCTTGTTTCAAAATCCCATCTACAATACGCACTTCACACCAGTTCCCAGACGAACGTCAAAAGGGGGAACCATAAACTTTTAGGTTCACTTTAGTTTCAACTTTTAAATCAAGTGTGCAAGTTTTGCTTCAAAATATCATCTACTATGCATGACAGACGGCAGACGAATCACTTCCCTGAGCAAATGTTCAATAAGTGCATACAGCACGCACTTTCAGCGAAGAATCATCTTCATTACGATTCTCTGCACCCAAAAGTGTGGCAACGATTGCACTAATTGCCACACTTTAACGCTACCTGCTGTAATTTTTGTTGTTGTTTTCAATGCTTGGTACCTTGTTTCACCAAGTGGTTTTTTTTGTTGTTGTTGTTATTACTAATGTTGTACATATGCGCACGAAAATTGCTTCAAATTTTTCATTCATTCATCCAAGTAGCGTGCGTTGGTCAAGTCTGTCTGTCTGTCAGTTCGTTTGTTGGTTCGTTCGTATGTTTGTCTAACGTTGTGTCTTGCCGGTGAGTGGGTTTTGGTAACAATTGTTAGCTGTTTGCCATGTTGCAGTGTTGTGCCGTGTGGCATGTCCATTGAATGTTGCTAAAAATCACACAACTTATGCAATTTTCCACATACCATACAGCCCACAAAAATTGTTAGATATTTTATGTGAAAAATTTATTTCACATATTTATAAGTCATTGAAAAAATCAATCGTCATAGTTGTGTGCATATTGCAAACACTTTGCATTGTGTGCCACTTTTTCAAGATATAAATTGGCGTCAAAATCGGTTGCTCTACAGTTGGCTGTTGCGTTCGTGCAATAAGGAAGTCCAACACGGCAGCGCACTGAACGTTGTCCGCTCGGCACTGTTGCTCTGATTGTACTGTTATTATTGTTGTTGTTGTTATGCTGATTCCTCTTCACACAACCGTCTGCTAGTTGTGAGTGTTATACACTCACAATTTAATCAAAGTGTAGGCATTTAATTATACTTTCGATTGCAAATAAGTGATTTAATGTTGTTTTTTTGGATGATTTAGTGTTGTGCCATATATTTTTGTTTTTAATACTTTAGCATTAATTTTTAAATTGTTCATTACGTTTTTGGTTAGTCAATGTTTCATTTTATATTTTTTTTAATTTAAAAACATTTTTTTTTTTAATTTACCCATATCATTTATCATTGCATGACTTTGCTGTTAGTGTTAGAGTGGCCGTTTGAGTGCACTAAAATCTTTTTCAGCCTATTTTTTTTAAGACAATAATAAGCTTTATTTATGCAATCAGTGACGCATACTGCGAACACTAAAAATTCTTTTAAGGTATCGTGGCACGTTAGAAAGGGGAATTTTTATTGATTTACAAAATTATTTATTTTTCAGCTCCTTTATTATCAATCTTTTTGAAAATATATTGAAGGTTTAAGGAACACAACACAATTTTTTTTGTTAGCATATTGTCTCTTATATAGGTGGAGCTGAAGTTGCGTAGAAAAAAAACACATCCTCCATTGCGGACACTTAATCTCCGGATTGGCTCGACCGATTTAAAAAAAAATTTTTAGTTCTTTTTATTAACTTCTTTTTTACAAGAATTCACCACAATATTGAAGAAAAATTTTTAATGTAAAGTACTTTTTCTGGGAAAAAAGATGAAAAACGCAGTCAAAATTTGACACTTTTTTTCAAAAAGCGTTATTTTTAGCGTTTTTTTAATTTTTCTGGTGAATTCCTGTGTCCGAAGGCTTAATAATTATGAATCGTTTTTGTTTCAGATTAGCCGACTCGGAGATTAAGTGTCCGCAATGGAAGATGTGTTTTTTTTTGTTACGCGACTTCAGCTCCACCTATATAAGAGACAATATGCTAAAAAAAAAAATTAATTTTTTTTGTATTCCTTAAACCATCAATATATTGTAAAAAGATTGATAATAAAGGAGCTGAAAAACTAAATAATTTTGTAAATCATTAAAAATTCCCCTTTCTAACGTGCCATGATACCTTAAATTGACTCAACCTGAACAAAATTATGAAAATTTAATACTTTTGGCCACTGTCCTTTCAGCAGCCAATGGTAAATCTCAAATTAAGAACAAAAGGTATAAAAATTGAAACACCAAGTAATCTTATTGGACAGAACAGTGCTCTCTGCCTTTTTTATGGAGAGAATGAGCTGACTATTTTCTATACATTTACGTTACGTTCTTCCGAATCAGATTCGAAAGTTTTAATACTGATCCCCTAAGCATTGTAGACTTTTGACTCCTTAGAAATTCAGGAACTATTCTAATTTCTTCACAGATTGAGTACATTCAAGAAAAAGCAAGATGAAGCAAACGGAGTCGGATGAGTGCAGGAATACAAAGAAAATAGAGCCAGGAAACCCTGGAGCACATTCTTTGCTCTTATCGGGCCATATCAACACAACGACTTAAGGGGCCTCGTTCTTTTCTGAGTTAGAAAATGTTTCCAAGCATGGCATTAAGTCTCTGCTGAACTTTGCAAGGAACATCCACATTCTAAATGATCAATTTTGGTATTTGGTATCGGTAGGAGCCCTACAGGGTCTATGCGTGACCAACTTGGCCAGCTAATTTACCTAACCTAACCTCTACAAGGCATGTACTCTGTGAGAGCGAGCATTCGCAAAAACAGCGACCCAAACCGATACTAGCAAAAACCCCAACCATCTTGCTGTCACCTTCTTTACACAACAGATGGCGCTATGAGCGGTAGCTCCATTACTTAGGACTACCTGCGGCAGACCTATCAGCTACACTGGCAGACAAACACAACCGATTAACGTAACCAACACAAGGCAATGTCTTGTGGAGGCTACGCTCCCGAGAGGAGTGAACAGGGAAACAAATGTGCTCTGGTTTGAGTGTTGTTGTCTCTAACAAAATGCCAAACTCACGTTTAAACCATCAGTTGATCTTAACAGCACAGATAATATTTATATAATAGGGTTTCATGCCTATTTTTCTTTTAGAACCTCAGACTTTTTCTCTGCACGAAACAGAACAGATACATCAGAATACACAATTTTATAAAATTTTCAAACCCATTCTAAAGATTAATATATTTTAACACAATAGGAATTACTACTAAAGCTACTTTTCTTTAAAGATATATTTTACAAAAATTTTAGTAAAGTAAAGCCAAAGTCACAAAATTCCTAAAAGGGTAAAAATATCTAAATTTTGTCAACACAGCTGCCTAACCTAAACATACTAAGTTAGGTTAGTCAGTAAACTGATTAATTCGAATATATGCTGCATACTTTTAGGAAATATTATTTACGTTAATTTTCTCCCACGCAATAATCTTTCATATTTAATAAATTAATTAATTAGTTAACCTAACCCTGCTAAGTGCGGTTAGCCAGTAAACTGATTAATTTTAATATATGTTGCATACTTTTAGGAAATATTGTTTAAGTTAATTTTCTCTCATGCACTAATTTTTCATATTTAATTAATTAATTAATACACTTAAGCATACTAAGTTAGGTTAGCCAGTAAACTGATTAATTCGAATATATGTTGCAGACTTTTAGGCAATATTATCCACTTGAACTATCTCCCACACACTAATTTTTCATATTTAATTAAATAATAGCCACCAAATATAAACTAACTGAACACACGTCCCATATCAAGTAAAGTTATACGATAAAACAACACCAAAGCAGTTTCAACAAAAACAACTTTAAACGCTTAACTGCTCTACATATAAAACAAATAACACTTCCTTGTTGTTACGGCGCTTGTACGCTGTCCATTTCTCATGCAGATTTATACTCGTATGTATGAATTTTGTTTTCTTTTTCGTCATAACAGTCGAGGAGAAAAGAAAGTAAATAGTAAAGAAATGAATTTTCATTTGCGCCATTTTTCCCCTTCTTCTTTTCTTGGCTTCTTTTTAAACATTTTTCAAATTGTTTTTGTTTGGTTTTGCTTGTGGCAAGTGTAATTTAATTTGATTACATTTTTCTCACTCCAGCTCGTTCAGAAAAATGTCTAATTTGCACATAAAAGGCACACAAAATCCAAATTGATGTATAGGCGCATATGTGTGTATGTGTACATGTATTGAATGTGTATGTACATGAGTGTATATGTATATGTGTGTGTAATTATTGCAACCACATTAAAATTGTTTAAATTTTTATCCATTGCGCGCACAAAAATGCTGACTACTGCATTCAATTCAATTTCGATTCGATTGTTGCCTACAAATTTCTTTGGGTCTTTTTTTTGTTTTTCGTTTGTAATTTTTTGGTTTTGGTGGTTTGGTTGGTTACATGCAGTTTTTGTATAATGTGGTGTCTTGAAGTAGTAAAAAGAATTAGTTGAGCACATTTGAATGCACACGAAATTAAGTAATTTACATTACACATTCATGTGGGCAGTCGAGAAAATTAAGAAGCATTCGGACTTGGATGAACCAATTTTATTTTATATAACATTGTATTTAATTTCATTGATCTTATTGGTCACTGTAGATAGATCTAAATTTTTGGTTTTCATTAAAAAACTACTAAATAGTGACATTTGAGGTAGAAAAACAATTTTTTTTCCTAGGGAAACAGAACATAAAAAACCAGTACTTAGTCATGGGGAACTAAAAAAATTCGTCATAAATTAACCTTTTGAGAACCGCCTAAAGCAATTATGCAGTCTGCTATACAATTGTGTTGGGTCTTTTTTCTAAAAAAAAAAATAAAAAAGATAATTTAGAAACAAAAGTTGTAATTTAACAAAAGTTGTAATTTAAAAAAGTTAAAAAAAATTTTTTATTTAAAAACTAAATCATAAGGATTAAACTGAACAAAAGTTGTGCATAATTTTTCAAGATAGCCATGACATATGAGTTGTAATAAACGGAATTTTCTTTTTAAAAAATTTAACTTTTTTGTAAAATAGAACTAAATTTGTAATTGGTTTTCAAAGGATTAAGCATGAAAACACAGTAGAGTATAATATATAAAATATATATGTAAGGTCAGATAAGGTGAAGGTGAAGGTTTCAAACAATTTTTCAATATGATGTGCCAACTTGCTCAGATCATTGCCCTGAAGTTTTAGATGGCAACGCTGTCATTTTTCAACATTTGTGTTCTATCATAGTCACCATTTTACAATGAAATGCTACCCTATGCAAAAATGTCAGAATTTTTAACATTTATCATAACATCTTCTGTATGGCAAACATTTGGCGAGTTACGAAGTAGTCACAACCAACTTGATTGTTTGACATTTTTGCTTGAACAAAATTAGGTGCATTTGAAAAAAAAGCTTCGTTTAGTAAAAATACGGTCTTACATAAAATTATCTTATATAAAATAATACATAAAATTATGACGTTTGTTTTAGGTTTTGTCTAAGATGAGGTGAATTTCCTGGCTTGGTCTATGAACAGCAAGAGGAGACCATCAAGCCAGCACCTAATTCTAATTTCTAATGATTTTTATTGAAGCTTTATTGAAGCTTATGACATACCTAAGATGCCCATATGTAGTCATTTTGACTACATTATTGTTTACTAGTGTCCGACCGAATATTCGGTTTCGGCCCAAATAAGTGGTTTCGGTTTCAGTTTCGGCCAAAAAATGGCCGAATAGCCGAAACCGAAACTTTCTAGAATATTTTTTACATTTTATTGTGTAGCAGATATATAGTGAAAGGAGAAGTAATTTAGATACCAGCAATGTAAATAAACTTCTTTTTTTAGCATATAATATTTAATTAATTAATTTTGAATATTAGTGAGTAAGGTACGAAAGGGTGATTTTTTCATGTTTACGTTTTTAAAAAATTAATAAATTGTTTTTATTAATAAGTATTTATTTATTTACGCTATGTTTGTTTGTTTGTTCTTTATTTACTTAATGTAAAATTCGTTTGTTGAAAAAAGTGCTTGATGGTGATTTTTATTTCAACTAGAAAGTTTCGGTTTCGGCCGAATATTAAAAAAAACCGAATATTCGGTTTCGGTTTCGGCCCAAAAAAGTGGTTTCGGTCGGACACTATTGTTTACTGAGTTTTTTTTAATTTTATTGGTTTTTAAGTAGCAAATATGAATAAATGTATACGATATTAAACTAAAATAAGCATTGATTTTTTATTTTTTTATGGTTTACAAAGTAAATTCATTTAAATAAAATGGCGTACTTTACACATAAATGGGATAAAATGGAATGAAACTTGGAATTTGGAATTTGTGAATGAATTTTGTGAGTGAATTTTAATTTGAAAAACTTGGGAATTGTCAAAGTCTACTATGATATTATTTTTTTAAATGTTTGCAATTATTTGAAATTTTCATATTTCGCAATTGAAGATGCATATTTGTCTATTTATAGGTAAGATTTGCTGAAAATTTTATATAGGTAGTCAAAATGACGACTTTTGGCATTTTTGATAAATTTTGAAAAATTGGGTTAAACATTTTTTTTACAATACTTTTCATTTATTTATTCCATTTAGCTTTAAAAATTAATAAAAGTCACGTAAGATATGACTACCTTGGGCATTCTAGTGTTAAGGACGACGAAGAGGAAGAAAACGGGCTCACTTGGCCCGCATTGTCCCAAAAAAATATTCACCTACTCACCTTCTAGGTTATGTTAGGTTGCAGTGGCAGCTCACTTAAGCACAAATTATGGCTCATTGTGATACCACAGGAGATGTCGCACCCCCTTACAGCGAAGAGATCGAAGAGGATTCTATTATGAATCTCATTCACCTTCTAACCGACAAGACTATTCACAGTCTACAAACTGGTTCAATGAGTAAGATTTTTCATGGCCTACATGGACTCCACCTTGTGACAGCCACTCTTACCTACCTACCATAATTTATTTAAAAACAAAACACCTCAATTTCTCGATTTCGCATCCTGTTGCAATTTGCTTTGTCTCATTATTGATTTTCCTTTCACTTCCTTGTATTGGCAAAACATAAACTTTGCATTAAGTTTGCCTGCAACCAGTTTCGATATTTCCAAATTCTTCATAATTTAATGCAAACTTAACAAACCTGTTTCTTTTTATTAATACAAAAAACTGCAAAAATTAATTTTTCACTCAAAATTTATGCTAATCAACAATTTAAAAAAAATGCATATCACCAAACAAACGCCATCAAATATTGCATTAACAGCCAATTACTCAACGCACACGCTGCAGTAAATCAAATTTGCAGCCGTTGGAAAATTATCTCACATTGCTAATTGCAAAATGAAATGCAGTAAATATACATTTGCCGCTTGTGAGCAAAAAACAGAAAATTTCGCATAAAAAAACACAGCGAACGAGTGAGACGTTTGGGGGGGAAAAAAGCAAAGCGCCTGCTTTCGCACATTCACTGC
Organism: Melieria picta; assembly: GCA_964056695.1. Taxonomy (NCBI): domain Eukaryota; kingdom Metazoa; phylum Arthropoda; class Insecta; order Diptera; family Ulidiidae; genus Melieria; species Melieria picta. The sequence goes on along the minus strand of OZ057399.1, from coordinate 78,321,854 downwards.
TCGGCGTATTGCAGTCGCAAAATCGCCAACTCATATGTGCCAATGTGTATGAGCAACTTGTGGCCAAATGTTGTCAGCGCATGTTGCAAGTTTTTTTTCCACCACACTTTTTCTCATGCACCAAAAATCAAAACAACAAATTGGCTTTTATGGTTTTTCATGCTGTGCGCTCTTCTGGGGCGCAATTATTGTTGTTGTTGTAAGTACCATTTCTACTGCTGTTGCCCATATTTGTTGCTGCAACCGCAGCAGTTACTTGCCATTTTTTTAATTTTTCACCAAGCAAACGCTGGGCAATCCATTCTTTTCTTTCAACGGCAATTAAAAAATTACAAGCGAACAGCAGCTGTGGCAAAAGCACAAAAGTAAGTATGTAGTAAAAAAATAGAAAGATATTAAAAAAAATAAAAAAAGCACCCAAGTGGAAAAGGCTCAGCAAAAGATTGGTTGGTGAAAAATTGCTGGACAATTACCGACACTTAAAAGCTTGCAGCGATGACGTAATACAACGCGGCAACCACACCAGCACACATGCGTACAGCAATTCGCCAAACAAGAAGTAAAACAACAACAAACAACAATAACAACAACTCAACAGCTGCAAAGAGAACACAAAAACGTGTGCGGCACGTCCAACTTTTGGTTTTTGCATTTGATTAAAAACTCTAAGATGAATGACCGTCTGGCCAGCATAACACTGGCTAACTGTTAGTGTAAAAGTGTCTGTATGTGTGTGTGAGCGGAGACAAGGAGCGGCGCGAAAAACTGGACTTAATACCATATTTCGATTTTCCGCAGTTTTTGCAATCAATTTTTAACTATTTTTCCTACATGTTTTGTGTTGTATGCGATTTGTTGTTGTAGTTGTAAAACGCTGGGTGCGTGTCGGCGCGTGCGTACGTACACAAGCTTGCAGTGCGTATGAACTTCTGGCTGTGTTGTCTGGTGCTTTTGTATATAATTGTTTTGATTTGTTTGTTGTTGTTATTCGCTCATGTTGTTAGTTTTGTTGTTGTTTTCATATGTCTGCTATTGTACCATGAATTATTAAAATTTTTGGTTTTTGTTTACAATTTTTTCAGCTGCCTCTATTTGTCAGTGTTTTCAGGTTTAGGACAAGATCAATGATGATGTTGCCACTTGCCGCCGATCAAGGATCAAGGGTGAGCGGGAAGGCACATAAGCAGTGGCAGGAAAATAAGCAGAAAAAAGGTTTCAAAACCAGTTATTTTTTGGGGCGTGTGCGAACTCTGCTGCCATTTTCGTTTAAATATTATGATTGTTATTATGGAAAAAGAAGAAAATAAGAGAAGTAGTGGGAAATTTTTGGTGAGAAGTGGGTAGTTTTTGGTTATATGAAAAAGTGATAAAGGAGTTTTGAATATTGGATAAAAATATACAAATAATGTAAAGCCTTGCAGTAAGTATGGATTAGTAAAAATGGGATAACCAATGTGTGCCGAAGGCTTAGAAAGATTTGAAAGATGTATAAATTAAATTACAAATTACAACTTTAAATAAAAGAAATGGAGTGCACTGCGTGTTGTTGAGAGCTAATTGGCAACGTGTACAATAGCATTTAATATTATTTCATGTTTCAGCTGCCAATGTGAATTTCTGGATCACTTGAAAGTGTAGGTGAATACAAAAGACTTAAGCAACAAACTTGTTTCGAGTCTTTTAAAGGTTTATGATTTTTGTCGTTTGTATTTGCAACTGTTAACGTTATTAAATCAATCACTCAAATGATCAATCAATCAATTAATTTAATTTATTTTATTTCATACATTAAAAAATTAAAAGTTGTAAAATTAAAATTAAATTAAAAATTAAACTATCACTTGAAAATGTAAGCAAATTCAAAAGACTGAAGCAACAAACTTGTATGAGTGTTTTAAAGGTTTACGAATAGTTGGTTTATATTTATATCTGGTAATTTTATTAATTTAAATCAATCGATCAATCAATGAATTACTCAATCAATCAATAAATAAATCAATCCATCAATAATTCAATTAATCAATTAATCAATCAAATAATCAATTTCCATAAAGACAGAAATTTATTTTATTTTATAAATTAATAAATTAAAATTTGTAAAATTAAATTAAATTATCATTTGAAAATGTGGGCAAATTCAAAAGACTGAAGCAACAAACTTGTTTAAGTGTTTTAAAGGTTTACAAATTGTTTGTTTATATTTACAACTGTTAATTTTGTTCATTTAAATCAATCGATCAAACAATCAATGTATTACTCAATCAATTAATTAATCATTCAATCCATTACTCCATCAATCAATCAATCAATCACTCCATCAATTAATCAATCAATCAAATAATCAATTTCTAAAAAGACAAAAGTTTATTTTATTTTATAAATTAATAAATTAAAATTTGTAAAATTTAATTAAAAATTAAATCATCATTTGAAAATGTGGGCAAATTAAAAAGGCTTAATCAGAAAACTTGTTTTGAGTATTTGAAGGTTTACGAACTCTTCGTTTGTATATACAGTTGCAAATTTTATTTACAAACAAAACATTAAAAAATTATATTTCTTTACAAATAAATAAATTAAAATAAATCATAAATTAAACTATCACTCAAAATGTAGAAAATAAAAAACGACTTTAGCGACAAACTTGTTTTTAGTGTTTAAGAAGATTAAAACTTGTTCTTTGTAATTACAAAATTGCAAGTGTAAATAAATATTATTTCTTTATAAATATTTTAAATAATTTAATATTATGAAGTTTATAAAAATAAAATGAATTTTTTTAATTAACTAAATTTTTTTACTTCATAAATAAATACATTACAATTTCTAAATTCAAAATTCAACTAAAAATTAAATTATTAATTATAATGTGTAAAATAAAATCTACTTTTATTCAGCAGGGCAATCAGCTGATATGTGCTTGAATCCATCAGGTTTATGAAACTAATACCTACTAAAAACAACAAACAATTTTTGGTTCCCATTTTGTTTTCATTTTTTCATTTATATATTTTTTAATATTGAACTCATTTACTGCGCTATGAGGCAATTCTCCAATTCAGTTTTCGCTTCTTTGGCCAACACATTGTAGCAGCTGTCTAATTACATTTTAGCCCACATATGAGAGCAGAGTTTGGTACAAAAAGACGCTGAAGGTTTTTGCTTTTGTAAAAAAAATAAAAGCACCTCAAAATACGCGCGGAAAACATTTAATTGATCTACGCTTCAGTGCAGACCAGACAGCCAGTCAGTCAAGACTCACAAGCAGCGCCAGTGCTAAATTTTCAGTTGCTTTTGAAGTTATTCCATTCAACTTTCCTACTACATATTTTATTACTTCAGCAAAGCAAACGTTATTGAAATCATCTTTTCGACTATTGAGTCACTTCAGCAATGCTTAAATCCTTAAAAATTTTCATCTGTTTGGCTAATTTCAGTAAGGCTGAAGTCCTTTAAGTCCTTTTTTCTACTATTTAATCACTTCAGCAATGCTTAAGTCATTAAAAATTTGTATCTGTTCGACTCTGAAATATTTTCAAGCAGTCTTACCAAACACCATACACCGCATTTATTTCCTTTTCCTCTTCCATTATTTTCTTTCTTTTCTCTCAACCAGCGACAGCTCAACGACTCATTGCAACCAACACCTAATTAGTCATTATGAAAAAAGTCTGGTTGTATCTGAGTCGCTAAGTCAATCGGCCAAAACGGCCACACAGCACTTGGCAACATAACAACACGCAGCATAAGACATCACAAGCAAACATTTAACTGCCGGCGCTAAAAAAAGCCATAATTTTTAGTGAATTTCAGCGTTTCGGCTATTGCAGCAAAAAAAAAACACCCCAAATTGTGTCGCTGTTTGCAATTTTGCAATTTGCGGAAAAAATTGCAACCCCTCGGAAAAAAAACCGACATCAATTCGCAAAGTAGGATCCTGTTGTGGCGATTTTGTTGTTGCTTTTGCTCGCAAACTCGAAAAAGCAGTTATTGATTATGTTTGTGTGTTACTATTACCGATTGCCGATTGTTATTGTTGTTGTTATTGTTGTTGTTTGTGTGGCTGCAATTTCTTTTGGCTGCGCGCGGCATCGCTAGTCACTTCCTTAGTCATTATTTACCCATACACAGCTGCAGCGAAAACAATGCGGCGCTTGAAAACCGCACTGGAGCGTGGCCGGCGTGCGCATGCGCGCCAATCAATCGCGGCGGCTAGTGTGGCCAGTTGTTGGTGTTGCTTTTGCCAGTTTACTGCATGCGCGACTGCAGCAAGTGTCATTTATGCGGCTATTAATAAGTTTGGCTTTTACTTTTTTCCGATAACATTAATAAAAATTTGAAGGAAAAACTTATTTCAGTCGACGTGCTGTCAAATGATTGAAAATTAGGAAAACAAAGAAAATGCCACAAACGAAATTTCATTGAAACTCGCAAAAATGTTAAGTTGTTAAGTGGCTAAGTGCTGTGATAAAATTAATTATGTGCGCTTTTTTATGAACTGACCAAATAGAGATATTAAAGTGGAAGGCAGGTTTTTCGATTAAGCAATGAGATTTTTGTTTGTGCCTTACACAATGTAAGCAGTTTTGAAGAATAAGTGAAGAAGAAATGAAGAAGGAAATCGCATTTGTTTTGCCTTTAGCCAAATTTTAAAGATTTTACAAAAACCAACGATTTTATATATTTTTTGTTTTTTGCTAAAAATTTTAAAAATTTGACAAAGACCAATGAGATTGTTTTTGCTTAAAAAAAATAATAAACAATGATTGTTGCTTGAAGGTAAAAATTTAAGAAATTTTATCAAATCATTGAGATTGTTTTTGCCTTAACGTAAAAAATTTAAGTAATTTTACAAAACTCAATGAGATTGTTTTTGCTTAAAGACAAAAATTTAAAAGAATTTAAATTGAAGGTAAAATTTTAAGAAATTTCACAAAAAGCAATGATTTTTTGGCCTTAAGGTAAACCTTTGAAAAAAAAACAATGAGACTGTTTTTGCTTAAAGACAACATTTTAAGGAATTTTATAAAAAGCAATGAGATTTTATTGCTTGGAGGTAAAAATTTAAAAAAATCTACCAAAAAAAACGGAGATTTTTTTGCCTTAACTTTGAAAATTTTATAAATTTTACAAAACTTAATAAGATTTTGTCTTAAGGTATAAATTTAAGAAATTGTATAAAACCCAATCAGATTGTTTTTGCATAAAGGTAAAAAGGTGCAAAACGAAATTTATAATTTTTTTTTGTTTTTATTTAAGAATCAAATTTAAGAAATTTTACAAAATGCAACGAGTTTTTTCGTCTTAAGGTAAAAATTTAGAAAATTTTAAAAGAAACAAAGAGTTTTTCTGCTTTAAGGTAAAAATTAAAAAAATTTTACAAAAAGCAGTGAGATTTGTTTTTACTTTAAGTAAAAATTTTAAAATTTAATTTAAATTAAACAATTTTCATTTAAAGAAATTTAACAAAATGCAATGAGATTTGTCTGTCTTAAGGTAAAAAGTTAGGAAATTTTACAAACAGCAATGCGATTTTTTGCCTTAAGTAATTTAAAAAAAATCAATGAGATTTTTTTTAAGAAATTTTGCTAAAGGCAATGTTGTTTTCCGTTAAGATTAAAATTTAAGAGATTTTACAAAATGCAACAAGATTTGTTTTTACATAAAAACAAAATTTAAGAAATTTTACAAAACGCTGTGATATTGTTTTGTCTAAAATTAAATTATAGTTTACTTTACAATTACAATTACAATACAATTGAATTAAATTAAAAATTTGTAATATTTCTTATTTCTAATTCTTATTCTTATTTTTGTAAAGTTTCTTACAAATTTTACAAAAACAATTATATTTGTACAAATCTAAGACATTTTACAAAAAGGAATGATCTTCTTGCCTTCAAATGCAAATTCAAAAAATTTTACAAAAAATTAGGTACACAATTAAGTGTAAAAACATTGTCACAAAGTTTTCTTTAGAGCTAAAATTTGTATTAAAATCCTAAAACTGTAAATATAATCAAGAAATAAAGAAAATATAAGCTGAACAATAGTTTTGTATAATTTAAACTTTAACTTAATTAAAATTTTATTTGGTTTTTTTTTAATTTTTTGTTACTTGGCAAATGTTGTTTACTTGACCTACTTGCAACTCATCTAGGATTTGAGCGGAAAATACCTGCATCACATGTAAATATTTCACATTTTCACAAACACTACAAGTTGCCAAATTCGTGTTACGGCCAATTAAAGTTGACATTTAGAAAAATGTTACTGTCCAATGGCCACTTTGAAGCAGTAACGGAAACTAGTGCAACCATAACAAACACAAAACAGCAATGCAACATTCACAGCAACAACATTGACATTTTCCGCGTGATTTAAGCATACAGCAACAATAAAATGCCAAAAGCCAATTACAACAAAAACCAATTTAAAACAAATAACTGTTTTATGTTATTTTGTGAAAAAATAACACCACAACACAAAAAATCAGATCAACACAATTAATTTCCCACTACCACCAAATGCAATGAGCCACGACTCAATAAACGCAATGAAACGTGAAATTTGATTACAAAACCATTGTCGAATAGATTTTTCCCAACATTACAAAGTAATCGGGTGCACGTCATGTAACAAGCAGCACATTAACTGCAATGCAAAGGGCGCAGAAAAACCACAATGTTGCAAGGTCAGTTGCTGCATGCAGCATTGATTCGATATGCGCACCAAGGAACACCAATTTCAAAGTGCTGACGTGTTTTAATTGAGAAAAAATTTCGTCAATGATTTGCCACAAAAGACTGCAGCGACCTAAATACGCTTTTGTTGAAATCAATTAAAGCATTTACAATAGTCATGGAAAGGAAACTCTGAACAATACTTCTATTCTTGACCCAAATCTCTACCAATATGTTGCAACACACACACACACACACACACATAGGTGCAGCAGCCTCATATACACTTTCCAAGCTACTCGTAAATGTTCCCTTCAATCTTTTCACAGTGTACGTAATTAGCGTTCAAGGTCAATGCAGCTACCACACGCCCAGCATGACAATCCATCGATAATGCGGCCAACTAACTACATAACTGACTGGCTGACTGATTGACTGACTGATCGATAGTCGCTCAAACATGCACACACACACCTATTGAAGGTTAGCCATACGCGCGCTCACGCAGCCAAATGGCAGCTCCGTGTGGCAAATCCGCTGCCGGTAAGTGGCATTTATGAGGCACTAATGAAGCCGTTAGACAAAACTTCGATGCATATAAACGATGCATTGGGCTTTTACTATAAAATCTAATACCGAACACAACAACAACTACAGCCAAAAAATATACCGAAAATATTTAAACATTAGTTCACGCAAACGTTGCTTTTAGGCAGCCAGTCATTATTAAGCGGTCTTTTTCGCTTCTAAATGTTAATGAGTTTAGTTTTTGACAGCTTAATAAAATTTAATCATTATATGTAACATTTCTGTTTACGGAAAGTATAATATTTGCTATTATTTGAAAAAACTAAACTAAAAAATATGGCGGAAACTCGCCGCTTTTCCTGCTCCACAAATACTGGAATTCATTTTAGATTATAGCAAAATACATTTCACACCACTTGAAACCCGAATTTACCATCACAGTCCATCAATCAGACCATCAATAGCGCATTTTTTTTTTGTTTAAAGCATTTCATAGAAAATTTTTACACCTTAAAAATGTTTTCCTTTGTTTGAGATTTCATTAATTTCGATTTTAACGCATAATCCATGCGTTTATTTTAGGCAATTTCGTATGTTAAGTGATGCATTTAAATTGTTAACACTTTAAAATCCCTTCGAATTTGAAAATTTACGCAACCAACGCAACTCATGGCTAGTTGCGCGCTTAAGTCTTTTGTTTTCATTTGGCATTTCGTTTTTTTTTATACGGTTAATTTTCCATATTTCTGCAAGGTTAATGTTGCATTAAAGGTGTTGAAATATTGTTCATTTAAATATTGGCAATCTTCAGCTGGGGTTTTTTGTTTTTGCAATTTTAATGAATATAATTTTATTGTTTTTAATTATAATAATTTTTGTAGTTTCTCTTAGTAATTGAGTTTGGAGTCAAGATTCAAATTTCAATCTTTAGCTTCTGTTATGTTCCCATTTAATGAACCAAATGCTTTACAAAGGAAATCTCCTCAAGACAGGGAGGGGGAATTCAAAATTGTAATTTTTAGATATTTTTACTATGCTAAAAAATAATTGTAGATACTGTGATTTTTATATGAATTTTTTTACTATTTTTTCACGTCATTAGGCCGACCAATTAGAATCCCTTCTACACGGCAACAGAAGAAACTGCGATTATTGATCTGAAATGACGCGGAGCATCAGTTTTGGTACTTGAAAGGCTATCCACCTTCTTTTCATTGCCTGAAGTATGGCATGCTCCTCTACCTAACAAAAACAAGGATACCAGAGCCAGAACGTTGCGCTCTCCTCGAGCCATTCATGAATATTTGAAAGCAGTGTTTGCCGGACTTTTACTTTCTTTTTACTATCTGTAGAACATTTTCTATTGTTTAAGATAAGGAAAAGTTCAGATGAGTAACGTAAATCGCATAGAACGGTAAAGGGTAAAATTTGGTTTTAAAAATACACACATATCATAGCTTCAGATGAACTCTATTAACTTTAAAGTTAAGCTTTGATTCAGGCTGAAATAAGGACTTGAATTTAGGGATTCGCTGACTCAATTCGAAGTTTAATATGGATTTGAAAGAGCATCACATTGCAAAATATGAATTGAATTTATGTACTTGTGCATTCCGGCCCTAATTTTAAATAATTTTGCCTTGTAATGCAGAAATTAGTAATAATTTTTCCTTAGAAAATTATATACAAATTTATTAATTATTATTATTAAAAAAATAATTTAGTTATAAATCAGCTTAGACTCTAACTTAATTCTAATTTAACTTAAAGTTGAATTAAACTTAAAGCTGAGTCTCTACACAGCAAAATTTAACTCGAATTTATACACATGTGCACCCCGTTCCACGCCAACTTCAAATAACTTTAACTTGGAATTTCGAATTAGATAACAGTAGCAATTCCCCTAAAAAAACTGTAAATAAATTTATCACAAAGTATATTTTTTCAGCTCGAATATTTCTTAAGATTTACTAAAATTCTTTTACAAATATTATAAAAATTTCAAGACCAATGACAAGGTAAACCACACGGACATTTTGAAACATTTCAGCTTCAGTTCAACTAATAAATTAAACTATTGAAAATGTGTATCTTCTTTGAACCCAAGCATTCCTTATTGATAGAATAAAATAATTTTTAAAAATATATATAAATATTCAGAACTGTGACAACACAAAACATGCAGGCATTTTTAAAACATTTCAGCCTCTTTCCAACTCGTATATTAACGCTCAAAGTCTGTGTCAAAGTTCAAACAATTACATGAACGAATTTCAAAAAAATCATAATTTTTGATGGTTTTTAATGGCTTTGCAAATGCAATTACAAATTAAATATTCAAAACCACTTTCATAAAAACCATAGTCAAAATAACTTAACTTCGGATTCACAACAAAAGACTGAAGAAACGAACGCGCGAACGTTTCTATGCCACTAAACAAAAATTAGACATAATTTACACAATTTTGGCAAATTTAACGACTTCACATAAAATTACCAACAAGCAAATTGCAACTGGCGCGACCAAATGCCATAACTGACACAATTTCCGCGCAAAACATTTGCCAAATATTGCCAACACTGGCAACACGCCCCATGCGCAGTCAATGCCTACATGCGTTTTAAGTGTAACAAAGTAAAGGCAGCAATTATTGGCATCGCACAATAACAACAACAACAACAGACAACAATTAAATATAACCAGCAAAAAAAAAGTGTGGCATAATGAAAAAAAGCAAAAGCACAAAATTGCTAAAGTTGCACTAAACCAACCAACAATTACTCAACGACCTTGAAAGAGTCAAACTGCAAGCAATTGAAAGTGTTTGAAACAGTTTGTGGCAAATTTGCATTCGTCGCTCTGCGAGAAAGTGTTTCAGTGCGACTGTTGAGTGACAATTTGACCCGCTTGAAAATTTGACTCTTGTCGGTGTGCGCACTTTTCGCATCGTTGATGCTTTCAGCGGTACCACATTAATGTGCCATAAAAACGTGTTTTTTTATGATGGGCTTAAGACATAAAATCACATTGGATTGTGAGTGGCGCTTTAGCAATGGATTTATTTTTACTTATGTTTTTTTCTTGTTTTTGTTCGCTTACTGCATTGAATGGGGGATTTTGGGCGTAGAGCAAAGAAGAAATAAGCCTTGCAAAATATACAAAAATAATGATATCAATTTTACGGACTGTTGTGAGAACGAAAGCTAAATATTGGCTATTAATACCTAACCTTTAATTTGGCGCAGATAAAGTGAATGGTTCATCAATGAAAAACTTAATGGTTATATATATGAAGTAAATATATGGCGGCTTGTTTTGAAATAACAATTTGTTTATAAATACTGACTTGGCTACTGAATTTGTTTAAATACATTTCCCATAACACAGAAGCTTAAGGCATATATATTTTGTTCGTTATTTATTTTTATATATTTATCTACATATATATTTATATTTTTAAAATTAATATTTAATCTTTGTATAATTCTACACATTTATTAATATTAAAAAAAATATTCTAGTCATCTCTAAGACTCAAACTTTGCTCCAAGTTTGAACATAGTCGACTGTCATTTTGTTTTATATTTGCAATTCTTTGAAAAAATTGTTTCTATTTTCCAAATATTTTTTAATGTACATTTTCACTACAATCATGCACTCAAACATTTATATAAAAATTAAAAATATTATTACCAATTTTTAATGTGCACAAAATTCACAACTGTTAATGCTGTGCCAAGCTTTGAGTCTATGTCTGTCATAGACTCTGGTCTTCTTTGCTTCTCTCTTACTTATGCTCCATTTAATTCACAAACGCGTTTATTTATGGTTCATTGTTTTCGGTCAAGGTCGTTGTTGTTATGATTTTATGATTACAGTTTTCCTTTTTCTATTTCTGTTATGCTCCACGCCAGCGTGCTGCATGTCTACTTATTGTATGGTCACTTTATTTTGCTTTTGAAAATTTGAATAAACTTGAGTAATAGTGAGGCGGTAATTACAAGCAGCAAAAAAAAATATACATACATTTATCTCGATCGAATTGCCCAATTGTATGTGTTGCAATTATGTTGCTGCTTTTGTTGTAGTTTTTCAACTGTGAAGAGCATTGAACCTGTTTGAATTGTATAGTTTTTTTTTAATATTTTTCATGATGCTGCAATGCTTGGAAAATGATATTAAATGAATTTTTGACTGATTTCGAAGCAAATACACTGCAATACAGTTTTCATAGCTCTACCGCGATTTGAAACCCTTTAATCTATCGGTTGTAGTTTCTAAGGTCATCGAATGGCGCCTTTTGTCTAGTCATGTCTGTAGAAGTTATGGAGATGAAAAAGAGGTAGAAATAATAGAACACTTCCTGTGTCACTGGCTGTTAAAAATTTTACTTTTAATTAGTTCTTTAAGTCAGTTTTGAGCTCTCAGTAAAAATTTTACTTTTAATAAGTTCTTTAAGTCAGTTTTGAGCTCTCAGTTTGAAAGGGTCTCATCTTATTTTTTTACTGAACATAGCATAAGATAAAATTTGCTTGACTTCAACGGCATCAGAATAGATTTAACCCTAATTCCCAGAATTTTAAAAGTAACGTAAACCGAGAAGTGGGACTGTCAGACTTACATGAGCTAAATTACTGAAAACATTTGTTTCAAAAGTACAAAAACTCCCTAAAATTTTAAATTTATAAATGCAAAATAATTCCTTTAGAGGATTACATAAAATAATGGAATCGAAAATCTTTTGGATTTATCACCATTTGAAATCTTTAGTGAGACTATGAGGCTCACTTCTGGGAATTAGGGTTAAAACGTTTCCAAGCGTACTCGCCCAGCAAACAGCAATCCGACTTACTTAACCTAACCTCGAAAAATGTATCTGAGAATACCCGTACCAGTGGAGTTTTACAATATTTTTAATTTAATTTGAGTTTTAATCAAAGGCGAATTTCAAGTCTAAATTCAGCTCAAAGTTTTAAGCTTAAGAAAAACTTCTCCATTCTACTTTAGTCAGTCTGATATCAAAATCATTATCAGAGCTGCAAGTTTTAAACTATGGTCCTTAAGGATAACAGTGTGATACCAGCATGAAAAACCCGCACAGATCCTTAACTCGATTTTTTCTTGAAAAACTAATTTATACTTTAGCATGAAAACCACGGTACAGTTGCATATCTGCAACCAACCGAAAAATTTTTGTCAGGAGATGAAATCGTAAATTTTTTAATGGAAAGTGAAGATAATTTGAACTTTTCAAGCAATGATTATGAAAATGATCCAAAATTTGACCCCAATCCTAGGGTGTCTGAAAGTTTATCAGAAAATGACCAAATTAAAAAGGAAGTAAGCTTTGGAATATGACCCAAAATCGGAAATAGCTCGAAGGCAAAGGAAAAAATTAAACTCACTTGGAGAAAAAGAAATCAAAATTTTGGATGAATGCGATAAAAGAATAAAATGCAATGTTCCAAAATACACTGGTTTTACACAAACACTTTGCGAAAAATATGGAGCAGGACTATGCCACAACAAACGCATTAATTGCTTTAAAAATTTTCATTTACATTTAAACATATTCAAATAAAAAAATAAGTTTTAATGCTTTGTTGCAGATATGCAACCAAATGGCTTTTACAAAAAGACCTTACAAAATTAAAGTATTTATATTAAAAAATAAAAAAATACGTGTTTTTTTTTAATTTGGGTTTATATCTAAAAAACAACATTTGATGAAAAATTTGTGTTGCCGTGTAAAGGGGTAACTCGATTTTTTCCTGCAAAATAAATTTTTATTTTAGCATGAAAAACCAGCATAGATCATGTAATAGATTTTTTACTGTAAAACAAATTACTTATTCGTTATTAATATACTAGAAATTTTCCTTGATCACTTTACACTGCTTTACTCTTAAATTTTTCGCAGACATTGGTCTGACAGAAGTTCCATAGGTGAGATCGTTCTTGTCCTATGAGCCATAACGAGATCACAATGGCTATAACAAGTTTTTCTTTTATCAGCCATAAGGAGATCACAATGGATCTATGCAACAAGTTACAGTGTTTAAAATCCTCTTATAAATCTAAGAAATTAAATGAAATGTGAATGAAATTAATGAAATGTGTGCATATTTATTTTTAAAGTTTCTTAGTTCTTCTTCTTAGTTCAATAATCAATTCAATTCATTCAATTCATTTATTTAGTCTAATATATAAAATTACAGACTATGCTAATACAAAATAGATTTACAAAATAAATTTCCAAATACAATTACAAGTAATTCTTAAATTTAAAGAACTGAATTCAAAAGATTCAAAAAAGCTGTCTTTGTAAGGGAAAAGTCAAGGGTAACAGTTTGACTTATGATATTAAATTCACGAATGGCGCGAGAAATAGGGGAAGAAAATCCGGAGAGAGCGCTGGGGAACATTAAATCGAATCCTTTCTAACAAGTAAGGACAATTAATGACTCCATTAATAACATTGTAAGTAAAAGGCAGAGACAATATGGACCTACGACTATCTAGAGACTTAAGATTTATAAGCATAAGACGAGAAGAATATGGCGGTAACGGATCAACAAAGTTTAAAGAACGAAGAGCAAATTTGAGAAAGATTTTTTTAACCCGTTCGATTCTATTAGTAGCAAATTGAGTGCACGGTCTCCACATAAAAACAGCAACTTCAAAATGTGACCGGATAAATGAGGTAAAGAGTAATTTGAATGTATATGGATCAGAAAATTTAGCGGCATTACGTCTAACGAAGCCCAGTACAGAGTACGACTTTGAGGTAATATAGTTAATATGCTTATTAAAAGAAAATCTTTCATCGAAAACTACGCCTAGGTCCTTCATTTCACTAACATACTTTAGGACAGAATTCGAAATATTGTAACTTGTAGGTAAAATGTTAAAGATCTTTGCATACGTCATCTTTACTTAGATTCAAGGAGAGGCACGACTCCAGGCACCACGAATTAAGCCTATCAATATCACTTTGGAGGTTAATTGCATCATCCATGTTTTTTATTACAGAGAATATCTTTAAATCATCAACATAAAGCAAAAATTTAGCAAAAGAAAAGCACCTACTAATATCATTAATAAAGAGAATAAAAAGAAGTGGGCCTAAGATACTCCCTTGTGGCACTCCAGAGGAGGCAACAAAAGGGTTGGAAGTAACCCCATCAATTGTGACAACACACTGCCTATTACACAAATATGAGTTTATCCAACGTAGAAAAACAGAGTGGGAGCCAATAGAGGCTAATTTTTCAATTAAGATTCTATGTGACACCTTATCAAAGGCTTTTGAGAAGTCAGTATAAATACAGTCGACCTGAAAGCCAGAAGAAAAAGACTCGAAACAAAATTCACTAAAAACGGTCAAATTAGTAACTGTAGATCTACCAGGAACAAAACCATGCTGGTTCGGGCAAATTATAGATTTAACTGCAAAACTCAACTTGGTATTGGTATTACCATCATAACGCAACAGATCAACTGTCATCCTATCTTTTTTTTTTTGAATTGGCCCAAAAACCATATAAATATTACCTCTGAAAGTGATCTCTTTTAAGCTGCAACCCCATCCCAAACCATCGTTCCTCTGCTATTTAATCTATTTTTAAAATATCCAGTTCAGTAGATCGTTGATCCAGCTGCCGTAATTGTTGCTTTCTTCTCTCTTGTTAAAATCTCCTACACTCTCTTCCTCTCTTTCTCTCTTTCACTTCGCCTCGTGCTTTACATAATTAGCAACGATATCGCGTAATTTGTGTTATAATGCGACAGTGTTATCAAACAATTTATGCTGCTTTCATAATAATTATATCAAGGAAGCATTTTTAAATCCCAACCGCAATGGCACAGTGTCTGTTTGCCAACGAGTAGTAAAATATCGAGCAGTAGATGTGGTGCGGAATACAATGGCTTAAAAATTAATCCACTTTTAAAACGGCACAATCCCGTAATAACCATATCACAGCGATGGCAAAAAAAAATACTATAACAACAACAAATACATATTCAATAAAGCAACAACACATAATGCAGCACCACCGTTACACACGACGAGTGACATAATCAGCTGTTTGCAAACAGACGCAAACAGGCCAGACCAGACCAGACTCGGCCAGACCGGAGCAAAGCAGAGCAAACGCGTTAGGCAGCCAAGCGCGCAGATATTCAAAGAGATAGAGGGAGGAAACGAACAGACAATCGGGCAACGAGTGGAAAATCCCAACAACACAATGTGTCAAACAGTTACCATATGACATATGGTACAACAACCAGACCGGACAACCAGTCACAGATAGCCAGTCAAGCAGTGGGCCAAACAACGGGACAACAAACAAACCGATAAGCAAACAAACCAACAACAATGACAGTTACGGCCTCCGTCGAGAGCAAAAGCATCCAACCAGCCGGCTCCCCCGATTACAACACAAACAACAGCCGGTGCATGGCCGATATGGTCAAAAGCACAACATAACAACAATTCACACTATGCAAAAATGTGAGCAGAAAAGAAAAGCTACAACAAAAAGCAATACAAAAGAAAGATGCAGAAAGTAGAAATTTGTTGTTGTAGTTGTTGCGAACACGATATGTTGAGGCTTTGGAGCAGCCCAGCAGCAGCCAAAGCCACGGCTGATAGTGGCAAAAGCCGCTGTAGTACATACAACATGGGTCCCCCGCCCAGTACCGACACAGCCTCATTGGCAGTTGTGAAAATGTGGAAATGATGCCAAAGACCCATTGACATAATAACAAGGAAGGTAATCAGAAACGTCAAATTAATGCAAGCGAGAAAAACGTGTCGGGGGCCAGCTTCAGTTTCAGCTTCAGCCCCGACTGTGGCTGCATTGCTTCGAAGGCGAACATCGAACGATGCGGCTTTGGGGCTCAAGGAGAAAGAGTGAGAGTGCAAGTAAAGTGCACAAATGTATTGGTGCGATTGTTGGCGGTGTTGTTGTTGTGAGTGTTTGTCGATTGTATGCGGTGAAATGTGGCACTGTGTTATGCTCCATGTGCTGCAATTTGTTTGCTTTGTTGTAGACTCAACAATAATTGCCCGCAAATAATTGCCAGCAACTGTTGAGTCACACTCACACCAACACACATACACACCACGTACATGTGCACAAGTATTTTTGTATGTGGAAAATGTTGGTCACCATTATGCGCTGACTGCAGTGCATTACAGTTGGTTAAACAATAAGCCAAGTAACCCAATGAATTTGATGAAGATTTTTACCATATTTGCTCCACATGTAAGTGAGCTGCAAAAGAAGGTTGTGGACATTTTCGCTACGATGGGAATTGCATTATTTTTTTTGGAGAACATTTTATCATTGTAAAAATCTGCCTTATGTTATTTATGTTATTTATGATTTTTTTATTTTTTTTATTCAATCTAATGTAGTAAATTTTGAAAAATTTGAATGTACAAAAAATTTTAATTTATTTAAAAATGTTGTTTTATTTTAAAACCATTTTAAATAAATATGTAAGGCTTTCCTAGTTCAAACTTTGTAAAAAAAAAAATTTTTTTAAATTCTTTAAATATTACATTTAAATCACAATTCAACCCAATCAAACTAATTTAATAAATTATGTTATATTTAAAATTTAATATTTTAATTGAAAGAAGATTTGAATTTATCTTAAAAATTTTGTGTTATTTTAAAAATATTTTAAATAAATATGTAAGGCATTGCCAGTCCAAGCTTTGTGAATCCAAGACTCACATATTTATTTAATAAATTTTTTATAGTTGAAATTGAAAGTTTGAATTGAAAGAAGATTTGAATTTATTTTAAAAAAATTTATGTAACTTTAAAAACACTTTAAATAATTATGTAAGGCTTTGCCAGTCCAAGCTTTGTCAATCAAAACTTCGTCTGTTTATTTAAAATATTCCCAAAATAATTACAAAAAATAAAAATACATTCTAGTCTCAATTCAACTCACTCAAACTAATTTAATAAATTTTGCCATGAAATTGAAAATTTGAATTGAAATTTAATTTAATAAATTTTGCCATAAAATTGAAAATTTGAATTGAAAGGAGATTAGAATATATTAAAAAAAATTTTCACTATCTTAAACACATTTAAAAAAATATGTAAGGCTTTCCCAGTCCAAGCTTTGTCAATCCAAGCTTTACATATTTATTTAAAATGTTTTTAATAACAAAAAAAAAATCGTCAAATACATTTAAATCTCAATTTAACCCAACGTTTGTCAATGCTTATTATTTATTTAAAGTGTTTTCAAAATAATAAAAAAAAAACTTCTTTAAATACATTCAAATTTCAATTCAATTCTAAAGTTTTATACAATGAAAAAATTAAATAAATTAAATGAATTAAATAAAAACATTTTCTAAATCATACAGAAATCAAATTTTTATGATTATAAAAATTTTCCACAAAATAACACAAACTTTTTGCTTCTCATTGGTCAACTAAAAAATTAATTTGAACTACTGTTCCCTTGGACTGCTAAGCATAACTGAAGCTAAGTGACTTACTTAAGCCTGGTTGTTGGCTTCGACTGCTAGCGACTTTACAAACGCCAAAAGTAGCTGAATTGACCAACTAAATAGAGATTAGTTGGCTATGAGATTAATTTTTTTGTGACTTGAAAATCCAGATCTGTCGTGCAAACACTCAACTTGCACGTCGTTTTCTTCCGGCAACGTTACAGAAATAAAACAAAATAAATATAATTTCCAATTAAGGAAAATAATGCAAACTGGATAATTTGAATGCATGTGAAAACTTCAAAAAATGCAAAACTGAAACCGATTTAGTTTCGTCGTTAGACATAAAAAAAATTTAATATCACTTAAAAGTATTTTGAGTTTTTACAGTAGTTCGTAGATTATTTTTTTTAATATTAAAAATATATATACATATGTATATATACATATACATATACATATATATATATATGTAAAATATGACGTAAATGTGCTTATTGTGATATCCGGATGTATAAAAAGGCCTCCAGTACTATAGTCATGGGATCACCGAAATCATCCTTCTCAGAGTCGAATAAAACTAGTCAATTCCATCTAATGACAAATTAATCACAATTCTAATGGCTTTCTATGTTCAATGGCCAGAAAGCTATGATATTTTCTTAAAAGTGCGAAACGTTATTGAAAAAATAGGGCTTTTTAAAATAAGCAATTTGACAAGATAGATTGTTGAGTGTTTCATAACGAACTTTAAAATTAGAAATAGAATTAGAATTCGAATGTAGAAATAGATTTTGAAACGCTTTGATCTTTCCTGAAATACTGTAAGAACATTTCTGGTTTTCATGATATACTGTTTTCCTACATCACTTTGGACCTTAACTTGTACTTACTCAGAGATAAATAACCAAAAAGCTAATCCATCAAAAGCTACTTTTTCTGGCACAAATTATGCTCAGAGACTCTAAAAAAATTATCCTATTTATGCATAACAGAGACAGGTTTATAACTTTCGGTATATGTATTAGTGATCTGGAATCGGCTCGTATGTTCCTCCCTCAATTTTTTATCTCCCTATCTGTCCTTCTAAAAAAGACACTTTTCTCGCGCAAAACAAAAAGTCTGGCAAACATCAAAAAACTGATTTTCATTTGTATTCTATACGATTGATTAATTTTTAAATTTTGCTTTAAATGACTGTCACAAATAAGAGACTCGCAACTCTCGCACATTTCGTGTCGAGCCTTGAAAATTGTAAACTGATGGAAGTGAATTTAGAATGAATTTTGATGTCCATTTCAGAGGCTAGTTGACAATTTTCTTAACAGACAATATTATTTGCATTTTTACAAATTTTCCACAGACATTTTTGTAATTAAAATCTTTGCCATTTCCTTTTGAAAGACAAAGTGTTCAAAGAAATATAGTTTTTCTCTGTTTGGTGTTGGCTATGACGGGGAATCGAACCTGGAGCCTAGCATGGCTACAGATAAAAGACCCAATGATAGCCTTGCTTTAAATAAGATGCATCGCGTAAATATTCTTAAAATTTTTTAGTGGAAAGTAGTAGCAAATTCTTAGTAAATTTCATTGCAATAGTTCAACACTTTTGCAATTTTTAAAGCTCAAACAACTTGATTGACAGACGAAAGCATATCGCTTTATCGGTTCTTCCATCCCATGAATTCGAACCATTTAGCAGTAATAAGTTTATATGTATACTTATATATGAAATTGGCAAAAGACAAGATTCCTGCAACCATCTAACCATAACATTGCAAACATTGTGTTGGTTTGCGACGAATAAATCGAATAAATAAATAAAAATAAAAAGTTAAATTAGGGAGAGATCTACAATTATATGCCAATTCTGAACGTAAGATTGAGAACTTTTTAAAGGCGATTATTTCCATCTACAATCTTTTTCTTGTCAGCCATCGAAGGAAGCGCTTTCTTATGAGCTACCGGATTCGAACCTTGAGTCCTCTGAGCTGTGGTCCCAGGCACCAATCACTTAGCTGCTGTTGTAAAGAATTTTTATTTCCAATTTTGAAATACTCATCTATTGGTTCAGCTGTCTAAGCTTTCAATTACTGATCAAAACAGACATCAAAACCTTAGTCCTTAAAATTGTGATTCAACTAACTTAGCTGCTTTTGTAAAGAATTTTTATAAAAGTTTAAGCACTTAGACATATACAAACTCTACTTTTTAATGCTTCTTAACTGCTTCAGCTGTTTAAGCTTTCAATTACTGCACTAAATTGATTTGAACCTACAGTCTTCTGATTTGTGGTCCCAGGCACCAATCACTTAGCTGCTGTTGTAAGGAATTTGTATAAAAGTTTAAGCGCTCAGACACCTACAAACTGCAGTTTTTAAATGCTTCTCCATTGCTTCAGCTGTCTAAACTTTCTTTTACTGATGAAAATAGATATCAAAACCAATTTAAAAAAAATTATTTCTTAAGGGGGTCAATACGTGTAAACGGTATATTTTTGGAATCGCGCATACGCCGGAAAAAATTAATGCAATGTACAATTTTTTTTTCATTCTTTTATTAAAAGGTAGCAGTGCAAGAAAAAAAATTTTTTTTTTGGCGTGCTCAAAATGGCGGCTGTGGTGGGGGTCCAACGTTGGGCCCAAATTCTAGTAGAAGTTGTGCCGGCGCCCCAAAAATCATCTGAAAAAATATTGCTATTAGTTATTATGAGAAAATATATGTAACCGAAAAAATTACCATTTTTTTTCTTAATTTCCCGAAAATGGCGGCGCGGATTTCGCCAAAAACAATGAAATTTTTAGTTACTTTAGAAGTTCTAAGTATGTTTCAAAAAGTTGCTGCCCAAATTTTAGATCAGTGGGACTAAAACTTGCCGAGATATTCTACTTCCATAATCAAAAACCAGTGTTTCGAAATAATTCGGTTTAAACTTATCGTTACCGATATCACGCGAAACGAATTGACCATCAATAAAGCGCTGCTGCAGGGGAACAGGTCATCAGAATTAAAAACCACTTGAGGATGATATTCTTAAGACCCCCTGGAGTCTATTTCCCAAAAAAAAAAATTTTGAAAATTTTGTAAATTTACACGTATTGACCCCCTTAAAATACATGAGCTCAAAATTTTAATAATAATTATGAGACCCTAAAAATAATTTTAATAACATAAAAGCTGTCTAACCGACCGAAAATCCTTCAATGAAAATGTTGCATTCAAATTTTCTTGAATGAAAATTTAATTTTCAGATAACACAAACTAACTGACAACACAATTTGTTGCATTCCACAATTAAGTGATCAACGTTTTTATTGTTTAATACGCAAAAAAAAATTATAGATTCGCAGCGACGATTACCTCACTTTAAGTGAAAATTTAACGTAATTAAGAAATGTTCCCAGCCAAACGACGCGTTGGCATATTTCGCTGCGAAGCGTTAAAATTCACAACAGGGTAAGAGCAACAATTCGAGCAACTGGCTGAATGGCTGAGACTGCCCGGCCAGACTGTGAGCCTGAGTGGGTAAATTGCACATTGGCAAATACCCACTGTGCATAAATGTGTTTAATTCAATTATGGCGCTTTTGAAACGAAAGCAAAAGCACAACACACGCGGCCAAAAATGATCAACAACAAAAACAACAACAACAATAACATTAACAAAACTGAAAGCGTACGCGACGCGCTCAGCTGAACGATGTTGATGGCGACGTGCTCGTACCTTGGAAGTGCGCACAAGCTGCAACCAGTTGCTAGTTGTTGTTGTTTTTGTTGCTGATGATGGTTTTGTTGTAGCTGTTGCCATCACTGTTGCATGCAAACCGACTTTTGCATGCAACAACGCGCCGCCAAGCCATTTGGCTTCACTGGCCACAACAATAACAACAACAATCGCCGCATTGCCGCAGTTGCGACTGTTACTTCTTCAGCAGCAACAACAGCAGCAACGTGTTACTTTTGTTGCTTTTACGCTTTTTCATACATTTTTTTTCATATTTTTTTCTCATTGCTTTTGGCTTTTTTCTTACACATTTTATATGTATTTCTTGTATTTTTTTCCATGTTGTTATTGTTGTTGACTTTTGCATTGGTACGTGTGTGTATACAATTTGGTTATTGTTGTTGTTATTATTATTATAGTTGCGTTTTTCGGCATTTTCGAGCGTCAAACAACAAACGATTTTAACTATAAAAGTGCGCCGAGGCGCTACAGTTTGTATCATTAAATCGTTAACCGTTCAGCTGTTCACATCCTTCTCTCCTACCAAATAGCTGCAACAGCACGCGTCTCGTAAGCGGAGTGTGCGGCATTTCTTAAGTAATAATAAACAAGGAAACAAAACAACTACAACAACTGCGACTCGTATCGCTTTGTGCCTGCGAAAAATATTGTGAAGACCCAAAAAAAAATGTCATAATTGAAACACTTTTCTGTTTTCAGTTTCCTCGTTTGTTGACAAGTTGTTTTCTTAATCGTGACAACAACGAAAGAAAGTGCGCGCATACAAACGATTCGCATTGTGTGTGGATATTTGAGAACTTCGCTTGAAAGGATTTCACTGCGTGTGGTTGTTGGTTAGGATGAAGTTGTTGGTACGTAAAAAAAAACTATCGAGAAAAAGAAAGCAGTGCAATGCAAAAGGCCATGAAAATTGATTGAGCAAAGGACTTGAAATGTGAACTCAAAAAGAAGAGAAAATTATTTGAAACTTTAGAGAAAACAAAGAAGAAAAGTTACTTGAAATGTGGAACGTTTTCAAAAAATTAAGTGATTAAAGTTTTTTAAATAAACTCCATAAAAAAAAACAAACTTAGCATGAGATTTGAAATTGACTATGAAAAAGAAAAATTCCGAGTGCAGTGTTCTGGGGATTTATAAATAATAATGAAAGAGAATAAAACAGCAAATTTGTGGCCAAAGTTGTCCGTTTAAAGCTGTTTAAAAGATATATTTTTTTTGTGATTTTTTAAGAGAAAAAAACGAACATAAAGTTCCAAAAAATTGAGCCAGCAGTTTTGAAAGTATTTCAAATTATTTCAAAACTATGCCACTGCTCACTATGAACCGAATGCATACAAAATTTATATAGCAAAATTATATCTTATTTTAAAAAATTTCAAAACTATCATAGAACACAAAACAGCCTGACCCATTAAAGATTCTAAACTTTTTTCAATGTAGCTGTTTTCAATTTTAAAATCCATATAGCAAAATTATATCTTATTTTAAAAACTTTCAAACCTGCAATACAACGAAACACAGCCTCACCCATTAAAGATTCTAAACTTTTTTCAATGTAGTTATTTCAAATTTTAAAATCCATAGAGCTAAATTATATCTTGTTTCAAAAACTTTTCAAACTCTCATACAATACAAAACAGCCTGAAGAAGAAGAGAAGTAGAAAATTCAAACCCCTTTTAAATTTTTGAAAACTGAAAACTGTCCCAAAACACAACTTAAGATTCATCCATTTTAGATCCACATAGACGTTTTTGAATTTTTGAATTTTTTCTTACTATAATTTTTTCAAAGTTTTCATTCAACAAAAGTTGATCCACGAATCTTTCTAGCTAACAAAACATATTTTCATAAAGTATGTACTCTTTAAAAAATATTCAAGGACATGTCTCAATATTCAAATTTTCAGCTTTCAAGTTAAAATTTGCTAAAAAAAATTCTAAGCAACCTGATGAACTGTCTTGGTCACAGCATTAGGAACGACTCCGCTCCACATGTCGAACAGTCTGATCCTCAAAGACACATTAATGTGTATCCAAACTGATTAACTTTTCAATGATAAGTTAAACTTCAATGGCTTCTTAGATCTCAGAATAAAATCTGACGCAGACAAATTAATTTTTATCCAAACTTATTAGCTTTTCAACGATAAGTTCGACTTGAATGGCTTCTTAGGTCTCATAATAAATTCTGAATGGTCAGGAACCTGATTAGAGTTAAGTTTTGGAGTTTTCCGAAAAAAAAGCCACATTAGTTTAAAAAAACCAACACCGTTCCTCTTCCTAACAACCAAAGCTAAAAGAAGTCCAAGTAATCAAATTAATTATGGTTTCCTCTCTTTCTATCTTTTTCAAACTGATCTGTACTGATCTCAGATTTACTGATCTAAACAGTTCTGTGTTGAACTACCCTTCACCGCTCTCACATTTATTCAGAGCATTTAATTTTTTGTATACTTATCATGAGAATTCTTCTCATCTTAATTTTTCACAAATTTCAAGTCAAAATTTTCGACCAAAATCAATAAGTAGTCTACCTTAAGCTCCAAATTCCGCTCTTTTTCATTGCATCAACTTTACCATATCAACTTTTTTTACCACAAAATTAATCAATAAACATTACTTTGTTCTTTCCTCTCCCCTTGCATCTTCTGACAATCAATCAATCAAAAAAATACAACAAAAACCACAGCGATCAGCATCCCTGCTGGCCGCGGTGTTGCTACTCGCCACCGTTTGCACGCACGCCGAGGAGCAAAAAGAGGTCGAAAAGAAGTCCGTCGAACCGGCTGAAAAATCGGCCGATGCCAAAGAGAGCGCCGCCACTGCCGCTGAAGATGGCGAAACTGCCAAAACCAAGCGTGGCCTACACCATTACGAAGACTACCATCACTACCCCGTGCACCACGAGGAGAAAACAGTGACCATTATCAAGAAGGTGCCCTACCCGGTGCCCGTCGAGAAGGTCGTGCATGTCCCTGTCGAAAAGCACATTCCGGTGCCAATTACAGTGAAGGTGCCCAAACCATATCCCGTCGTCAAGCACATTCCCTACGAAGTCAAGGAGATAGTCAAGGTGCCGCACGAGGTGCCCGCACCATATCCCGTCGAAAAGAAGGTTCCCTATCCAGTGCATGTGCACTACGATCGTCCCGTACCCGTTAAGGTGTACGTGCCCGCACCATATCCCGTCGAAAAGAAGGTCCATTATCCGGTCAAAGTGCACGTGCCCGCTCCATACCCCGTTGAAAAGAAGGTCCATGTGCCTGTCAAGGTGCAGGTACATGTCGACAAGCCCTACCCAGTCGAAAAGATCGTTCACTATCCAGTCAAGGTGCCCGTCGAGAAGCCCGTTCCATACCATGTCGACAAACCAGTGCCCTACCACGTTGAGAAACCAGTGCCCGTGCCAGTTATCAAGAAGGTACCCGTTCCCGTGCATGTGCCCTATGACAACCCCGTGCCCGTGCACGTTGACAAACCTGTGCCCTACGAGGTCAAGGTCCATGTGCCCGCCCCTTACCCGGTCATCAAGGAAATCCCATACAAAGTGGAAAAACATGTGCCCTACCCAGTCAAGGTGCCCGTCGAGAAACCAGTGCCCGTCCACATCGAGAAACACGTGCCCGAGTACCATGAGAAGCACATCACCTACAAGCAGCCCGAATTCATCCACAAGAAATACGAGGAACACCACGAGGAGTACCACCACGAGGAGGCGCAGGACGGCGGACACGATTTCGGCAGTCATGATTTCGGTGGTCATGAGGTTGAACATTCTTATGGCGGTTATTCGCATCATGGCCATGGTTACTAACGTAGCCCTTTTCTCTCCTTCTTCCTCTTTCTTTATTTGCAGCATTAATGTGAGTGCGAAATTGCATTGAGAAAGGCTTCGAGCGAGCGCCATTCGAGTGAGTGCCGTTCGAAGGGATGATGAGAATTGGGTATCGTGTAATGTTGAGAATTGAAAATTGATCGTGATAATGGAACGTTTTGGATTTGGATTAGGCGAAACGTTTTGGACAACGAGAGACAGTTGCCACAGCAGCTGCATCTTTCCGTTTGTCCACCTTCTATCGGTTTACCTTGGTATGCTCCTTTGAAAAATGATTAAATTTAGCTGAATAGTTTTGCCTTTGTATTGTCTCCATTTTAGCAACTAAGCCATACAAATCTTTTAACTCTCTTTGTTAGCCTCAAGTAATTGTAAGCATAGTTGTAGTTGTATAAAATATAACACATTGTTGCACAGAAAGAACCTTGCAACACCGGCTCCAGCGCTCAGCTCCGATCCGTCAGGCAGCACCAGCCAGCAGCGTCGAGCATCGACCACCACCGACTACTGCCGGGCGCGCAGCAATCGCCGAGGTCCCAGTCAACGAAGGTGATGATGAAGTTGAAGGAGTTTCATGACAATGGCGATACGTTTAGTATAGTCTTAGTTATGATTACGATGATGATGATGATGATGATCTTGTTGTTGTTTAGCGTTATTCCTCCTATGTCTAAGCCAGCGTGTATGCGTATAAGACTTCAAATCGATGAGATTCTCTTACATTTTAGTGATTTTAGTAGCAATAATTGTGCTGTAGCATTGCAATATACTCATAATCTTACTTAAACCGTTATTCGTTATTATATATAATTATACATTTATACATATGTACTATGTAAATGTTTGTTAGTTAAGTCGGCTCCGCAGTGAGTTAGTGTGACCGTATTGTATTATTTTTAAAATGATTACATATTGTTTTAGTGCGTTTTTTTTTTAATGTGTTCCGAATGTGTTATGTTTTCAGTGTGGAAAACGTAAACACAACACACAAACCAACAAACAATAATAAAAAAAAAATATATAAAAAAAAACTTTTTTACCAAATATTGATAAGATGTTGAAGCTGTATTCGAAATATGTGAAAATAAACGATCTGTTCAAATCGAGACTCGAAAACTTGCATTGTGTTTGAATTGATGAAGAGTGAAGCAACCAAAAGAATGGTTCAGAGAGAGAGAGAGAAAGAATTAGAGACCGAGACAAAGTCAGAGTACTGTGCAGTACAGTAGGATCTGACTAATACAATCTCGAATACCTCTGTTAAGGTTAAGCAACTACATGGCCTAAGTGAAGTCCATGAGAGGACCACTGAATCTACCTAATCTAATCTGCCTTTCCTAATCGACCTAAGATTACCAACGATTTGTTGTATCAAGTTGGCGGTTCAGATCTAATTATGGTTACCTGTTTTAATAGGATTCACATCGCCACTAACTAACTAACAATAACTAACTATTCATCTAACTCAACCACACTGACTAACTAACAAAAACAATTTACTAACTAACTAATTAACTATATAAACCTGACTAACTAAACAAATTTTCTAACTAACTACTTAAACTGACTAACTAACAAACGGCTAACTAACCATCCAATCAACTAACTAACTAACTAACAGATCAACTGACCAACAAACAAGTTGGCGTTTCAGCTTTAATTATCATTACCTGCTGCAATACGATTCACTTCGCCACTAACAAATTAACAATAACTAACTAATCATCTAACTAAACCACACTGACTAACTAACTAAACAATTTACTAACTAACTAACTATACAAACCTGACTAACTAAACAAATTTTCTAACTAACTACTTTAAACTGACTAACTGACAAACGGCTAACTAACCATCCAATCAACTAACTAACTAACAGATCAACTGACCAACGAACAAGTTGGCGATTAAGCTCTAATTATCGTTACCTGTTGCAGTAGAATTCACTTTACCAATAACTAATTAACAATAACCAACTAACCATCTAACTAACCATCTAAAACTGACTAACTAAACAATTTTCTAACTAACTATTTAAAACTGACTAAACAATTTTGTAACTAATTTTCTAAAACTGACTGACTAACAATTGGCTAACTAACCATCCAACCAACTAACTGACTCCCTAACTAACTAACTATTTAATTAACCTGCTAACCAGAACTAACTAATTAATAAACTAACTAACTAACAAATTAACTAACTAACTTACTAACTTTTTAATTAACTAACTAACTTACTAATTTACTGACTAAATTCTATATTATTATAACACTGAACAGTAAAGAACAGTGTTGCCAGATCAGGAGATATTATTATTATTTTTTTTTTTATTTTTTTTTATTTTTTTTTTTATTTTTTTTTATTTTTTTTTTTAGGAGATTCTTGGCATTTTAGGAGAATTTTTAGGAGGAAGAACTGTTTAGTAGAAAGCTTAGGAGATTTCAATTTTATGTTAGGGGATTTTTCGGATCCTTATCTACTAATTTACTTACTAAATTGTTTATTATTATAACACTGAACAGTAAAGAACAGTGTTGCCAGATCAGGAGATATTATTATTATTATTATTTTCTTTTTTTTTTAGGAGTTTCTTGGCTTTTTAGGAGACTTTTTAGGAGGAAGAACTGTTTAGGAGAAAGTTTAGGAGATTTAAATTTTATGTTAGGGGATTTTTCGAATCCTTAGTGGATTTTTGGGAGATTTTTGGATAACGAAGTATGATGTATTGGGAACGCTGGCAACATAACATATTTTGGCAACTTTTTTTAATAATCAAAGCACCCTATTGTGTTTAATTTTTTGAAGCTTACAAAATGTAAGCTCGTTCTATCTCGATTTCACTTATTGCTGTCACAATGAAATCCCCCCAAAAATGGCACTTTTTATTTAATTCGGTTGTTATATGTCTTGCTTTTGTTAGTTCTTGTTGTTGAGCTGAAGATGAATAAAAAAAGCTGCAATAATTTTATTTTTTTATGAGAAGTTAAATTCCTTTAAAAATGACGCAAATTATAAAAAAAAATTTAGGAGACTTTTTACTTTTGGGAGGAAATTTCAGTATTTTTTTAAGATTTAGGATAAAGTAATTTCAGGTACCTTCATAACTTTAACTAATTTACTAAGTACCAGTTTCATTCAGTACTCGTACATTACACAGTCAGTCTCTTCTAGTCGTCTAGCCGTCTATGAATCAATGTTCTCTTAACACTAGAAAGACTATTGCGGTCATTTTGATGGTTTCTCGTTTTTAAATATCTATAGTTTCTTTAGTATTTCTATCAACTTTTGCTTTAAAGACTTTTATTTTTTATCAGTTTCTACAATTAGTTCTACAATTAGGGTTCTACAATTAAAATTAGCCAAATCCGATGTGTACTTTTCGAGATATCAGCGGAAAGAGTCTTTGTAGGTATGGAAAACTTGCGGTCTGTCTAGTGTTGATAGTTTCTTACATATCTTCTTATATAGAGAACAATGAGGCAACCAGCATCTCCAGAAAGTTTTTCCAAAAATTGCACAGCAAATTTCCAATTCAAAAAAGAATCATTAATTATTTTTTTTCATGTATAAAAAGCTCCACAAGACAGCCAAATATATTCAAATATTTTACAGTACAGTGCCATGCTCTTGTTTTCTAAAAACAAAAAAAATAAGGTTTCAAAAGATAGATTAACAGGCTCCATAAAATATAAATTCTAGCATCTTTTCCTCAAAACTGCAGCAAAATATTTCAGTCTTATAGAGTTTTATGTTGTACAGAACTCAAAACCTAAGACTTTGAGGATGCAATAACATGCCACTTATAAATACAAATTTTATCACCTGCCTCTCAAAACTTTACAAAGATGCTTCAATCTAAAAGAGTTTCACAATGTTGTGAACTAAAAAACTTTGATTTCGAAAAAAACACCTATGTACATGTTCCATTTAAAAACAGGCTCACCAAACAAACGACGTTATTTATGGTCATGAAATTTGTCCTGCTGAAACTGTGAACACTTTAAAAAGATTTTCACAATGTTGTGAACTAAAAAACTTTGATTTCGAGAAAATACACCAACATCAACAGTTAGCATTTGAAAACAAATTCAGCAAACAGACCTCGTTGTCTATGTTCATGAACTTTGAGCTCAGCTCCTGAGCCGGTAAATACTTTAAAAAGATACTTCAATCTCATAAAGTTTTACAATGTTGGGAACTAAAAAACCTGGATTTTGAAAAAACACACCAACAGTTTCCGTTGAACAACAGGTTCAGCAAACAGACCTCGCTGTCTATGGTCATGAAATTTTAGCTCCTGAGTCAGTTGGATCTTCAAGTTCCACGATAAAAGTTAAAACCTGAGAAGGCCAAATTTTTATGCATGGCGAGGAATTGACTGCTTAGAGTTCTGCTGTACATTTTCACAGACAACGACAATGTTCTCAGACGATGTGGCGTTCCTTTGACGTATGTGTGTTGGCTAATTGTTTATCGAACCGGCCGACATTGGGGAGTCGACTTTGAAGGGCCACCGCACATATTCTGCCGTAAGATGAACTGAAAGTTTGATCCAATTAATACTTAATTTGATAATAAAGTTATATCTTTTGGACTTGCTGCTCAATCGTGTAACGATGACACGATGACAACGGATTTGACAGATGAAAACAACATGGCTGCCAAAGCCTTTCAAAATTGACCCAAACCTATTAGAAAACTCTGCAAATATTAAGATTTTTTTTAATAAATTAATTCATATTTATTATGATTATATTAATTGCAATTAATTGATTATAGTAAAAGTATTTATTTTTGTAAATCTGTTCATGTGCCCGAAAGAATTGCTTTCAATAAAATTTTTTTTAAGCCACAGATATGTTTTACTATATATTTGAATTTCATGTCATAATGCAAGATTTCGCAAACCGCACATTAAAAAAAAATGTTTCTTATATTTTTTGTAGTTGTATAAAATAAAATTTATAAATCTGTTGCTGTGTTATAAAGATTTTCTAACAAATAATTTTTTTTTAAGCTATAGATATGTTTTACTATATATTAGAATTTCATATCAATAATGCAAAATTTCGCTAACCGCACATTAAAAAAACAATTTTATTATATTTTTTGTAGTTGTATAAAATTTATAAATCTGTTGCTGTGTTATAAAGATTTTCTAACAATTAATTTTTTTTTAAGCCATAAATATGTTTTACTATATATCAGAATTGCATATCAATAATGCAAAATTTCGCAAACGGCACATAAAAAAATTTTATTATATTTTTTTGTTTTGGCAGTAGTATAAAATTTATAAATCTGTTGCTGTCTTCCAAAGATTTTCTATCAATAAAAATTTATTTTATGCCACCGATATATTTTACTATATTTTAGAATTTTAATATCAAAAATGCAAAATTTCGCAAACCGTACATTACGAAAAGACTGTCACCACTTAAAATAACAACAACTAATCTCACAAACATTCAAATGCCACGAACATGCAGCAACAACAGCATGTAAGGCATACAGAAATTATTCAGAAACATTACAACATGCAGCAGTCAAAAATGGTAACAGCAATAACACCAACAACAACAACTTGTGGTAAAAGGAAAACAAATAACACGGCATACAAGCATCAATTACCAGCAACAGAGGAAGGCAAATTCAAAACAGGCCACAGCGATAGGTAGAGGGAATAAAAAAATATATATAAAAAAAGATAAACGCAGGGAGTAAAAGAGGAAGAGCGGAAAAGCGAGAGGAAGAAAAAGGTGGAAGTGAATGCATGTAGCGCGGTTTAATAAACTTGCAGATGATGTAACAATAACAACAACAAACATTGTTGCCATCAACAATGGGCGAATGCCAACAACTGCAGTCGGTCCTTGTTGCAATTATTTGCAATATCGGTTAACGGCACATGTCCTACATACATACAAACAAACAGCCGAAAGCAGACAACGGCGAATGGCAGCGCCGACACCGCAAACCGTTCGCTGATACGCAATGCACAAATTCGTGCTGCAATGTGCAATAGCCACGAGTTGCACATTACACATTGCAAATTGTTGCTTGGGGTAATCAAACAAATAAAAAAGCAAAAACAACAAAAAACCGTAACGAAACTAAAAAACCTCCAAACGAAATCAAAACCTAAGCGTTGCCATTAAAATGAAACAAAAATAAAAGGAAAAGAAACAGCAGCATAATAATAATAACAACAACAACGATTTTTCAAGCAACATAAAAAAACAAAAGCAAAATCAGTGCAACAACAGTGCAAAAGAAATCAAAACTTCGACTGAAATTGAAACTGCGATCGACGATAACAACAAATCACACTTCCACACTTGAGTGTGATTTTTTGTTACTGTTGTTGTTGTTGTTGTTGCACCGACTGTTGCTACACTTAGTGCAACTTGTGATGTTAATGTTGCCGCGCTCAAGACTCAAGGAACAAGTTTGCATATGATGGCAGATGTCGATGAGGAATTTGAATGCAACATTGCCGCTGCCCCCTTTACCGCTGCCACTGCGTCTCCATTGCTCACCAAAAGCCATGAAAGCGCACCACAACGCAACTAACAAACGCCAATTGGTGCAATCAATCGTGGCAATATGTTGCCAACACAATTGCAATTTATTGCTACATTTTATTGAATGGTAAACGTTCGCTGGCTGTGCAACAAAATGTTGCACACAGCTTGGCAGCAGCGTGTGAAATAAAAAGTCATCATTGGTATGCAAAGCGAATGGAAGAGAGGAAACAACAAAGTCGTATTGATGAAGAAATTCAAATTGCAAACTCATACAAAAATTCCAAAAAAAATAACTACAGGAAGAAATTCATTGAAGTGTGGCAAGGTCAATAGTTGCATTGTTGTTGTGCAAAGTTGCACTGTGAAAAAGTGCAATTAAAAAAAATTTTTTTTTAGTATTTTTTTTTCAAATATTTATCGCTTAAGCCACTGCACGTCTCACGTGTATTTGCTCAACCTTTGGCAACAATGTGGCAGGGCGTTGCTGCTATGTGTTGTTGGTGTGGCTGCCAAAAATGAGCCACAACAATGTCAACAACAATGATCAATGCAGCAGCAACAACAACAACAACTATAATAAATCGCTTTAATATGCTGCATAGTGAGCACAAATAAAAACAAATTTAAATTCCATATAAAAAGAAGTAAGAAAAAATAAAAAAAAACAATGTGAGAAGTGAGAAAACGATGCCAACAATGAGCCCAGCTGCGCGTAGACAATTAACCCAATTTTTGTCAAAACATGCTTGGACAATTGGCCATTATTCAACAGCAGCAACCACAATAACAATAGCAACAGCAACAGCTACAATGTCAGTCACAACAACGGCCAACAGTTGTCACATGTATGGAAATAAAATTTGCATACACTTTTTTGTTTTTTTTCTATTGACTTTAATTGAGTTTTGATAAGCGATCGCGTTGCTTTATGAGCAATTATTGTCATTAAATGCAGAGTAGCAACAATAAAGAAACCACAACAATAACAGAAGTGGCAACAACTACAATAAGGCTCAGACAAGTGGCTGATTATGTCATAAGACTGTAGCTGAAGTGGTGGAAAAAGAAGAGAGAAGAGAAGAGTTCAATGTAAGAGAAATGCTTTAACCCATTGCTGCCTAATGAGTAACATTTTACCCATGAAAATTGATTTTTTTTTTAAATCACAAAAAAGTCAAGTCAGTGAGATCTCTCAAAACCATTGACAGGGATAGTTAGGGTAAAGATGGAACTACCTGAACCTAGTGAAGGTCACCCTAAAATTTCGCCATCTAGCTAGAGTTACCAGACTCCAAAAAATGTGAATTTTCCGGAGGTGGAAAATGTGGCGAAACGTAGTGGCCTTAGAACTTCACAAAAGTCTGCCTCCTAACTCACCTGTAAAAAATACCACTTTTGTTCACGTGTTTAGCTGATCACTTAAAAAAGTATGGAAAAAAGCTACCATTGCTGCCTAATGGGTACAAAATACCTAATGAATATCTCAGCAATGTGCAGAGATATAAAGCTGAAATTTTGTTTCTGATCATTTTGGGTCACTTCTAGGTCATGTATGAAATTTTATTAAAATCGTATGGGCGGAACTGGTACCCGGCAGCAATGGGTTAAAGTGCTTCTGGGGAGTGGAGAGGTACGAGAGAGAAATGATTGCAATAGAGAGAGGGAGCAAACATTGACGAAAGAAAGGGGAGACTTTTAGTCATTGCAATTTTATAGAAAAAGCGGCTTGGTGGGAGGGGTTCGCGCGTCCAAGCCCATCGGATTTTCTTCCGACTATTTTTGAAGCTTCTATAACAAAACGCCAGATGAAAAGAAAACAGCGGATCTACTAGTAGAAAGTAAAAAGCGAACAAGGAACATTAAATATCAAATCTTCTTTAAGATAACAAGAGGATCAGTTTTCGAGTGCTTCAAAATGTTCTCTTCGCGGTTTCTTCTAAAACTTTTGCACTTCGTATTGCTACTACAAATATCTCGAATTGCATCAATGAACATCAAAGATCAAATCTTCTTTAAGACAACAACAGGATTAGTGTTCGATTGCTTCAAAATGTTTTCTTCACGGTTTCTTCTAAGACTTTTGCACTTCGTATTGTTGTTACAAATATCTCGGATCGCATCAAGGAACATCAAAGATCAAATCTTCTTTGAGATAGCAAAAGGCTTAATGTTCGAATGATAGAAAATGTGCTTTTCGCTGTTTTTTTAAGACTTTTGCACTTCGTATTGTTGCTACAAATATCTCGGATCGCATCAATGAACATCAAAGATCGAATTTTCTTTGAGATAGCAGAAGGATTAATGTTCGAATGATTGAAAATGTGCTTTTCACTGTTTCTTTTAAGACTTTTGCACTTCGTATTGATAAAAAAAAATATCCTGGATCTAAATCCAATCATTTACAAAATAACAAAAGGATTAGTGTTCGATTGCCTTGCAACATTCAGTTGCTTCTAAGACTTTTCTACTCAGTATTGATTGCATGTATAATCCATGCCAAGCTCGATTTACTTCCTCAAGTTTTGAGGAGGATCCCTCTGTATAGGTGAATGACCAGGACTACTTTTCAATACGCACGAAGAAACAACAACAAATATCTCAATATGTATGACAAATGGTGGCCAGTGAAGATACCTAATTTTTAAGAAACTATAAAGTCTCCCAATAAAAAATCATCGAAGTTAATACTATGAGATTTCTTTTTTTGACATTTTTTGATATTTCTAGTCAATGCCAATAAACCACAAACAATTCTTGAACTCAAAGCTTTGATTCAACGCATCATCGGTGAGATAAAGTCCCATCTTTGTCAAAATGTCGTAGTAAATCAAAAAGATCAAATCGATATTTCATTCCATACTTAATCGAAGCATGTCTACTTTAAAATTGTATCACCACTCGTTGAATTTATATTAGTTTTGTTTTGAAAAAAAATCGTGAACTTTTATTGGTTCACTCTACACAAAGTAGCGGAATTCCAACTAACAAAAGCCTTATTTACTTTTCTTCAGCACTCTACTGAAAATCATCTAAAACAATCCACAAACCATGACTCAGGTCCAAAAAGATGGAAAGCACTATAGATCCCCTTAAGTTGCAATGGTTTGTTATGCCAGAATTTAATCAGAAAATGTATACAACAATGTAGCGCTCAGTAATCATCCCTAAATACCAATAAAGAGACAAAACTTGTATAAAAACAACAACAATAAAACCAAACTAACAACTGGTACAAAAGTTGCTTTTATAATTTAAAAATCCTCATAAAAAATTAAATATTACAAAAAACACAAAATTATAACAATAACTACAACAACAAAAATAATATCCAGTAGTATTTTTTTACCATAGAAAAACCACAACATATAAAAAAAAGTAACTGCAATCATAAAAAATAAAAGCCTACAAAACAAAAATAACAAAAACCACAGCAGCAAAAAATAAGCTCATAAAACCTAAAAAATACAATAACAACAATAGCGGTCACTGCACTATACGCCGAGTGCAATAATAACAACAACTATAGCCACTAGTGACAGTGACAGTCAATGACACCGGCGCATTGTGGCATGTTTACATTTTCTTGACTTTTTCTTTCATTGGCTCCCCTTTGCTCAAAAGTTCGCCACTAACGTTGACACACTTAAGTGTGGGAATTGAAAATGGAAAAACCAAAAAAAAAGTGTGTATGAAAAAACAATTCAAAAAGAGAGCAACTGTGCGAGAGAAAAATTAAGAGAAACAGCAGTAAACTTTAGTTTATTGGGTCAGTTTTTTTCGTGGTGTTTTGCAAAATGCCTATAAAAACTGCAACAACAAAAGGACTCAATAAAAATTGTACACCAACAATAATAAAAAAATGGCATTGCTGGTTAATTAAGAAATGTTTGCAATTGCAAATTGTTTTTGTTTTTTTTTGTTTGTAGTGACACCGAAATTAGTGAATGTCGGAAAAGATAAAAGAGCATGAGTGGCGGTATTCACGATTGGTGTAGAAGAATTAATTTAAAATACATGTCACTTTACAATATTTGCTATTTGCTATTTGTATGTTGTTTATTTGATATGGTGAGGAAATGTTAGTAAACATAACTTCGAATATGATTATACCTTAAAATTACGTTCATTTTTGTTTTTAAAACTTTAAAAAATAGTAAATTTTTAGTGCATTTCTGATATACACAAATGCATTCTTAGACCTAACATTTCATTTTTATTTTAACAAAATTACGCTCATACCTCGTATCGTTTATTTGCTACAACCACAGCAATAGCTACGTATCGTGAATACCCCTTAATGTTTATGTCATTAGCAAAAAACACAGCAAAACCAAATAGCAATGAATGTACGCACAAATATTGTTGCAACTCGACTGTCGACCGAATGAATTACTATCGACTAAATTAATGCCAACAAATTATCTATTACCGCCAGCTGGCACGACTTCCTCTTTCGACTAGACGGCAACAACAGATGTTTGCCAGCTAAGTTTTGTTATGTAGAAAAGTCAATTAAATTATTTGTTGAGTCTTGTAGAAATGAAAAAAAGGTGATTGTGATTTGAAGAATTGTCATTTCCTGTGAATTTTATGCAATTTATGAAATACTTCAGGTATTAGGTAGAGTTGCCAACGTAGTTAAAGTGTTGAACTATAATTTAAGAAATGATTTTCTTTTGACTGCGAGGAACTGTTAGCATAGTTGAAAGTAAAAAATTCTAATCATGGCTAAAATTCTAACCAAAATATACCAAATAAACCAAAATAATTTCTAAACATATAAATCATGTTTAGAATTGTTTTAAAAAAATTTAAAAAGTACTAAATAAAAATGTTGTAGATTTGCCTACTTTTAAAAACGAGTTATAGGTAGATATATAATAATGATTTGTTTCATAAGGTTAAAGTGAATTTTCTCGATGAAGAGAAATGCTTTAAATCTCTCATATCATCGAGTTCATTTAAAAAATTATGACTTTTGGATAATCTTACCTGCTCAAGGTCATTTATAGGTTATTATATATAATGATGATGTCTTTAATAAGGTTTGAATTGTTTTCCTGGATGAAGGGAGATACTTTAGGTCTCCCATATCATCGATTCCATTTTAAAAACCATAATTTTTTTATAGTTTTACCTGCTCAAGACTTTTTATAGATTAATATATATAATGATGACCTATATAAAAGAGGTCATCATTGTTTGAATTGTTTTCCTGGGAAGGGAAATAATGATGATTTCTTTTATAAGATTTGAATTGTTTTCCTGGATCAAAGGAGATGCTTTAGGTCTCTTCATATCATCGATTTTATTTTAAAATTTCTAATTTCAGAGTAGTTTTAACTGCTGAAGACTATTTATAGGTTAATATATATAATGATTATCTCTTTTATTAGTTACAATTGTTTTCCTGGATGAAGGGAGATAATGATGATCTCTTTTATAAGGTTTGAATTGTTTTCCGGGAGGAAGAGATATGCTTTATTTCCTGTATGAAAGGAGACTCTTTAGGTTTCTCAGATCAACGATTTCATTTTAAAATTTATCATTTCTGAGTAATTTTAACTGCTGAAGACCATTTATAGGTTAATATATATAATGATGATCTCTTTTATAAGGTTTCAATTGTTTTCCTGGATAAAGGGAGATGCTTTAGGTCTCTCATATCATCGAGTTCATTTTAAAAAACCATGATTTCTGGATAGTTTTACCTGCTCAAGACTATTTATATATTAATACATTTAATGATGAACTTTTTTTAAGGTTTAAATTTATTTTGTCAATTAACGAAGATGTTTAAGTCTCCGTTAAGATGCATTAAAAATATTTTCCTAACTTGTTTTGCCTCCTCGAGACAACAACAACCATTTCTAGTTCTTTCTAGCTCAACCTTTTATACTTTGATGCATTATTTTTAATATCTTTCCACCCATAAAAGTTATATCTAGAACAGATTTGTTTAAAAACGCTATAACTATATAACTTAAAATGCTAACAACTCACTTGATGTACGGAATATTGGCGGGTATGTGATATTTGGCCCCCAAGTCAAAGTCCTTTTCGGAGCGCAAAAGCGGCGGCTTGATGCCACTGTAACGTTCCCTATAATAAAAACATTCCATTTTCATTAGTTTCTTCCATATTTTTGTTTCTCATATATACCATCACCTAACCTCAAATTCCAGAAATAACAATTCATACTGCGCTTATTTGCATTGCCGCTAAAAACATCATAACGCCAATTGTCCAATGCCAAAGCAAATGGCAAAAAGGCCACCTGCAACAACAACAATTAGCCATCTTTCTGCCAATCCAAAACGACCCAACAAACCTTATCAATGGCCATGGTGAACAGATAGTTGATGTCATAGCTGGACTCATCTACCGAGCGCTGCAACAGTCCCAACGTTTGAAAATGCTTGGGCGTTGCTATGGACAAACTTATGGCATCACCGATTGCCTGATGAAATGCCGGATTGGCACCGTTGCGAAAGACCTTCGGCAAGTGTCTATATTGCAAAAAGTACTGAATGTGCGCCATTTCGTGATGCGCACTCAACAGACCCTTCTGGCTGATTTCGCTGCACAGCTTCACGCGAAAATCGTGTCGATTGCAGAAATCCCAAGCGGATGGCTCGCAGAGTACGCGTCGATCGAGCGGCTGTTCCAGCAGCGAGTTGCGATAGAACTCCGGGCCCACAGCTGACATGTTGATCGAGGTGAAAAACTCCTCGGCCAGCTGAAACATCAACAACGGCGTATAGCCCTGTTCGATCATGCGCGGCGTCACATCGATCAACTTGCGACCGGGATATGGTATGATAATGTCTATAATATTCGACCACGACTGGGCAAACATGTTGCCCAGCACATGTGAGGGTATGGGCGCAATGGGATTGATGCGCTCCGGTCCATAGTAGTCACGCAGTTTGCGACGCACATACGAGTGTAGGCCCTCGTAAAGGGGACGTATTTGCTCCCAGACAATTTCCACATCTTGGCGAAAGTTGGCCGATTCATAGGCCAGATACCAGTACTCGCCGCCATTGGTGACATCTATGAAAAAAATCAAACAAATATGAAATTAATTTTTATTTATTTTATGAATCGTTTTAGAGTGAACTCACTATTGACATGGGCCACTTCGTTCATAACATCAATGAGCTGCTCGTAGCCATCGCGCATTTCGCGTCCCGCCTTGCGATGATATTCGACCCAGGTGTGCTGCAGCTCATCCCAGTCGCGACTCTTGGCCATAATCTCCTTCAGATCGGGTATGTAGCGCAGATTGCAGTTGAATGGCTGCTGATAGGCGCAGATGGTGGCGCCATTGTAAAGGTACAGCATCTCGTTGATCAGACGATTGTACTGTGTAAAGAAATATTTTGCATAAAAATAACAATGAATAGAGAGAAAAATGCATCCAGTACCCGATCGAGTTCATCGAAGGGCAGAGCGTTTGGTCCCACTTCGGATTGCAGCATAAGCTGGCGATACATTCGTCTATCGAAGATCAGTTCTTTATTGACATTTTTCGATTGTTCCGCCACCAAACGCTGAAAATCTACATAACGTTGTTGAGCTCTTAGCTGAAAGTAGTTGAATATTTTAAAGAAAATATTAAAATAAATATTAAATTTAAAAGCAATATTGTTTGATCTTGAATTGAGTCTAAGGCCAAATTGAATGTTAGATGTTAGATAGATTTTAAAATATTTATAAGTGATTCAATAACGCTAAGAGAGGTTCACGATCGTTTTAAAGAAGGTCAGACTGTAGCTTCAAATATTTTAAAATTATCCAAAAAAAAACGTAAAGTTCTTTCAACTGAATTGGAGACTGATACATTAGATAGTAGACAACAAAAAGTTGTAGTATAAATCAGCTTATTGTTGCGTTCAAGCCCATTCAACTCATGTATTCATTAATTTTTACTTCTTTTTCTCTCATCCAAAACCTCAACCTTGCATAATTTTTGCCAAAAAATCAAAGCTCACTGTATGACATTAACTTCACAAAGATCTATTCCAGTCCAGTTGAATCACACATAATGTAGACGACGAACAAATTACTTTCCAGCTTTTTTAACCCTTTCCGGAAATTTGTACGATATATCGTACAATTTTTTCGAACAATTTTTATTTGACAGCGAACGCACTTTTTAGAAACAGCTTTTTAATTTTCATTAAGTAGGCTGTGTTGTATCATTCTGTTTAAAAATATAAATCATAGTAGCCGTAGCTACACAGTATGAGTGCGTTTTGTAAGAAGCTTTTTGAAAAACCAGCAAATGACGGTACTTCTGCGTAGGAATTTTTAAATATGTAATACTTTTTGGTACCAAAAAGCGAAACAATTTCATAGTTTGAATCTCAGTTGACTTATAGAACTTACTAAATTTAACATTTTTGCGCCTAAATATTTTTCCCGAGCCTTTAAAAAAATTGTACGATATATCGTACAAATGACCACAAGGCTTGCAAAGCTTTGTACGATATATCGTACAAATGGAAAGCAAAGGTTGCAAGTTATGTTTGCATTTTTTTAAAGTTATAGGTTTGGTAACACATTTTTTGCGTTTGCATGCCTGCCACGCCCATCTGTAAACCACGTGACTAATAAAATTCGACTATTCCGCAATTTTTATGTAAGGTTAGACATGCGTACTTGCCACTCCCACTACGATAATAAGAATGGCCTATGCTTAGTGCCTTTTTGTAAAACTGTGCGAAGTTTAATTGATTATGTATTTTATTGAGAGGAAAAGAGCTTTGCAACAACAACAACGGTTATATAAGGCCGAATAAATGTGAATCAATTATTTATATATAAAATATATATAACTTTCGGTCAAAATGAAATCACGTTTTGATTTTTTGTTGTTATAATTTATGTTTTCTATCAAAATAATCAATGAATTGTTCATAAAACTTAAAAAACCGAAACAAAAATTCATGAATTTTTACTCCTTTGCGGACCATTGTACGATATATCGTACAAAATTTATGAAGCTGTAATTCTCAACCAAAATGATTTTTTTGACATTTTTTTAAATTTTATTGCTAAAATGTTCAATAAAAGTCAATATTTTGAAGGAACAATTTGTTTGTCAAGAAATGTGGAAATTGACCGGAAAGGGTTAAGAATCAAATGTTAAACATCACAATGTTTTCTTTATTTTGTTGAAAATTCTTTAAAAGTAAATCAACAAGTCATAGCATATTTAAGCATTTGCCTATAAAACTCATTCAACTCATTCATTCATTTGTCTTGAACTCCTTTTTCTCTCCCCCAAAACCTCAACCTTGCATTGATCCAGAAGAGTTTTTGCCCAAAAACCAAAGCACACTTTGTGACATTGACTTCACGAAGGTCTATTCCAGTTGGATCACACATCATATATAATTTATTTTGACCTTGCTGCCAGTCGAATTGACCGCATTTCATGTCATTGCATACGAAACCGACTCCATTCAACGGCCACACAGAATCCAAGTTTGCATGTGAAAAACTTCAATGCAATGCAAACTGAAACCTTTGAATGTGCATAATTTTAGTAGAAGAAAATTATTTTCAAAAAACTATGTGAACTTCACACAACCACAGATCTCAACAAAAGATTGCGTGCGTGTGTTCAGTGGAAAAACTGACTTTTCTTATACCAAGAAAAAAAGACAAAGCTGACTGAAAGAAGGAGACAACTAAAAGTTGCCAATGCTTACGATTACTTACCGCTTCCGCTTGTGTCAACTCATTGACGTTCGTCTCAAAGTTCCACTGTGCCGCCACATTGGCCGTACACTCGAGCGATCCCTTTTGATCTGTTTCCACCAACAAATTGCGCAGTTTCTCCAATTCAATTTGATAGACACGATCCTGTTGGTAGCGCTGTCGCTCCAAGTAACGATCGTTCAAATTGAAACGATCCTGATTGGGCTGAAAGGGATTCTGAAAGCGATTGCGATCGCCGCCGTACGTTGAATAGGGAACGTTGGGATTGAATGTGCTCGAGGGCGGATTGGCCGGATTGTAGCGCTCCTGCTGACGCTCGTTGTAGTTGTCGGCATAACGATTGTTATAACGATCGTTGTTGTTGTTTGGATCATTACTATTAAACCGATCAGTTGGATTGTCATAATTGTGATTGCGAAAGCGATAGTTCTCAC
This sequence comes from Melieria picta, assembly GCA_964056695.1. Classification (NCBI taxonomy): domain Eukaryota; kingdom Metazoa; phylum Arthropoda; class Insecta; order Diptera; family Ulidiidae; genus Melieria; species Melieria picta. Next base: position 78,279,880 of record OZ057399.1, on the reverse strand, counting down.
GCTGTTCGGCATTATTGCTGCCGCTGTTATAGTCGCTAAATGGTGATTCACCGGGCCGTGTGAAATTTCGCAACGGCTGCGGATAGCCATAACCATAACGCATGCGCTCGTCGTATGTTTGGCCATTCTAGAAGTTCAAAAAAATGCATTGTAGGAGTGAAAGAAGGTGTCAATAGGGTTAAATATCGCACCCGAAAATCATCGATGGCGTCTTCAGCACCGCCATCGTTTGTATAAGGCGGCCCATAACGCTGACTGCGATCGACATCGCCCAAGAGTTGCACCGAGCTTGAGGGCGAATTGGGCGTGTAGCCGTTGTAGAAGATGGCCGGCTGAGGTGTGGGTGTGCTGAGCGGCGGCAGGTCGAGCTGCGGATTAGCTCGAGCTGGAGCGTAGATCACAGACAGCAGAAAGCACCAAACTAGGCGTTTATGTTGGATATTTGAAGGCATTTTGATGTAAACTGAGGGAACTTAATGTTGGCACAAAATTTTCACTTTTAGTTGCACAAAAACTTGTACTTATATTTTTATTTAATTTTAGATTTTATTGAAGAAAAATCACTTTATATAAAAACGTATTTTAATAAAAATTTTTAAATATTTTTACATTTTATTTCAGTTGTAAATATAATATTTTTAGGTATTTTTTATTATTATTTTATATGCATTATATATTTTTCACTTTTGTATTCTGTTTTGTTGTTTATTTTATTTTATTTTCTTTTTTTATTTTATTTAATTTTTTATTTTATTTAATTTTATGTTAGTTTAGTTTAGTTTATTTTATTTTATTTATTTTATTTTATTGTATTTTATTTTATTTTGTTTTATTTTATTTTATTTTATTTTATTTTATTTTATTTGGTTTGACTTGATATGATTTGATGTGATTTGATTTGACTTAATTTGATTTAATTTAATTTTATTTGATTTGATTTTATTTTTTATTGTATTTAATTTTATTTTTTTATTTTATTTTATTTTCTTTTATTTTATTTTATTTAATTTTATAATTTTTTAGCACACACTTTTTACCGCTTTTGATATTTTTTTTGGGGTTTAAAATTTTCCACTCATTTTCCATAAATAAAATCTTATCATTAAGATTTTCTTTCAAAAATATTAAAAATCAATAAACCCCAACAACATCTTTAAAATTTCAACACTTTTCACAATCAATTCAAACAACTCGCACCAACGCTCAATGATCCTCGACGTTCACAAGCGGCACTCACAATGCACCTGTAACTGTGGCAAGTTCAAGATCACACACGATATATATAAATAAATTTTTTGATCAACTCGATTCAATTCAATTCATAAATTAAACTTTCTTGCACGACCAGCCAGTAACAACTTTAAAAAACAATATGGAAAAAATTCTATAAGAAACGTTGTTGTTTGACTTTTCAGACCCGATCGTAACGTATTGTAACGCGTCTCAGACACTACTAAAAAGCTGTGTCAACCAATTCGCATAAGAATTTGTGTTTTGTTGTTTTTCGAAATTTACTTTAAAGTTGAAAATTTAAATTTGTAACGTCGCCGAGTAGTTGTGTCAGGCAAGTGTCGACGCGCCGCACAACTATGAGATAATCGAAATTAGCGCTGAGCAACAACAATAACAATAACAATGAAAACATCAACAACAATAACAACAATAGCAACAGTAGTAGCAACACAACAACAAATGAAGTAACTATCACTACAACAACAACATATACATAAACAACAACAGAATACAACAAATACTCATGCACACATGTACTAAACGACAGGTAGTTAGGGAAAAAAGTACAAGTATTGTACTTAGCTATTGTTCGAAAAAAAGTTAACAAAAAAATAGACAACAATAAAAAAAGTCATTTAAATGTTGTTTGCATGCATGTATGCAATTATACGGGAGGGTGGTATTAGTCAGGCGAAAAACTAAGGCTATCAGTTGACAGGCCTGTTGTGCGAATGACAAAAGCAAACAAGTAGTCGGTTCAAGGCAGAGCTTAGTAGACATTTAAATTTGTCTACGTATGTCTATTGCAATTTTAGCAAACGGAAATACCACTCTTTGACGCATTGGTGCAAGCAATATTATTGTGTGTATAGGAAATTAAAAAAGTAATCGGTTTTAGTGTAAACAAAATGTCGTTTTTAATATATGAGCACATATTTTGCCCTATGTTTGTACAAACACATTCGAAAAAAGGCATTTCTGATACAAAGTATTCGATATTTAATGCATATATTAAAAAATAGGTATGAGTAATCGGATTTTTGATCCAAGTACTTTTTATTTTTGACATTTGTACCAATTTTATTTGTTGAAATCATAAATATTTGTCGTTTTTTTTGTGGTATTAATAACCATTTCATGATATTTTTTAAATTGTATAAAAGTAATCGAATTTTCGTCCCAATTTTTTTTTAGTTTTGACATAGAAAATAATTTTTATACATAAAAATTACTCAATTTTGTTTACGAATTGTGATATTAACAAACATTTTGACATATTTTTAGACTTAAATATAAGTAATCGGATTTTCGCCACAAGCACCGTTTGTTTGTAGCTCAAATAAGTATTTTATTCATTGAAGTCAACCAGATTTGTGCTAAATTTCTAATAGTAATAAACAGCTCATGCCATTTTTAAACTTAAATAAAAGTAATCGGATTTTTCCTACAAGTACTTTTTATGCTGACATAGATATAATTTTTATTGCTATAATAGTAACCAACATGTCATGCTATTTTTAAACTTAAATACAAGTAATCGGATTTTTCTCTCCAACACTGTTTATTTCTGAAATCAATATCAATTTTATTTATTTAAATTACTTATTAAATTTAGTGCTAAAGCTGTAATAGTAACAAACATTTTATGATATTGTAACGATAAGACAGTTTGTCGCTGTGCAAAGCAACCCTGTCGCTACGCGCCGTGCTATAATTCAATCTGGCAACGACGGCCGCGACAATGAAGGCAACTTTTAGTCCAATCTGGCAATGATGGTCGCGATCATCATGGAAACCTTTAGTCCACTCCGGAATGTGCGAGAACGATCTGCGCGATGGCCGGACAGGTATAAAAGACAGCCGGGTGCGGCGCAGCGAGTCAGTCTGATTTTGACTAGTGAAGGTGCCACACGGAGTAATTGAGCGAATAATTAAGTGTAAAGACAGTAAAGTGTAAACCTGTGAAATAAAGTGATTGTTGGTTTATTTTATTGACTGCGGTTGAGGAACTAAGTGTGTTTTATTTTCAAATTACGCAATCCAGAGATACGTATTAGCCCACTAAAACTCATATTCGTAACATTTGGTGTCAGAAGTGGGATTGTGTTACTGAAAGTAAAAAAATAAAAATTAATTATAAAACGCAGACATGGTTAGACTGGAGCAACTGAAGGTGGACCAGCTGAAGAAGGAGCTGGCCGCTTGGAATTTGCCGACTGCTGGCGGAAAGGTGGAGTTGCAGCTGCGCTTGCGAGAGGCGTGTGAATCACGGGGCGTTGATTGGACTGCGCACGAGTTCGGGACGCAGGAGCTAGATTCGTCGGCCAAAGTGGAGGAATCGCCTGCGGGTGCTGCGTCGATGCAAAGTACGGCTGCAGCGGCTGCGCCACCACAAGCATTGGACATGAGCCAGCTAATGGTTGCACTTAAAGGCATGTTCGAGACTTCCAACCGGGAAATGGCAGAGCGAATGGAAAACAAGCTTGAGGAAAATTCTGCGCGCTGGGAGCAGAAAGTGGAAGAAATCGCCAACCAGCTAAATGTGAAGGTGGAGCACCTGGGAACTCGAGTGGAACACTTGGATAAACGAGTCGACGATCTTGATGATTCCCTGAACAAACGAGTTGATAGTCTGGAGGACTCGATGAACAGAAAAATGGACGAGCGGCTTAGGGAGGTACAGCCGCGAGAATGGTTGCCGCCGGTTCCGGAAAGTGTTGCCACCCGAGCAGAAGTGCCTACTTATGATGGGACTACGCCGTTCGATACATTCAAGCTACAATTCGACCTGGCAGCTCTGGAAAATCAGTGGACCGATGTAAGGAAAGGTCGGAGATTGGCGCTGGCTCTAAAAGGTGCTGCGGCTGAGGTAATAAAATCAGTTCCAGAATGTTTAAGAAGTGAGTACGAGACCGTCATAAGGGCGTTGGCAGCGAAGTACAGCGACGAGCACAACAGAACGCTGTACTACTGTGAGCTGAAGAACCGCAGGCAAAGAGCCAACGAGGCGCTGCAGACATATGCAGCAGACATTGAGCGGCTCGCACAGTTGTGCTACCCAAAATTCGGCGCTGAGGATCTCGAGAGGATGAAGATCGAGGCGTTTATTGAAGGTCTTCATGATCCGGAAACACGTCGCAGTGCGTTGATGATGGGCAAGCCGACATTTAAGGAGACGGTGACCAGCGCGATGACATATGAGGCGACATGGATCGGGGCCACTCGGTATGCACCTGCAAGGATACGCCAAATCCAGCCAGACAGCGACATTCCGATCCAGGCCATAAGCTCTGAGACACCGGGCAGGCCACGGGTGGTCTCCACTAAAGTTGTTTGCTGGGTATGTGGCAAGCAGGGTCACATATCACGAGACTGCCGCCAACGAAAGAGACGTTCCCGTTCTCGATCGCAATCGCCTGAAGCAGGGAATGCTGACAATCGAGGCTCAGCCAACAAACGCAGGGCTGAGGACGAGCAGCCGTTAAACTAAAAAGGGTCAGCCCAAAGGGGCGTGAGCTGATCCCCACAACCTACTGCCCCACCGTCCTTGTCTCGCAGTTGAAACGACAACCCAGCAGCTTGACGATTGAGGGAAAGATAGATGGAAAGTTGTTCGTGTTGACACTGGATACTGGAGCGTCATATTCGATCATAAAAAGGAAGCTTCTGAAGAACTGGGAACCACTGCATGGCATACAGCTGAGGACTGCGACTGGCGAGCGTGCGCTGGTAAGAGGGAAAGTAACAAAAACAATTGCTATCGGCACCAGCAGCCTGGAGCATGAGTTCATCGTCGCGGATATAATGGACGACGTGATTATCGGCGTGGATTTCATGATTAGGCACGGTTTTACGCTGGATCTGAAAGAAAATGTGCTGAGGTATGCCAATGTTGAATTTCCCCTGCACACCGGCTATGAGCGAAGCGTGGCGGTAAGGAAAGTTGTCTCGTGTCAACTCCGGAGGATACCAGCGAATTCCGAGGCGGTTGTGTGGGCAAAGGTGGACGAGGACGATGGGACAAGTCGGCTGTGGGTCGTAGAAGCACCGAAACAAGGACACGACAACATCATCATCGGACGTACATTAGTGGAACCTAAGAATGGCAGAATACCAGTCAGAATACTGAACCCCCTGAATGCACCCAGATATGTCGGGAAAGATGAGGTAATTGGCGAGTGTAGGGAAGCCGTAGCAGTGGTCAATTGCGAGAGTAGCCCACCCGGAGGAAATAAGAAGAGCGGTTTTAACATGGACGTCATACCGCAGGAGAATCAGTGGAACAGCGAATTGACGGCCAATCAGAAACAGAAGGCGAGGTCACTCCTGCAGCACTATGGGTCAATATTTGCGGCAGAAGCAGGCGGAAGAACAGCCATAGTGAAGCACAACATCGACACCGGAAGTGCAAAACCGATTCGCCAACCACCAAGACGAGTTCCTCTGGCCAAGAGGGAAGAGGTCACAAATTTGATCGAAAACATGCGGAAAGAAAAGGTCATAGAGCCTTCTTCGGGCCCCTGGTGCTCGCCGGTCGTGCTAGTCAAGAAAAAGGATAGCAGTACCCGGTTTTGTGTGGACTATCGGAAGCTCAATGATGTGACCAAGAAAGACAGTTATCCACTACCGCGGATCGATGACACCCTGGACACGCTGTCAGGCACACAGTGGTTCTCCACGCTCGACTTACGCAGCGGCTATTGGCAGGTAGAGCTTGCAGACAAAGACAAGGAGAAAACGGCTTTCAGTGTTGGCGATGGTTTATGGCAGTTCACCGTCATGCCGTTTGGACTCTGCAACGCCCCAGCAACATTCGAGCGGCTAATGGAACGGGTGCTAAAAGGGTTGCATTGGCGGACGTGTCTGGTGTACCTCGACGACATAATCGTGATGGGTAATAGCTTCGACGACCACCTGGGAAAGCTAAAGGAGGTATTCGAGCGGATACAAAAAGCCGGGCTTAAACTCAACCCAAAGAAGTGCTCGCTGTTCCAAAAAGAGGTCAAGTATCTGGGTCATACGGTTTCCGCCCGCGGAGTACATACGGATGAAGGCAAAATCACGGCGGTGAAGGAGTGGCCCCGGCCACGCAATCTACACGAACTCCGCAGTTTCCTGGGCCTGTGCACATACTACCGCCGATTTGTTCCGGGATTCGCGAACATAGCCAGCAGCTTGCACAAACTGATGAAAAAGAGCCAAGCTTTCGAGTGGAACGAAGAGAAGGAGCAGGCTTTTGCACGTCTGAAGGAAAAACTGTGCACTGCTCCAATTCTGGCCTTCCCCGTGCCTGGAGAGATGTTTGTGCTGGATACGGATGCGAGCGGGCATAGTATTGGCGGTGTGCTATCACAGATAATAGACGGCCAAGAACAAGTGATAGCATACTACAGTAGGATTCTGTCGAAACCGGAACGCAACTACTGTGTGACACGGAGAGAACTGCTGGCGGTATTGGACTGCGTAAAACACTTCCACAAATATCTGTATGGACAAAGGTTTCGCCTGCGCACAGATCATGCGGCATTGAGATGGCTCCTGAACTTTAAGGATCCTGAAGGTCAATTGGCGCGGTGGATCGAGCGACTGCAGAGCTACGACTACACGATAGAGCATCGGAAGGGCAGTAGCCATGGCAATGCCGATGCCTTGTCACCGAGCCGAGTCACTGTAGCCGAGTGGATTAAGAGCTGCGACCGATGTTCAGCAGCGAAAGGACCAACAAGAAGATCTCGAGGCCGCATGCAGCAGTACAACGTGGGAGCGCCCTTCGAGCGGATTGCTATGGACGTCGCCGGCCCATTCCCAACTAGTACTCAAGGCAACAAATATGTGCTGGTGGTAATGGATTACTTCAGCAAATGGCCCGAAGTGTACCCAATTCCTAACCAGGAGGCCACTACGATCTCGGAAAAGCTGGTAAACAACTGGGTAGCCAGGTTCGGAGTTCCGTTGGAGTTGCACTCGGATCAAGGCCGGAATTTCGAGTCTGCGGTATTCAAGGAAGTGTGTGAGCTGCTGGGGATAAAGAAAACGCGTACCACCCCTTTGCACCCACAGTCCGACGGCATGGTGGAACGCTTTAACCGGACACTAGAGGAATACCTGCGGAAAGTGGTAGGCAGGAATCAAAAGGATTGGGACACGCATATCCCCTTGTTCCTAATGGCGTATAGGTCAGCCCCGCACGACACGACATCACTCACTCCAGCCCGAGCAGTATTCGGCACAGAATTGCGGTTACCCGCTGACTTGAAGTTCGGGGTAGTCAGCACGACGGGAGGCGCTAAGACGGACTACGTGGCCAATAAGCGGGCGGAACTGGAGGAGATTCACCAGTTTATAAGGAGCCGCACCAAACTGGTCAGCGATAAGGCGAAAGCCAGATATGACCTACGGGCCAACTCAGCAGGGTTCCAAGAAGGCGATCTGGTAATGCTCTACAACCCGCAGCGGAGGAAAGGTTTGTCTCCGAAACTTCAAGCGTCATGGGAAGGACCTTACGAAGTCGTGACTAGGATAAACGACGTGGTATACAGGATTCAACGTTGCAGCAATAAAGGCGCTAAGCTGAAGGTAGTCCATTTGCAGCGCCTGGCGCCTTATCACAGCGGAACCTCGGCACTTGTTCGGGACGAACAAGTCTAAGTGGTGGGCAGTGTAACGATAAGACAGTTTGTCGCTGTGCAAAGCAACCCTGTCGCTACGCGCCGTGCTATAATTCAATCTGGCAACGACGGCCGCGACAATGAAGGCAACTTTTAGTCCAATCTGGCAATGATGGTCGCGATCATCATGGAAACCTTTAGTCCACTCCGGAATGTGCGAGAACGATCTGCGCGATGGCCGGACAGGTATAAAAGACAGCCGGGTGCGGCGCAGCGAGTCAGTCTGATTTTGACTAGTGAAGGTGCCACACGGAGTAATTGAGCGAATAATTAAGTGTAAAGACAGTAAAGTGTAAACCTGTGAAATAAAGTGATTGTTGGTTTATTTTATTGACTGCGGTTGAGGAACTAAGTGTGTTTTATTTTCAAATTACGCAATCCAGAGATACGTATTAGCCCACTAAAACTCATATTCGTAACAATATTTTCAAACGACATTAAAAGTAATCGGATTTTCTCCAGAAGTACTTTTTATATTTGACATTAACAAAAAAGTTTTTCATTGTAATCATCAATTTTTGTATTAAAGTTGTTATAATCTCCAAATTTGCATGATATATTTAAACATAAATAAAAGTAATCGGGGTTTTCCTTCAGGTACTTTTTATTTTTCACTTAGCTATTAATTTTAATCATTTAAATCATTAAGTTTAGTGTTAAAGCTGTAATAGTAACAAATATTTCATTATATTTTCATACTACATGAAAAGTAATCGGATTTTTTTTTTAGGTACTTTTTATTTCTGACATAGATAACAGTTTTATTTATTGTAATAATCAAGTTTTGTGCTAGAGTTGCAATAATAACGAAATTACATGTTATTTTTAAGCTTAAATAAAAGTAATCGTCTAAGTAATTGTCTCAAGTACATGTACATGTATATAACAATTTTATTAATTTCAATCATTAAGTGTTTAAGTGGTAACAGCAACAATCATTTCATGCTATTTTTAAAGTTAAAGAAAAGTAATCGATTTTTTCCCTCAGGTACTTTTTTGTGGTTTCCAGCTTCTAGAAAATGAGTGAATCCAGTCGTTGTCTCAACGAAAAGCCCAGAAAATCAATAAACGAATTTTTATCGACCGTGGTTCGTAAACCAGCATTGTCTGCCTTATAGTTACAATCATTTTTTAAGGAGAACTCTCCAGCCTTTCGGAAATGGGTGGATCCAGTCGCTATCTCAACGAAAAGTACACAAAATCTCAGAGAACATGTAAACATCAACAACAAACGCAACTCACTCGGTTAATACACAAAGTAACGATTACCAATAAAACAAGAGTAACGATTACTTTTTCTCAAAGTTTAAATCTATTAATTTCAATTTTCATAATTTGTAAATGCTTTTGATTCTTTAGATTTATTTATTTACTTTTTATTTAACTCAAAGGTACCCGGTTACTCACTTTCCTTTCCACATCAAAAATGCTCTTCAAAGTTCTCTTCCCTTGCAATTACGGGCACCAGTGCAATTGCAAATTATGCTTAAATAAATTTGCGACCACACACACACACACATGTGCAATGCGCATGCCCAACCTTTGTCATGGTGTGCGCTTTTTCATACTCACTGTTCATACTTGTGCACAAATAAACACATAAATTTGTAAGTGGTGGCGTTGTAAAGGTGCACAGTTGTTGATGTTGTTGTTGTTGTTGACCTAGGCGCATGCGAAAATTTTCACATTTTATCAAATGAAAACCGCAACAAAAACAACAACAACAAATTACACAAATTCAAGTAAATACATTTACAACAACAACAATTCATATTCGAAAAATTTTTTTTACGCCACCACTTAGAAGCTGCGTGCGGGTCGTAGACATTTTCGTTGTTATTTGTGTTATTTTCTAATTTTTTTTAATTTTTGGTTTTTTTTTAGTATCATTTCAAACAGTCAAGTGCCAGTCAGTCTAACAGTCGGAATTGACAAAGCACGCCGCGTGCGTCAGGTTTGTGTGTGTGAGTTGTGCGCAATTTTCCGCAAATAGCGCAATTTGTGCGCATCACATAAAGTGCGCAAAGAAGTCAAGTCAATCGTGCTGGACCCGCATGCGCTCATTGACATATGTAAGTACCTGCTTCATTGTTGTTGTTGTTTTTGTTATATTTGCTGATTGTTGACAGTCATTCGCGCATGTGCAGCAGCAGCGTGCGAAGCTAATTAAAAATGCAACGAGCGGCGGCGGCGACGACTCGTCACTTGTTTGACTAAGTGCCGGTCGGTCTGTTTGTTTGTCCATCACTTCGCCCACCTGTCCTTAAGCAGTAGTTAAAATATTTATTGGACAGTCGAGTGCGGATAATTGACTTTGTTAAGGTTTGTTTTGGTTTTTTGTTTTTTTATGTGGAAACTGTGGGAAAATTACAATTTTGTACTTGAAGTATTTGCAGCAAGTGACAGTTGAAATTGTTGGGCAAGTTGCTAATTGCAAGTTAAATTGAGATGCGGGCAGCAAAACAAGTATAGTAAGTGGGTGTAAGTGGGTTAATAATGAGTACGAGGTAACAATTGGACCTTCAAATAAAACTTAGTTTTGCAACTGTGGCTTCTGTAGGAACCAAAAGTTAAATGAGATTAATTTTAAATTAAAGTAAAGATTATATATTCTTTGCCTCTATTCCAAATCTCTTTTCTTCTCGTTTATCTAAATAGTGAAAAAATGTTTTAAAAAGAAAATATGAAACCTTTTTAATGTTCACTCGACTGGCTCCAGTTTTATGTAATTCAAACTAAGAGTCACGAGTGGTAGATGGAAAAAGAAAGCTAAAACTCTAAAACTATTGTCGGAACCTAATATGCCCAAGAAACCACTCTGGAACACTTCAATGTTCGCTTGCATTCATCTTCAGTAAATTCAAATCCTTCTCACTTAGGCGACATAAATTAGTTTCTGCTAGTTTGTCAACGTTGAAGACACCGTTTCACAATTCAATCTCTTAGTTCATATTACAAATCACTTTCTACTCTAGTGACCTTGCATGATGAATGAGTGTATTCCCTCGAAATTAACTCATTATTCACCCCTTGCTCAGCCAAGCATTACAACTTTGCGTTCAGCTGATTTCATTCATATTTTTTTGATTGCGTCTATAATCAGGAATTACGATTTTAGCATCAAATCTCAGGAACATGCCAAAGTCATATAAAATTTCATTTAATATTCAGTATCCGCTTTGTAATGAAATCATTTAATTGTATGTAATTAATTGTAATACTTCGCCCACAAATGAAGATATTTTTATGTGGAATTCTACATGAAAATTAAATGGATATCTTTAGTATATTTCAGTCTATAGTTTTTAACTCATTAGCATGCAAGAAGTCACTTTACAAACATGAAATTGTAACTTTAAGAAGTCAAGAAGGAATTTTTTGAAACTTGGGGCAAAAAATGGATTAAGGTATTATATAAAAAAGTGATTTTATGGGCCTTTTGATTTCAAATTCGGTGAAAATACTTTAAATTAAAAATAATTTTATACGTTTTCTTTAGTTTATCGAAAAAATTAAACTTGTCAAAGGTGTTTCAAAAATGGGTTAAGGTTCGTGTACAGGAATACTAGGAAAAAAATTATCCGATGGGCCGATTGACATAAAAATTGGTGAAAACATTTCAAATAAAAAGGAATTAGCCACGTATTTCTCATTGAATTCAAAACAACAAATTCTGATGGGGTCAACGATGGGCTAAAAGTTTATAGGGAAAAACATGAATTAATGGATTTTTTGCTTCAAATTTATGTATTTATTTATTTGGATATTTATTTATTTGTATTTATTTATTTTTTTTAATATTTAATTATTTATTTATTTATTTATTTATTTATTTATTTATTTATTTATTTATTTATTTATTTATTTATTTATTTATTTATTTATTTATTATTTATTTATTTATTTCTTTCTTTATTTATTTATTTATTTATGTATTTATTTATTTATTTATTATTTATTTATTTATTTATTTTTTTAATTATTTATTTATTTTTTATTCATTTATTTATTTATTTTTTTAATTATTTATTTATTTATTTATTTATATTTTTTATTTATTTATTTATTTATTTTTTTAATTATTTATTTATTTTTTATTCATTTATTTATTTATTTTTTTAATTATTTATTTATTTATTTATTTATTTATTTATTTATTTATTTATTTATATTTTTTTATTTATTTATTTATTAATGAACAAATAAATTAATTGATTTATATATTTATTAATTTATTTATTTATTTTTATTTATTTATTTATTCATTTATTTATTTATTTATGTATGTATTTATTTATTTTTTTATTTATTTTTATTTTTCGTATTTATTTATTTATTAATGAAATAATTAATTCATTTATATATTAATTTATTTATTTATTTATCTATCAATTTATTTATTTATTATTTATTATTTCTTATTTTTAATTTTTTTTACTTTTAATTTTTAATTTAATTTTTAAACAATTTGAAATAATTCGACACGTGTTTTTCATATCAATTTTCTACAATTAAGGTTAGCTCATAAAATTTTATTACTTTAATCATAGTTTCAGGTTTCTACGTTCACAACTGTTTTCAATTAGGTTAGCTTGCAGGATGTGTGCAGTGCAAACCGCCCTTCCTCTTCCAGGCTTGAAAGAGGCCCATATAGCTGGAAAAATTTCTAAATGTCTCTAATCAAATCACAGTCAATAAACCAAATGACTTCATGATGCAATTCGATTCTTCAGCTTCGTTCAGATTCGACAGAAATCTATTTAGACCCTAAAAAGTGGCAATGGCAAGGCAAATGTTTCATAGCCTAAAATTTGTCTTCAAATGCATTTATTTTTTATATTAATTTGGTTAGACAACTCGGTTGCATATGGAACTGAATCAAGGCACAAGCCACACTCAAGTCAGAAAACATACCTAACCGCACTTTAGCAAATCATTTTTGAAATAATTTTCCTTCTTGTCCAAACTTCATGCCAACTTAATTCAGTTGTTCAGTCTCAGAGCTCTGCATACAATAACAATTTCATCGTATTCAGCGGTTCCTCAAGGCTCTGATTGATAAGGTTCTCTGGACTTCATATCAAGCTGATTGAAGCATTTCAAAGGCATGAAATTCGCATGCTTCAAATTCCATCTTGATTCAGGCATTTACAAGGCATGAAATTTGAAACCAAAAGCATCTAAACCAGTTCCCGTGCTATGTGCAGTTTGTGGGTACAAGTAATTAGATTAAATCATTCATATTATCTTACACATGCAATTTTCTATGAAGCAAACAACAATTAATGAAATCTGATGATTCAAAACATCTTCCAAGAAAGCTTTTAACTCTGAAACTTTAATTCATGTGCCACTACGACAGTGAATATGAATGACTTAAATGCAGCACATTACAAAAAAAAAGACTTAATATGAATTGAAAAATTTGTCTATAATTATATGGTACACTTTTGTGCCAACACTCACGTCTAAGCTAAAATTCCAGGCAAAAAAAAATTAGCAAATAAAATTGTATGCTGATTAAGTCGATCGTGACTTGGGTGACGCATGTTCCACAACATTTTTGTTTTTTTATACTAATTTGCAAAGTATAACAAAAGCTTGAATCCTATGCACAATTTGTGAAAAAATCATATTGAATATCAACTCATATATTACTTGAATTTAATTACAAGTAATACAAACAAACAAACAAAACTTGCGTGTGATGTGTTGCCGCAAAGTGTTCGGATGACTCTTTGTTTTATGCTGCTATTGTACACTAATCACCATCTCATATGTATACATAACTATATACACTCTTTTGTTTTGTTATTGTGCTACAAATTTCAAAAGGTTTTGTTAATTACCCACAACCTCAACGTCAGCGTCGTAACCCCATCAACTGACAGCTCGATTTTGTTGCTCTGTTCACTGACTGCGTCAATTAAGTTGAAAGCGTTGATTTCTTTTATATGTAAATATGTACCTACATATATATGTATGTATGTGTGAATAATTACATGTATTTTGCTAATGAATTTTTGCCACACCCATACAGCTTATTGTTGTTATTGTTGCAAATTAACTATTTTAATAAACTTCAAGTTAAATTGATGACCATTTAAATCGATTGAGTTGTGTTGACTGTTTGGGTTCAGTGTGCACCTGCTTTGACTGCTTGACTTGTTGCTACTGTTGTTTTTGTTTTTATTGTGGTTATTAATTTTTGTAACAATTTTTGTTGCATTTTTTTGTATTTTAAATTTTTGCAAAATAATATTCCCATAGTAAATTTTCATGTGTCGCTTTATATGCACATAAATAATAATTTAAGTACTCACTCTACAAGTATGAATGCTTTAAACAATTTGTGACCACTTTAAGTGCGCTTTGAATATTTTTATTAGCTACTTTTGAAAGTTTTCGTTATTGTTTATGAATTGTTTTAACATTTCTTAGCAACTAATGTGCTCTCGATTTGACTAGATTTGCTATGTGTTTGTGTTTGTTTTCTGCGCAATTATCGGGATATATTTGAAAGTATTTAGAAATTTGAAGATATTTTCTATCAAATCGAACTTAACTTTTCTATCAAATCGAACTTGCCTTCTGTTGGTGGTTTTGGAAAAATTGAACCTTAAACCAATTCAAAGTTGCATATGATTTTTACTAAAAAAAAAATCTAATAGTTACATTTAATTTAGAAAAAAAACACATATTGTTAAAAACTATATCACAAAGTTTTGGACAAATTTTCATGACTGTGATGACTAAAAAATAAATTAAAAGTTATGTTTTAAAATTAAAATTTATTTTTTTTTTATTTTTTTAATTTTTTTTATCACGCAAATAGAAAAAAAATTAAAAAAATATATATTATAAAAACTATGCGAGGAAAATAGATATAAAAAATATTTGGTGATGACCAAATTCTAACTGGATAAACATTTTTTTTTATATTTTGAGTTTATATTCATCTTTAAGTTCCACAAATTTTTTAGATAATGCGTCTAAAGGATAATATTTATGTGACACATAACCCACCAACCAAATCGGACTAATAGTTCTAAGTTATTAATTAATTTTGTATTAATTTTGTTTACCTTTTTTTTACGGTTTTATTCATTTATTAATTGTTTTTATTAATTTTTATTTTTATTTATTAAATTATTTTTCTCAGATCGGAGATTAGTTACTAAGAGCGGGAACTTTTTTTTAAAAAACTATTTGGTTCTAGACAGATACAACAATTCTGGACTTTTTTTTAATTCCTTAGAAGATATTTTGTTTTTGAAAGTAATTTAAAGAATAAAAACACTTATTTCATTTATTTTTTTTATTTTAAAATAATCTCAATAAAAATTAGCACTAAAATAAAACAAAAAATTAAATAAAATAAACAAAAAAATTAATTTAAATACAGTCGTGTCTGGATATAGTGAACTAATTATTGCAAGGCCTGTTCACAGTATTGAGGTTGTTCACTATATCCAGGTTAACATTTTTGTTCAAAAACTCGTTTTATTTGCTCAAAATACACTTTTTGCTTTTTGCTTGAAATTGCTTTCAAAATTTTGTTCATGATTCAGAGGCTCCATGTCAAAATTTGGGTGTTCACTATATCCAGGTGTTCACTATACCCAGACACGACTGTAAAATAAAATAAAATAAAATAAAATAAAATAAAATAAAATAAAATAAAATAAAATAAAATAAAATAAAATAAAATAAAACGAAAGGAAATAAAATAAAATAAAATAAAATAAAATAAAATAAAATAAAATAAAATAAAATTAAATTAAATTAAATTAAATTAACTAAAATAAAATAAAATAATATAAAATAAAATAAATTAATATAAAATAAAATAAAATAAAATAAATTAATATAAAATAAAATAAAATAAAATAAAATAAAATAAAATAAAATAAAATAAAATAAAATGTACCTGCAATAGTTTTATGTATCTTGTTGTTACAACCGATATATAATATGTAACCCTTAAGGAGTTGAATAAATCTTGGAAATAAAATAAAATAAAGAAAAATAAAATAAAATAAAATAAAATAAAATAAAATAAAATAAAATAAAATAAAATAAAATAAAATAAAATAAAATAAAATAAAATAAAATAAAATATAATAAAATACAATCAAAACACATAAAATTCATAAATATTTGCAAAGAAAACTCAAACGCCCTGAGCTGAAAGCAAGCTAAAGCACCGCCTAAAGGTATGCTATAAATTTTTGGAAATTACAGCAAAATGAAAATATGCGATTGGCAAACTGCCAAAACTCCTCAAGAAATTGCTTTTCTATTTGTTGATGAGTGCGTGGCACAGGGTGGCTTCAACTACTGGCTCGTGCCTCCGCTGACTTATTTATCGCTGCCTGAAAGTAGGCAACTTATTTAACAATATGGCAACAATATGGCAACAATTTGGCAACAATTTGGCAACACAATTTTTTTTTGGCAACACACAACGTTGGTAACAATATGGCAACAATTTGGCAACACAACTTTGGCAACAATATGGCAACAATTTGGCAACACAACTTTGGCAACAATATGGCAACAATTTGGCAACACAACTTTGGCAACAATATGGCAACAATTTGGCAACATTGGCAACGGAATTCCCGTTATTAGTTTTGTACGCAAACTTATTCTGCACCGTTTTGTGGGGGCTACGTTGCTCTCTTTCAACGCTCACGTTTGCTCAGCTGCTGCCGCATTTGTTTTCATTTCATCAAAGCATTGCAAACACGAAGCTTTGCGCTTTGGCAAATGGCAACTAAGTAAAATTGCTGCACTTAGGGAACACATTCTGCAAATTTAGAAAATAAATTATATTAAAATTAATTAATCAAATTAAATAAATTAATTATTAAAATTAAAATTAAAACTAAATTATAAATATAAATTTAGAAAAATCTAAATTTCCAACTCACTTGTGGTCTGCGTCCAGCCAATGTCCACATTCTCCTTGGCATTTTCCTCCACTAACCAATCATAAAGTGGCTGAAAATAAGCTAGTAATCCATCCATATTGATGGCCGTCTCATTGGTCATGAGGCGCAAAACTTCCTTGTACGACTTGGAAGCGCCCAAGGACATTGCTTGCCTACAAAGAGACATATGTAATTTTTATACAAAAATTTTTAGAACAACAATAGTTTTACTTGTCCCATAGATACTCACATCACCAGCGGACCCACTTCTCGCTGA
The DNA here is from genome assembly GCA_964056695.1 of Melieria picta. Taxonomy (NCBI): domain Eukaryota; kingdom Metazoa; phylum Arthropoda; class Insecta; order Diptera; family Ulidiidae; genus Melieria; species Melieria picta. The sequence continues at coordinate 78,262,766 of OZ057399.1, read as the reverse complement.
TTGGAAAGATCGCACATATCCAACGGCAGTGTCGCGTCGTCCTGCTTGTATTGTCCACTTAGTTCGCAGAAATGTTTGTAGAGCTGATACTGCAGCACAATGCTCATTATTTGGCTACAAGTAATTGTAATAAAATTTTTAATTATTTATATAAAGTGTTAATATTTTTTAAAATAATTTTTACTATTTATTTAAATTACGTTTACCTCGTGTACTGATCGTCCACCTCGACCAGCAGCTTGGCGGGCGCATCGAAATCCGCATTGCTGCGCATGACCGGCGGCTCAGCGCCCGTAAAGCGCTCCGTCAGCTGCCAGTAGGCACAGTTATCCGATATATTCAACTTCCCGTCGAGCACATCCACGCGGTAGCGATCCAACACATAGAACACCGGCAGCAGAAAAATCGTGCGCAGACCCTGAATCAACAAAACCATAGTTCCATATTTATACTAAAATGTTGCTCCAAAAATTCTCCACTTTCCGCTTCATACCTGCCAGTAGAGCCGATTGATGCGTCGCTCCTTGCTGCTTTCATGCTCATCGACCAATTTTAAATTTTGCAAATGTCTCGGCGACGATGCGGCCATGGCAAACATTTTGCCCAACGCATCGCCAAAGTTGGGAAACGGTTCCTCGGCAAACAGTGTTGGCTGCTTGTTGTAGGCGCGATAGTAGTAGACATCGCTGACAGCCTCAAACATATTGAAGAAACGCTCCTCATCCATGTTCGGACAGTAGGAGAAGTTGACGCGCTGCTGGCCATAATATTTCCAGGCCTTGTGCCAGCACTTGATGCGCTCATCGTCCAAGTCGGCCTTCGGTCGTGCGCTCTCGCTCCAGAAATGACTGGCAACATGCAAGAATGTTGAAAAATTTGCCTTAATGGGTTCCCTACTTTTTAAGACACTCACTCATCCAGCTGCGGCATGCCCAGCGATCTAAAGTAGTCTTCCACGTTCCAGAAAACGCGCTGCGCATTGCTTAGTCCATGCGATAGCAACCCATCCGTAATGTTGGACATGCTTTCGTTGTTGAAGGGGAATTCTATGAACCACTCTGGATCTGCGCGCCTATAGGCGTTGCCTATGAAGATTTCGGCCAGATTTTGTGGATAGGGTTTGTGACGTGGTATCAGCTCCTCGCCATAGCGTTTGCGTAGCGCTGCACGCACGTGGGCATGAAATTGCAGGAAGAGCGGCTGCAGGCGAGTCATGAAGCTCGCCAAAAGTTTAGCAGCTTCGGCGCTGTTCTCTTCGAGATCCTTGAACCAAAACTCGGAGGGTGTGCTGAAGCCTGAAAATATTGCGAAGAAATATTTATTGAAGCCTCACTGTGGCTATCTATGCACTTGGAATACGGTTTATTTCAAGGTTTCAAGGACTAATGGGACATAGCTATGAGTCTCTTGCTTTCAAGCGAGTAGATTAGGTCCTTTTTATAATTAAATCATAACTGAAGTTCAGTTCAATGCACAGTGATTCGTTCCATAGACAAAATTCAAAAAATTTATAGTCTCAGAATTTCACGATTTTGATGTCATTTGAAAGGTAAAACTCCAACTAAGAAAACCTCAAAAAATCTGTGCAAAAAATTAATTAGTGTGTGTGCAAAAGCTGCTCAAAGTTGAAACTTTTTTCGCAAAAAAATGTAAACACACATTTTCTGTTTTTTAGTCTATTGAGTAAAAAAAATTTTTAAAATACATGGTTTCAAAGAAGTTGCTAAAACTTTCAATATAGATTAAGAAATGATGTGGCTATTTTCGCTTTTAATCTTTGCTCAAAATTTGCAAAGCTGAAGCTTTTACTTCACTTTTAATTCAAAATATTTTTCTAAATTAAAAATCTGAAAATTGGCAAAACTTAGAGGAAAATATCTAAAAAGTATGTGAAAGTATGTTCCTGGATTTTTTTTTAATTTTAAGAAGCATTCTTTCTTTGTCGGATAATGTAATAACATCATCCGATACCTTCCGATCTCAGAAAATAATTCTATTTGAATAGTGGTCTAAACACCTATTTTCGACAAAATTTATTGTTTTCATCCCTAAAAGTATGCAATCAGCATGAAAAATTGAGAAAACTGCGAAAAAGCAAAAAAAAAAAAAGTCTATTATTATCGTTTTTATTGCAAAACTAAAGGGTCCTAAGACAATTTCTGTTACTCTTTGCAATTACACTGATCAACAGCAAAATGGCTTTTCTGGGTTTGACATCAGTTCTAGGGTAATTAGGGACCGCTGATTTCGAATCCGCAAACCGTTTTCAAAACTTAGTTTCCGTTTTCGCAAAAAATGGGCGTGACACTTTTTCGGATTTTCCCTGACTTTTTTCACGTTTGGGATTGTAATTTCTAAACCAACCAACCGGTTGACATGATTTTCACTTTGTGGCATTTACAACACCTCACGGCTTCTTTTCCAATGTAATTTATTTTTATGAGTTTTAAAATTCCGCGGTAATTGGACCTCAAAGTCGGATAATATGGAATTTCAAGGCGTTTTCTTAGATGTTAAAAAACATGCACATTTTACGTAAATCAACTATCGAGTAAGATAACACGAAAGCGGAAACATCAAGCAACACAACACAGCCAAATTATTTGGCGAAATACACATTCGCATCGAAATAATAGCAAAAATGTACCATAGTCATTTTCATCAAAATGTGGGTAATTTCCTTAAAAAATTAGGTGCCTCAAAATATGCAAAGCTTTTCATTTTTGTTTGTTTGGAGCAATTCAAAATCATTTTGTTTTTTTGCTTGTATATCAGACTATAAATGGAACATATAAAAGAGCATATTTTGAGGCTCCTAATTTTTTAAGGAAATTACCCACATTGTGATGAAAATGACTATGGTACATTTTTGCTATTATTTCGATGCGAATGTGTATTTCGCCAAATAATTTGGCTGTGTTGTGTTGCTTGATGTTTCCGCTTTCGTGTTATACCTTACTCGATAGTTGATTCACGTAAAATGTGCATGTTTTTTAACATCTAAGAAAATGCCTTGAAATTCCATATTTTCCGACTTTGAGGTCCAATTACCGCGGAATTTTAAAACTCATAAAAATAAATTACATTGGAAAAAAAGCCGTGAGGTGTTGTAAATGCCACAAAGTGAAAATCATGTCAACCGGTTGGTTGGTTTAGAAATTACAATCCCAAACGTGAAAAAAGTCAGGGAAAATCCGAAAAAGTGACACGCCCATTTTTTGCGAAAACGGAAACTGAGTTTTGAAAACGGTTTGCGGATTCGAAATCAGCGGTCCCTAATTACCCTAGCACTGATGTCAAACCCAGAAAAGCAGACACAAAGTCGAAATTTGTTGCCCTGTGTTATCAATGTTGACGTTACCGATTAAATGCAAAATCTGAAAAATCTGGCCAACACACTCGTTGCTATAGCTCACCAAAAATGACGAAAATTGCAAATTTAAGTCTCAGGCATTGCCAAACTACAAACGTTTAAGAAAAACAAAATGGAAATTTCAATTCAGCAGACCATGATTAACTAGTATACCAAATTTTATGAAGAACGGACCACTCCTTCTAATTTTGTCCCGCGGTTGTATGGAGTCGAATCATTATGAAGTGGTTTAATCACAGATAGATGAATTGAGGGAGACGGTTAAACAGCCTGAAGGTCAGATGAAATGATAGTCTTTGAATGGATAGATGAATTTACGAATATGCGGACAAAAGGACGGTCACAAATCTCGACAATTAGCCAGTTTACTGTCGTAAGGTCCGTAGTGGGGAAAAATGGTTGGAGAACGTCCAGGTCTCGGAAGGGCTAAACGAAGAAATAAATTTCCATGAGGTAAACGGCTTTTAGACGAACAGTCGAACCAATACGTAGATGGACAAACAAACGGATTGACGAACAGTCATACGAATGACAAACAAAGTAGCTCAAGATTATATTTCTTCTTCAGTATTTTACAGACTTCACCCCATCATTATACCACTTATTAATATTCTGTTACTTCATACAGAGTCATGAGTCCTGATGAACACAGACACTCAAGATTATTTCTTTTCTTGAATATTTTTCAGACTTGACCCTTTCATATTACCACTGACGAATTTTAGACGACGAATTTAAGCCGATACGGCTTCCTGAGGCTGACTTGATTCAAGACAATTTGTCTCGGATAAATAGAAGAACGGACGAATATGCCCCACTTGGTCCCTTCAGATTAACTTTTATTCAGATCATTGCAGTCTCTTTAGGCTGACTAGCGGTTCGGTGAATTTTACGATTTATGAAAATAACTCGATGACTAGTTTGTCTCGGTTCGACGAACAGATGAGCAGACCGATTTGGCCTCTTCACGAATATTTTGTCTTTGATAGACGAACATATACACAAATCATCTACATTAATTCTGGCGATCCTCACAACATATTTTCTATATACCTTTTCATTCCAGTAGAAAAAAGATTATAAACAAAAACCACTCAAAAGTGTCATACACTCCTCGAATCTTTAACAAACTTTCGCTACGCACCATTCAGTTTGGCCGTCTTCCTATACAGCTCCACAAATGTGATAAAATCATCCTTTGCCGCCAGGCCAGTCTTGCGGCGCCACTCCAGCCAATAGTACTCAATCTCCGAGACATTGTTGCTCGCGTGCAAAATGTTCTGCACATCCGGTATTAGTGTCAGGTTACACTGCTGTGGATCGGCAAACGAGCAGAGCTTCGTATTCTTGTAAATATCGCCCAAATTCGTGGTGACACTATACATTAGCTTCAGATCGTGCGACGACAAGGCTTCATATCCGGTTTCCGGTATATGCGAGAGCTGACGCTTCAAGTTCTCGTCGCCGACTTTGAGACGTTTAAATTTGGCCGATTTCGATGCAATGTGCTGCACGTAGTTCATGATGTCTTCGGAGGCGATTTCCGACTGCAGCAATGCATAGAGATCGTTGGGTCCCTTGATTTCGGTTTGCCAACTGGCAAGCACTTCCCGATTGTAGAGATCGGCCAAGCGTTGATTGACGTGCGAGAGAAATTTGACCAGCACGGCAGTGGCATTGGTGGTAGAGCGAAGCGGAATGGCTGTGATGGTGTGATGAAGTGAGATAAGCTGCACGATGGGGGAAAATTTCGAAATATAACCAACAATTGAGAATTGTTTAAAAAGAAAAACTTACTGTGAGTGTTAAAAATATGAAGAAACGCATTTTGTTGCTTGGTTAAAAATTGCTGAAAAAGACAATAATTTGACATACTTTGAATAAAGAAGATTTTAAAAATATTAAAGAATTTAAGATTTTAAAAATATTAAAAAACTACCGAACATTTAAATAGAGTAAAAATTGAGATATCTTTGAGAAAAACTAAAACTATGACTTAAAATACTTTTAATAAAAGTTGAATTGAAAAATTTTTCATTTACACATTTTTTAAATTTACATTTTTAAATAAATATGTTTTAAATTATATAAATGAAAAAAAATTATTCATAAAAAATTTATGAATTTATAAATAAATTTAAAAAATTATTCATTAAAAATTTATAAATTTATTTAAACAAATGTATTTTTAAAAAATTGTAAAAACTTTAAAAATGTATAAAAAATATAAATAATACTACGACAATAATAATAATAATTAATAAAATAAAATTAATTCATAAAAATGATTTAGTTAAAACAAATAATAAAAATTCTTGACACTTATTTAAACGTATTTAGAAAATTTGTGTAAATAAAAGTTTACAAATTTCATTTTTTAAGTGAATTTGAATCTTTAAAGCTATTCAATTTAGTCATAAAATAATTTAGTCATACAATTTTTTAAATTTCAATAAATTACAAGGTATAAATAAAGAAACGAAAAAGAGAAAAATTTAAAAACGATATATAAATTTTTATGACTGTTATTTATTAATAAAAAATTGATGAAAAACCCTTTTAAGAAAATTTATAAAAATTGTAAAAATTAATGTTTAAAAATTCAAATTTTTAAGTATATAAAAATTCTTATAAAATTCTTAAAAAATAAATTTCAGTAAAATTAGAAATTTAAATGAATTTAAAAAATACAAATAAATATTAGAATTTTTTTATTATTGTTATTTAATTATAAAAATGTTTAAAAATGTATAAAACTAATTTAAACCAATAAGTGTGCAAATAAATGTTTAAAAATTAAATTTAAGTAAATTTGAATTTTAAACCATTTTATTTTAATTATAAAATTTTTTAAAAATACACCTAATTCTTTTTTTACACGGTCTGTTTTTACACGGTTTTGATTTAAAACGGTTTGAAAATAAAAAAAAAGTTTTATATTTTTACACGATTTTATTTCATTTAGCACGAAAAATAAATTTTTTTTTCAAACCGCGTTAAATCAAAACAATGTAAAAAAGACCGTGTATAAACAGAATTAGGTGTAGATTTCAATGAACTAAAAAAATTCAAATAAATTTTAAAAAATAAAATTTTTCTAATTTAAAAAAATTAAATTAATTACATATACTAATTTAATTAATAATATTTAAATTTTTTCATTTACATTTTTAGCAAATTTAAATTTAAGTTTATTTAATAAAATATAAGGTTTATTTCATTTTGTTTTATTTACACTCTAAAAATAAATAAAAATGTTTGAAATTTTTAATTTAAATTTTGTAACTTATTTAATTCCTTTATTTTAATACATAAATGTAATTTTTTCGATTTATATATATTTTTACTTTAGTTTGTATTATAAAAAATTGCACAAAAAAAAACAAAAACAATTTTAAATTCAAAGCAGACAATAAACAATTTCCGAAGTAGATCATAAAAATATATTGAAAACTTTAATAAAAAAAATTTAAGAAGATTGAGAACCGCTGATCTTAGCAAATATTTGGGGCCAAAAGACTGACCATCAACCCTCTTCTCACATTAGTAGTGGGAAAAGAAAATTTACGCTCTGAACGCTGATTGCAGCAACAAATTTTATATTAACATCTATAAACAAATCTAAAGAAATTTGTATGTATAAAATTTTGGCATATGCGACATCTGAAGTATGAAGCTTTAAGGCTACAAAAGCGAGACTTTAAACCTCACAAGAGTCGCTCGTAAAGTGCAGCAAAGCGTATTGCATGCATTTTTTAATGAAGACAATTATTGCACTATGCGGTTTGTGTGTCACACAGAGAACCGGTGTGGAATGGTATTAAGTCGTAATCACCATTAACAAAGTTTAGAATTAATTGTTTTGACATAGATTTTGTGACTGCAGTTTGAGATTTGAAGGTACCAACACACTAATTCTAGTACACAACTTTAATACTCAAAATTTTAGTTTCAACACTTTGGTTGAAACACTTTGTAAATTGAACAGAAAGCCAGTGGGTTGTGGGTTCAAATCACAACTAAACTAACACCAATTGAAGAAATCGTTTGGTACTTTCTGCAGACAGTTTATATAATTAATTATAATTAATTTTTTAATTACAAACAAAGTTGCACACTAAACTTGAATTATGTTCCACTTGAAATTGTCGTTATAGTTTTAAAAACATTGAGCCAAGTAAATTTTCACATGAAATGCCACTACCGAACTTTCAAATGCCACCTGCCTGCATTACTAAGCCCGGTTTACAATGAAAGCCATTACACTGCCGTGAAATTTTCCCAACATTGTCAAGCGCTCTTTTAGTCAAACTACCACCAAACAAACACAATTTTGTTTTAACAATGTATTTTTTTTTGGTATGCGCTGTTGTAGCCTCTTTTCGCTTTCATTATTTTTGGCATTGCAGTTTGTGTTTTCTACCTCGCTTTTAGGCCAACGTAAACGTGACTTTATTGCCTATGCGGCTACTTGAGCACGTCTTAGGATGTGTCGTTGCGAAGTGTGTACGCGATTTTACTTTGCACCGTTCGACTAGTTTGCCGTTGGATGGTGTGCACTGGCGCATTTCTAAGCGCAGACTGAGCGCAACTTACCAGCCGACTTGTGGCCAATGTTGGCCAGGTGAATGATCGATGGTTACATTGCCTACAGTTGGTAGCATAACATTTTCGGTTTGCTGGCACATTCTTCTTGTTGTTGTTGTTGCGTTTTTTATATTTTTATATTTAATTTTTTTCTTTCCTGTTAAGCCAGATTCAAAGATGAGCGAATTCAATTGCAGCTTAGCAGCTAAAATTCAAATTGCTTGTCTGTGAAAATCGTTGAACCATGTTAGTCGAAATGTTCTTGTCCATTTTAATCATCTATATAGTTAGTATCAGGTGGATTAACCTTTCCGGAAATTTGTAAGATATATCGTACAATTTTTTCGACGATTTTTTATTTGACAGCGAACGCACTTTTTATGCAACAGCTTTTTAATTTTCATTAAGTAGGCTGTGTTGTATCATTCTGTTTAAAAATATAAATCATAATAGCCGTGGCTACACAGTATGAGTGCGTTTTGTAAGCAGTTTTTTGCAAGAATTTGAAAAACCAGCAAATGACGGTACTTCTGCGTAAAAATTTTTAAATATGTAATACTTTTTGGTACCAAAAAGCGAAACAATTTCAAAGTTTAAATCTCAGTTGATTTATAGAACTTACTAAATTTAACAATATTTGCGTTTAAATATTTTTCCCGAGTCTTTAAAAAAATTGTACGATACATATATCATACAAATGACCACAAGGGTTGCAAAGCTTTGTACGATATATCGTACAAATGGAAAGCAAAGGTTGCAAGTTATGTTTGCATTATTTTTAAGTTATAGGTTTGGTAACAGATTTTTTGCGTTTGTATGCCTGCCACGCCCATCTGAAAACCACGTGGCTAATAAAATTCGACTATTTGGCAATTTTCGATTAAAAATAAGAATTACTAAACGATTTTCTGTTTTACAGGGCAGACACAGGTTATGTAAAGTTCGACATGCGTACTGGCCACTTCCACTACGATAAAAGGAATCGGCTATATTCAGTATCTTTCTGTAAAACTGTACGAATTTTAATTGATTCTGTGTTTTATTGAGAGGAAAAGAGCTTTGCAACAACAACAACGGTTATATAAGGCCGAATAAATGTGAATCAATTATTTATATATAAAATATATATAACTTTCGATCAAAATGAAATCACGTTTTGATTTTTTGTTGTTATAATTTATGTTTTCTATCAAAAAAATCAATGAATTGTTCATAAAACTTAAAAATCCGAAACCAAAAATTCATGAATTTTTACTCCTTTGCGGACCATTGTACGATATATCGTACAAAATTGATGAAGCTGTAATTCTCAACCAAAATGATTTTTTTGAAATATTTTTGTATTTCATTGCTAAAATGTTCAATAAGACTCAATATTTTGAAGGAAAAATTTGTATCTCAAGAAATGTGGAAATTTACGGTAAAGGGTTAAATTGACAGATTTCCATATAAATTTACCGTTCTGCGTTTAAGTTTAACCCACAAAAAACACTGATGTACTAATCACAGTTGAAATGCACTGAGACCAGTTATGATCTATTGAGCCCCTACTACCAATGGTTAGCGAAAACCGCCTTAAAAAATTTAGTAACTCCAGAGGATTCAGACACTTGATGTCCTCTTTCGCAAGCCAATACGGTTTCAAATAACCATTCCTACTGTAGGAATTCTTGCCAGTTAACGATTCCTGCGTCACATTGCAGTGTGATATGTCCGGCAGTTTCTTCCGATTTTCCGCAGAGTCTACACATTCTTATCTGTTCTGGAACCAATGTATGTTTGTGTTTCCTCAGCCTGCAGTGCCAAGTTAGAAGTCCAGTGAGCTGTCTTAGGTAATCTCTCCTCAGTCTGAGGCATTCTTCATTCCATTTGGAGTTGTAAAGGCCAGTTGCATAGATCTCCAGACTTAAACTGGGGTTAGATGCCTCAATTGTAGTGTAAAAAAACTGCCAAAAAGCCACATGAGCCCACTGTGATATCACAAGACACAATTCGAGATTTTGAAATTTTTTTTTTAAATTGAGTTTAAAAAAGATTTAGTTGAATGGAATGGAATATGTTTTAAATTAAATAAATTAAAAAAATTATTCATAAAAAATTTATGAATTGATAAATAAATTTAAAAAATTATTCATTAAAAATTTATAAATTTATTTTAAAAAATGTATTTAAAAAAAATTGTAAAAACTTTACAAAATTTATAAAAATATAGATAATACTACGACAATAATAATAATAATTAATAAAATTAAATTAATTCATAAAAATTACTAATTTAAAACAAATAATAAAAATTCTTAAAACTTATTTAAAAATATTTAGAAAATTTGTGTAAATAAAAGTTTACAAATTTAATTTTTTAAGTGAATTTGAATCTTTAAAGCTTTTCAATTTAGTCATAAAATTAAAAAGAATAAAAAAGCCACATGAGCCCACTGTGATACCACAAGACACAATTAGAGATTTTGGAAATTTTTTTTTAAAATTGAGTTTAAAAAATATTTAGTTGAATGGAAGGTTCAAAATCTTAGTCACACAGCACACAACATAAAAATTGTGTCCTGTATTTAGTTGAATATTTGCAGATGGGTTGAACTCTGATTTTTAAACATATACGGTTATATTCGTCGAAGTAAATAAGGCAACAAATTTTTATATTTCTCCATACATATTTAATATGACATGTCATACATATACCACATACAACAATACATTAAATCTAACTAAACATTTTAACTTATTAAACTATCACCCAAATACAGAAATTAGTTGCCCAGCTCCATCTAATCCCTGTTCTGTGGCATCTTTAAGAAGCAACACATTCTGTAAAGAGGAACAAAGCAGCTTAGTAAAGCTGTAACCCTTAAATGCATGGGCAATTATTTTCGAATCAATCTAGAGCAAGCACAAACATGATTTAAATTGATTCAACAGATGTACGAAGGATTTAGGATTGTACCATATATGGTACGCCATGCATTTGAGGGTTAAGACAGCAGCAAACACACGACTACTTACTGTCAGAAGCGGTCCAACCAAGCGGTACATCCATAATCTTATTCTGCGTCTCCAGCCAGACGCGTAGTGGCTCAAAATATTCAGCAATTGCTTTGCCGGTCATGGTGCGTTCGCCGTTGAATGCTTCCAGTGCATCGGGCCAGGGCTTTGACGCACCCAACGACAGCATGTCGCTGTTTAAAAGAACAAAATACAATTAATTTCACTACGTTGAGCTCATCAAACATATGCAGTGCACTCACTGGAAGGCTTTGCCCGCCTCAATGCTGCCATAGAGGTCACAATTATCCAAAGGTAGTTCAGGATTGGAGGCATCGTACTGACCAGCCTTAATGCAGGCCGATTTGTATAATTGAAATTGAAGAATGGTTGAAACCAGATATCTGCAAAGAAGGATTCATATGCAAAATTAAGCAATACAAAGTAGACGTTTTTTGCTGTTACTTCCCACTCACCTAAAGTACTCAACATCGGCAGAGATGTGATATTTGGCCGTTGCATCGAAATCGTTTTCAGTGCGCACCACTGGTGGCTCAATGCCCGAATACTCTTCTCGCAACTTCCAGAAGGCACAATTCCAATTGGATTTGTCAATCTGGCCACGGAACAAGGCCCAGCGATATTTTACAATTGAGAGAGCAAAGGGCAGGAACACAATCTTGTTGAGCGCCTTAAAATAACCACAAATCAAACACGTATGAAATTTCATCATTCAATTATATGAAGCAAATATTCGTTACCATCATGAAGAGCCGATTAATGCGCAATTGCTCCGATTGGTCCAACTGGTACTCTTTCAGCAAGCGAACACGTCTCAAATGTTTTTGCGTGGACACGGACAATGACATCACATCGCCAACTGCCTCATGGAAACCGGGATTGGCGCCGTTGCGATAGACAAATGGCAAATGCTGATACTGAAGGAAATATTGTATGTGACCGAGCTCGTGATGCAGTGTAAAGAATTGATCCTGTGTGACGCGTGTGCATTGCTTGATGCGCACATCGTCCATCCCAAAAAAATCCCAAGCACTGGCATCACAAATCAAATCACGACCATTGTTCGGTTTCTCCAAAATACTATTGTTCCAGAATTCTCTGTAAAAACAAAAATTGGAAAAATGTTAAACTGTCCCACAAAATATTTACGAGTGAACTTACTCTGGCAATTTGGTCAAATTCATGGAAGTAAAGAAATCATCAGCAATTTCGAACATAATTTCGGGTGTATATCCCTCATACTTCATTTCGAAGTTAACCATAAACATTAACTTGTGGCGATATGGTGAGATGTCGGCAAGGGCAGACCATTCTTCTGCCCACAAATTGCCCAGCAGATGCATGGGAATGGGGCCCGTCGCGGAGACCACCTTGTCGCCGTAGTGCAGTCGCAGTCGATAGCGCACGTAGCCGTGCACCTGCAGGTACAATGGACGCAGTTCTTTGACAATATTTTCCACTTGCTGTTCCATCGTTTCGTCCTCATACTCGTCCAACCACATTTCAGCGCCCGAAGTGAAATCTGCAAAGTAGTACAGAAAATGCCAATGAAATACGATCTCCATGCAGCTGTTTGCACAACTCACTATTCAGTTTGGCGGCCTTTGTGTTCAGCTCCACATAGCGTTCGAATGAGCTGCGCACTGGGGTGCCGGCCTTATCGTAGAACTCGCGCCAGTAGTGGACCAACTCTTCCGGATCACGACTCAGTGCCATGTTTTCGTGGATGTGCGGATTCTCCGACAAGCCACAATATTCCTTTTTGTTGAAGTCGCACACCTTCACTTTGACATAGTTCGATTCCATATTGGACACGACATTCGAATAATCAGCATAGTCCGATTCGGGCAAGGCGGCATAGCCCAATTTCGAGAGCATCTTGAACTGACGCTTCAAATCGTCCGACTGGTACGAGTGCCAATTGAATTTCTGAATGTCCTTCGACACTTCCTTCATGTATTTGGCCAACTCTGCGGATATTTCATTCTTCTTGCGTTTGGTTTCTTCGTTGATATTAGTTTCATAGTTCCAGAGCGCTTCAATAAAGATTTTGTTGCGTTTAGCCAACTCGTTGTTGAGATGTTTTAAGTATTCAGCGGCGGCGCTTTCCTCTTGAGCAGCGACTTGTGTGAGCTGTAAGACAAGAAAACAAGGATTAGTGCTGTAGAGTTTGAATGTTTATTTGTTTATTTACCGCAACTGTAGCCCACAGTGTTAAAGCCAACAATTTCATATTGTTTGTGCTTTTGCTGAATTTCCTTTGTTAAAGGAAATTTAAACTAAAATTCAAATATAAATTTTTTTAAATTAATTTGCCAATTGCATTTAGCAGATTTTGTTGCTAGAAAAATGAAGAAGTTTTTCTTTTTTCTCTCAAAATAATGTCGAACCTTGCAGCTGTTTGCAGTTATGAACAAGACGAACACTTTGCAATAACTGCCAAAGGTCTGTAAATAGTTGGCACTTTTATACCAAACGATGGTGAGATGAATCCTCCTATGCGTCAACCAGATGCTGAGATGATAAATTGCGTTTGTACAAGTGTACATTAAATGAAATGTAATTGAGAAGATTGCTTGCAATGATGTATGTAGAAATATGTATGCTCCTCGATTGCAGTTTATGAGTCAATGAAATATAGTTGGAATTGATTTTCTTTTTGTATTGGAACTTTAATACTGTTCTCAAGTAAGTATTGTAAATAGTTTTACACAAAGTTTAAGGACATTTTAAAGTGAATGTTTGATATGGGAAAAAATATATAAAATTTAAAGCCACAGTTAAAGTTTAAACATCTCAATTGACATGCTGATGATGAGCTTATGATGCAACACATTCTGTAAATAAAAATTAAAGGAAACGTATGCAAAGTTTAATAATTCAATACTTCTCACAAGAACTATTTGAGTGCTTACTGTCAGAAGTAGTCCAACCAATGTGAACTTGGTTCTTCTTATTCTCCGCCTCCAGCCAGATGCGCAGTGGCTCAAAATATTCAGCAATTGCTTTGCCGGTCATGGTGCGTTCGCCGTTGAATGCTTCCAGTGCATCGGGCCACGGTTTCGACGCACCCAACGACAGCATGTTGCTGTTTAAAAGAACAAAATACAATTAAATTCATTCAGTTGAGCTCATCAAACGTGTGCAATACACTCACTGGAAGGCTTTGCCCGCCTCAATGCTGCCATAAATGTCGCAATTATCCAAAGGTAGCTCAGGATTGGAGGCATCGTACTGACCAGCCTTAATGCAAGCCGATTTGTAGAATTGAAATTGAATAATGAATGAAACCAGATATCTGCAAAAAAAAAGAATTCAAATTCAAAATTAAGCAATGCAAAGTAGGAGCTTCTTTTGCTGTTACTGTCCACTCACCTTAAGTACTCAACATCGGCTGATACGTGATATTTGGCCGGTGCATCGAAATCTTTTTCAGTGCGCACCACTGGTGGCTCAATGCCCGAATACTCCTCTCGCAGCTTCCAGAAAGCACAATTCCAATTCGATTTGTCAACCTGGCCACGGAACAAGGCCCAGCGATATTTGTCCATTGTGAAAGCGAAAGGCAGGAACACAATCTTGTCGAGTGCCTGAAAATAACCACAAATCAAACATGTATGAATTGGTAATCAATCAATTATATAAACCACTCCCGTTACCGTCAAGAAAAGCTGATTAATGCGCGCTTCATCATCGCGCTCGTAGTTCTTCAGCAAGCCAACACGTTCCAAATGCTTTGGCGTGGACACGGACAATGACAGCACATCGCCAACTGCCTCATGGAAACCGGGATTGGCACCGGTGCGATAGACAAATGGCAAATGCTGATACTGCAGGTAGTATTGTATGTGGCCGAGCTCGTGGTGCACTGTAAAGAATTGATCCTGTGTGACGCGTGTGCATTGCTTGATGCGCACATCGTCCACCACATAAAAGTCCCAAGCACTGGCATGACATATCAGATCACGACCGTCGTTCGGTTTCTCCAAAATACTCTTGTCCCAGAAGTCTCTACAAAAATGGAAGATGTACATAAAACTGTCTAACGTAATATTTAGTGTGAGTGAACTCACTGTGGCAGTTTGGTCAAATTCATGGAAGTAAAGAAATCATCGCCCATTTCGAACATCTTTTTGGGTGTGTATCCCTGTTGTTCCATTTCGGCAGTAACATCTACCAAAGGCTTGTCGGGAAATGGTGAGACAATGTCGGCAATGTCCGACCATTGTTGTGCCCACATATTGCCCAGCAGATGCATGGGAATGGGGCCCGTCTTGGAGACCACCTTGTCGCCGTAGTACTGTCGCAGCCGATGGCGCACGTAGCCGTGTATCTGCTGGTACAGCGGACGCAATTCATCGAATATATCCTCCAACTGTTGTTCCATCGTTTCGTCCTCATACTCGTCCAACCACAATTCAGCGCCCGAAGTGAAATCTGCAAAACAACGTCAGTAAAGTAGAATTTTCCTTAGCATTTGGCACAACTCACTGTTCAATTTGGCGGCCTTTGTGTTCAGCTCCACATAGCGTTCGAATGAGCTGCGCACTGCAGTGCCGGCCTTATCGTAGAATTCGCGCCAGTAGTGGGCCAACTCTTCCGGATCACGACTCTTTGTGATGATCTCTTCGATGTCCGGATCCAGCGACAAGTCGCACTTGTTCAAGTCGTTGAAGTCGCACACCTTCACCTTGGCAAAGTTCGATTCCATGGCAGACATGACTTCCAAATAATCAGCATAGTCCGATTCGGGCAAGGCGGCATAGCCCAATTTCGACAGCATCTTGAACTGACGCTTCAAATCGTCCGACTGGTACGAGTGCCAATTGAATTTCTGAATGTCCTTCGACACTTCCTTCATGTATTTGGCCAGTGCGGCGGATATTTCGTTCTTTTTGCGATCGTTCTCATCGTTAATATTGGAGGCATAGTTCCAGGAGGCTTCAGTTTCGACGTTGGTGCGCTTGGCAATCTCTTTGTTAAGATTTTGAAGATATTCGGCGGCGGTAATCTCCTCCTTGACAGCGGCCCTGGCAACCTATAACACACATACAGAGCAATTGTAAGGAAATTTGTATTGTTCGGTGTGGTGTCCATGCTTACCGCTGCTGTGGCCAGCAATGTCAGCAGTAATAGTTTCATTTTTCTTGTGGTTTAACTGAAATTTTCAACAGAAATTAGAAAAAATAAAATTTTTTTTAAAAACCAAATAATAAAGTTTGTTGATTGAAAAAAAGGTTATGAGATGGAAAATTTAGTGAAGTTTTGAAATGCAACACAGAGTCGGCTTGTTGATAGTGTGGACAGAATTTATTATCGATTGATTTAATGTGGCTTTGTTGATTTTCCATCGTTATAATGTGTGGCTGTTGTAGGCTGCCTAAGCCGCAGCTTATTGAACTCATAGCAAATATTGTTGAAGTTGTGTACTTTTATGGCAAAAGCTAAAAAGAGAGCTAAACCCAACAGAGCGTGCGCCCAGCATTTTAATTCTCCAATAAATTAAGCCGCTAGCCGGGCAGGGCAACATTACTCATTCTAATCACGCGCCAAGTAGGACGGAAATAAAAACAAAAATAAAAACATTTTATGACTTTCAATGCTATTGAATGCAGGTAGCACTAACCGGTTAAAAAGTTCATTGAAATCAAAAACAAAAACTACACAAATTTCTAAAAGCATAGAGTTGGATATAAGACATTGAAATAAAATAGAAAAATATTAAAATCTCTACAATGAAATCGAAATATAATAAAATCTATGAATTCAATATTCAAGTGAATTTCAATTTTGCACTTCTGCCGCCCAACAATTATACAACTTGCTGTTAAAATATAACCACACATTTTCAGACCGATAATTTTTAACTCTAATACTTATAAATCAAAATATTTACAGCTTTTCGCTGGCGTTTTTTCGAACAAACGATGATAAGATTGACTTTAATTAATACTCGTTAATAAAGCTATTGAACTACACACACACACACACACACAGACACACATCTTAGTTAGCGCACTTTGCTGTTTCACAGTCGACAAAACTAATCCAAGTGCTATGGGCAACAACAACGACAACGACATGAACGACTACTATAAGATTTATGAAGGAACATTGTGGAGCGTTGTTTTCCTGGCATAGGCCAACAAAGTAGTAGCAGCAGCTGCTGGCTGAGTGACCAGAAAAGAGGCATGTGATAAGTTGCAACGATTGTTGGTGGTGTTCGAATGTGATAATGAAAGTTTTATTTCCATTCTTTTGCTTATTTACAATCACTCAAATGTGCCGCAAGTGAAAGATATGGTCGCGCCATAAGTATGCAGTAGCGCTTATCAATCGGCGACACGATGTGTGCGAAGAGATAATTTCCCTTCGCTACATTATCAGAGATTAGAAATCAATAAAATTTAATTAACAAGATATTGCGATATGAAAAACTCAAGTGGAAAGGTGAAGGGTCTAAAATATCAAGGAAACTAATATAATGAGCACACAATTACAAAAATCGGGGGGTACTTGTAGGCTTTGGAAGCTCATTGTCAGAATTAAACTGTTCCAGTTTCCTTATCTATAGCCCTGAATTAATGAGCTGTTTGATAAAAGCAGTTCATCCAATGTCCACATTTAATTTATTTCGAAGCACATTGCAATGCAGAATTCGTAGGATTGATTATTTTAAAATACTTGAAATTTAATTTACAAATTTAGATTACAGTATCGAATAGTCAAAAGTTGTTTACGGATACTAAACAAATTGTCCCACAAGTGCTCAACGTCAATAATGACATTTGTTCCTGCGTTTTGAATGAAACGAGTTTTTTTGGGCACTTCCAACAAATTAGTTGCTTACGTTATAAGTAAAATCGTTCACATAATGACTTAGCATGCAATAAAAAATTTTAAAAAAATTTTAAACATTAAAACAAAATCAATTTTCATATTCCTTGCAATCATATATAAAGTTGTAGTTGAATTACATTAAACCAAAATAATCAAATAACCAATAAAATATCATAAATATAATAAAAAGTATAAGAAAACAATATAAATCATAAAACAAGCAAACAATATTAAAAATATATATAATAAAACTTAATTTCAATATAAGAAATAAAAAACTTTATAGATTTCTTGTTTACAGGAAACATGTTTTAACAAAACAGAAAAAATACAAAGCATTAAAAATTAACAAACAATTACAAATTTAATTACATTTTTTGTTTGCAAAAAATATCAAAATTGTTAGTTTTTCCAAATCTATACAAAACAATTAAATTATAAATAAAATTAAATTATAAATAAAATAAAATTATAAATAAAATAAAATAAAATTTTAATATGAAAATAAGAAATCTCGTAATTTTATGCATAAAAAAATTTTATAACAATGGAGAAAAACAACAAACAAAACATTAAAAAAGTAACAATAAATTTAATCATAAATAAATTGAATTTTTTGGTTTACAAGAAATATATAAATTATTCATTAGTCCAAATGTATACAAAATAATTAAATCAGAAATAATACGAAATCAATTACAATATAAAGAATAATAAATATCGTTAATTTCTTTTACAAGCTTTCTTCAACTCAGTTCAATTTCTTTTTTACAAAACATTAAAAATTAATAAAACAAAAATGAGAATTTCACTAGATTTTACTGTTTACACAAAAGTAAAAACAAAATTGTATATAAACAAAACAAGAGATAAAAGATATACTAAAGAAATTGTGTCACAAAACAGAAAGAACACAAAATATTAACAGTTAACACGAAAAAAATTAAAAATTTCATTGACTTTTTTGTTTATAAGAAATATGAAAGTTATAAATTCTTCCAAACGTATAAAAACAATGAAAAATCTTATTTCCAATTAATAAAAAATATTTTAGCAAAGAGATTGTAGTTATCACAAAATAAAATACAAAAAATTATAAAAATTTCTAAAAATAAAACAAATTGAAAACCAAATGCTTAAATTTTTACATTACAAAATTAAAATAAAAATCTTCTTAAATTGCAGGAATTTATTAGAAAAAAAATAAAGTTTGAAAGATATATTTTTTAAGTTTTTTAATCAATTAATGAGTGTGCATAACAATTTTAACACAAAATATTTGCATTTAGTATATAAAACTTTATCACAAAACGGAAAAATACAAAAATTAAAATTTGTTTTTTATATATAACATGAAACCTGTTTCATTAAAAACCGTAAAAATTAATAAACATAAAATAAAAAATTGCATTACCTTTTTTTATAAGAAACGTTACTAAGATTTTTAAATATTAAATAGATTAATAATCGAAGATTTTAATATTTACATTAAAAAATAAACAACTTAAAATTTTCTTTAATTAAATTAAAGTAATTAATTTTCATTCAATAAGCAAGTGTGCACAAAAAAATTTGGTAAAATTAAATTAAAATAAAAATTAAAATGCAAAAATTTATACATAAAAATAAACAAAAAAATAAAACGCATGAGTTTTAGTTATTAAAATTACAAAAATAAATAAATTATTAAAACTAAAAAATCAATATTAATAAAAAATGAAAAAAAATAATAAATAAAAACAAACAAAAAACAATTACATTTTCCTTGAATAAATTTGTCATTCAAATAGCGAGCGAGCTTAAAAAAGTGTAACAAAAATATTGAGTGCCTAATAAAAACATAATACATATATATATGCAATACCCAAATATAACAAAAAATTTTAATTATATTATTTATTTATTTAACAAACAATTTTTACTTTAATTATAGATTTTATTTTTCAATTTATAACTTGTATTCAATTTTTTTAATATTTATAAAGCAATATAAAAAAAAAATTATGGAAAAGTTTGAAACATTAAAGCTTAAAATCAAAACCATTTAAATAACATATCTTGAAACTAGTTACAAACATATTAAATACTAAAAACCAACTAAATGCCACAACAGTCTCCATAGTTCCAACAGTCCATTTATGCTATTTTTTATTACCTAATTTTATTTTTTATTATTTTTGTGCACACACTAAAAACCAATCAAAACATTTTATCGCAAGTTTGATGATACAAGGAAAAATGAAAATAAATTGAGCAAAAAATTATATTGTAACAAAATTGAATTGCATTAAATTGAGGCAATTGACATTTGACTGCACAAGCGGATCAAGAACGTTCATTGATCGTTTTAATTACAAACAGTAACCGCCACGAAACCTGCGTTGTATTTGGTCACTTCACAAAAACAAAAATTACAAAACAAATAAATTCGCACGTGAATTGAATGGGATTGTTGCTTATTAACAATTTTTCTCATTACATCCAAAGTAATGCAGAGAAATCACAGAGCTGGACAGCCAACTCACCTTAAACACAAAAATTCTTGAACTCGCGCGCGCGTTCGACTGCTGCACGCCAACTGAAAATGTTCAGTCAGTAAACTGTGGCTTTTATACGTACAGATCGGCAACGAACCAGAGCCGCTGTTATGGTCCGAAAGCGGGTGGTCATAATGCGGCGAGAGCAAAGGACAGAGAGCACATTAAGTGACGAACGCCGACTGTGTCGCGCCGTTTTAATGGGCCAGAAGAGCGCTGTCGCTGCACAAGAGCGATAAGCAACGATCGGCATTAATTGCATGCGACATATGAAGTCGATGGGAGTTTTTACTAATGCACACAAATACTTAGTTGAAGGCATAAGTAACAGTGTCATCAAACTGGCTGCATTAATAAGCGCATTAAAAATTTTGTATTAACATGCAAATGAGTATTGGAAGAAAACGTGGACGATGTCGAAGGAGAATTGAAAGATAGTTGGAGAGCTTTCACACTCACTGCTTGTCAGCTGTAGACACTGTTGATGCTTGTGTTTTGTAGGCCAAGTATGTGATAAAGGTTGGTTGTGAATAGCGCTTTAAATATGTCATACTTTGATACGGATTAGTAGGAAATTTTCCAAGCGCTGATAGGTTGGTATGGAATTTTCAGAGGCTGTAAAATTTAAGGCGAATCAGGTTTGCAGAATAACAGAGAATGAATTGTTCGTTTATGCAACAAAAGTTGAAATGATCGATGGTAAAATAAATTCGTACGTGAAACCTTCACACAGTAAATTAATCAAATTTCAGGTTTGAATGTTAGCAAAAAATAAATGTAAAACAAAATCCAACAAATATCTACATTTGCTTAACAAATATTCAAACTACACAATTTGCTTGCTTAACATAATTTCCTCATACAATTCATAGCTTTTAGGTGCTTTTATGAAACCGGCTTGAGATAAATAACTTTATGAACAGCATAAGAAAGTTTGTTAGAATTTGGTTAGCATTAAATGTGGAGAAATTTCGTGCCAGATGAAATTCTGTGACGTTGTGGTTTATACAATAAACTATAAAGCTTAATATTTATAAATAGAAATCTCTACTTAACAGGTTTAAAAATATGCAATCAAACAATGACATAACATAAAACATAAATCATAAATTACATAACAAAAAGATGTAGTTTATAACAAGCAGTTTTAATATGTCAAAAGTTTCTTGTTTGTTGGTACAATTTAATTCTGCCAACAAAAACAATAACATTTGCTTTTCTTCTAACCTTAATCTCATTTACAATAAAATCTTATTGAATAATAGATAATAACAGCAACAAAAAAAACTTAAAACAACGAACCTTAATCACACACACATACATTACATTTCCTGGATTTAAAATAATTTAAGAAATGCATATAATTTAATCTTTAGGAAACAATGCATATTTCCGTCAATCAAACGCGTGCAAATTTTGTAAATCACTTTAAATTGCACGCATATATAAATCTGAAGTCAGTTACGAGCGCCATATAATCACAAAACTTGTATACGTTTTTATTTAAAGACTTGCGGAAGTTACAAAGCTTTTTAAATTAGTATACGTTATTTAAGGTAATTTTAAAATTAACAACAAATATCTTGTATCAATTTTTTGGCAAATTTATTTAAGATCAACACTTAACTGTGAAAAAATATGTCCATGTAAAGCTACTAAAAACTAAAAAAAAAAAATATTTATATTCATTTGCTCATTTCGATTAAACGTGAGCATTAACGAAAATTTTCAAAGCAACAACATTTTCATTGAAGGTTGTATGGTCGTGATTAATTGCTATATAAGTTTAGGTGCTAAACGGTGGGCAGCAATTGGACGCAACTTCTGCAAGTGTTAAATAATCAAATTGAATAAAGAAAAAGCAAATAATTAAGAACAGACAACTTACTGTTGGTGTTGCTCCAGCCCAGAGGTACGCCTAGTCGCCTGTTTTCTGCACGCAGCCACTTGCGCAGCGGTTCAAAATATTCCAGCAACGCAGCAGGATCCATTTCCGTGTCACCGGTCAATTCTTCCAGGGTCTCCTTCCAGTGTTTGGAGGAGCCAAGTGAGAGGAATTGCCTGCAGTAAGAACAAAATTCAATAACAAATTTTACATACAAAGTATAAGAAAATGTTTTACCCAAAAGCATTGCCCGCCTCTTTGCTGTTGAAAATATCACAATTATCCAGCGTTAGATCTGGATCGCCTTTGACGTATTGTCCTGCCCTTATGCACAACGCTCTGTGCAGCTGAAATTGGAAAATGTGTGAAGCGAAATAGCGCAAGTACTCCACATCGGCATCAATGTGGTACTTGGCCGTCGGATCGAAATCAAGATTCGTGCGTATTATGGGCGGTTCAACGCCACTAAATTCGGAACGCATCAGCCAGAAGGCACAATTCCAGTTGGATTCTTCAACATCGCCACGAAAAATGGCATAACGATACTTATCCATGGTGTAAGCAAAGGGCAGGAAAACTATCTTTTTCATTGCCTGCAAATGAGTAAAAAATCAAATAAATTTTTTTAACAAGTGATTTCAACAAAACTCACTGTTTTAAATAATTCATTGATGCGACTTTTCTCATCCAATTTGCCCACTGGAGTCAGATTGATGCTATTCAAATGTTTTGGCGAGGACACCGACAAGGCAATCACATCTCCCACTGCCTCATGAAAGCCGGGATTGGGTGCACCACGAAAAGCGGTGGGTTGCTGCTCATACTGCAGATAGTACTGTATATGGCCCAGTTCATGGTGCACCACATACAGATAGTGCGTATTGATCTCGGTGCACATCTTGATGCGCACATCGCTGTCCTGATACAAATCCCAAGCGGAAGCATGACAAACCACCTGTCTGTCAGCGGGACGCGTCAACATGCTCAGCTTCCAAAAACTGTCCGGCAGTGCGCGCATATTGAGCGACTTGAAAAATTCATCGCCCAACTCGAACAGCTTCTGCACAGTGTAATTCAGTGCCAGCATTTGATCAGTTACATCGACAAAAGCCTTCTCCGGATAGGGTGTGTACAGTTCAATTGCCTCGTCCCATTGCTGCGCCCACATATTGCCCAGCAGGTGCATGGGAATGTTGCCCGTCTGGGGCACCACCTCGTCGCCGTAGTGTTCGCGCAGCCTATAGCGCACATAGCCGTGCAACTCGCGATACAGCGGCAATATGGCTCTGTACACGCTATCCAAATTCGTTTCGAAATCAGAATCGCCATAGAAGTGTATCCAGTAATCGGCGTAGGAAGGAAAATCTGTGGCGTACAGAAAAAATTATGTAATTAGTTTACTTGAGAAAATATGTGTCAAATGTTTGAGTAAATAAAACGCCACATTAGACCACTGTGCTTCGTCTCAGCTTATCACTAGCGAGCGCTAGTTAGCAGCAACAACGAATAGCTTTAACAATTTTTGTAAACAAATCTAAATTAAATAAATGATAGCAACAATTTTTCATTATCAATTACTTACTATTCAGTCTGGCCGCCTTGGCGCTAAGCTCCACGTACTTGGCAAAATTGTCGCGCATGGGCGTGCCCGCCTTGTCGTACCACTCGCGCCAGTAGTGCTCCAGCTCCTTGGGATTGCGACTGTTCGACAGGCGCTCCTGCACGTGCGGCTCCAGCGCCAGTGCACAATTTAGAGGATCATCGAACGAGCACACATTCACGGTGGCATAATGCGACTGCATTTTGCTGATGGCATTTTTCAGCTCCTTGTAGTCCTTCTCGCTGAGCGCATCAAAGCCCAGAACGCCAAGTATCTCCACCTGTCGTTGTATGGCCACGTCGGGCACCTTGTCAAAGCCGGAATTCTGTATCTGCTGCACCATTAGCTTGTTGGTCTGTGCATTCTCGGCGGCAATGGCAATCATAGCCAGGCGATTCTGCTCTGTGACATTGGTGTTGTAGGCATAGACGGCCAGGAATTCGGTGTGTTTGCGCTGGCGTAGCAGTTCGTTTTCGCGCTTGAAAAAGGTGCGCGCCACCAGCGTCAGAGCGGAGCAACTGTCATCGGGCAGCGATGCAGCTGCGTCCGCGGACACGTAATTGAGGCTGCAGCCATTGACTAGCAGAGCGAGCAGCGCCAGCAGACACAGCACAGTCGAGTAAAATCGCATCCTACAGTTGCACCTCGGTTCACGCGCTTCACAAATTGGTTTTTTCAATCAGCCGCCGACAGTTGTGTGCCCTAACGCAGAACACTCGAGACTGTCGAATTGCAAATTACAGCCGCTCAAGTTCAAGTAATTGGCTGCTTATGATTGGCGCGTAGTAGAATCTGCAAAATAGCAGAGAATCAGTAAATTGAGTAGCATTTAAGCGTTGCTCAATCGGGCGCACTTTTCTCTGAGGTTATCGCCGCTTGAATAGCAAAAATCAATTTTCGTTAAAGCCACCAGCAAGAAATGCAATGTTTTGTATTATTTTTTTATATTTATGTCTGTTTGATATGAAGAAAAAGTGCACAAAAGAATTTTGAAGTTTTTCTCTACAGAATTTTCATTTGCTTGATATTTTTATATTTTTCAACGCAGGTCGGGCCTCGGCCATGTTCGGTTCACTTTGGTTCGTGTGACAATTTGTTGATTGTCAATTTTAAAAATTTTAATTCAATTTTTCAGACTTTTTTCTGTGTTTTTCTGTTGATTTATTAAGTTTTCTATTATTGTTTGAGCGATTTGATTTCTGTTTTGTTTTGCTTTTTATCGTCTTTTGTTTTTATTGCCATGAACGTTGCTGCTGTTTCATATCCTGGACAGAGTTGCCAGCACTGATTGATACGATTTGAAAAATTTTATTCCTGCACGTTTATACAAATTTTTGTTTACAAAATTTTTTAATAATAATTTTAATTGAAAGCAACAAATTAACTTCCAAAAATACACGCCTCTCTTTAGAATAATATCTAAAAAATGTGTTCTCCCAGTTACAACAGTTGAAAAAACACCGATTTATTTTTTTAATAAACAAAACAGCACAAAAGCAATACGCTTAACCTACGCGTATTATACAATCTTTTTGTTTTGATTAAGCTCGCACATTGCTGTCTTGCGGCTTTTTATTAACTCTCAACGCGCTGCTCGCATAGCACACAAGTTTTGCCTTATCAAAATGTTGTTTATTTTTTGTTGTTGTATTTTGTTCACTTTCGCATTGTCTTTGTAGCTGACAAAAGGTGCAGTTTTATATATTTCTTGATAAATATTAAGGTATGCAAATATAATTTACAATGAGCTTTTCGTTTCGATCGCTTTAAAATTTTATAATCAAGTACTGTGGGGGAATTTATATTATCGTTTGTTTTGAAAGCACGTTACTAGATATCTGCGTTGAGCGCATAGGTTATGCAAATAGTAGAAGGAATTCTCAACTTCTCAGTTCAATTAGAAAGATTGCCAGATATCTGGATTTTACAAATTACATCTGGATTATGTTCAAGTGGTACCAAGATAAATTATAATATCTACATTTTCAATTAAAATTAGAAGTGTTTTGATTCTACATGCTTTGCCCTAAAAAACCAAAAGATTTACATCGGAATCGATCGAAATTTGGGTATTTCCCAACAAAGAATTTAATGGTTACGCTGTCTTTTTGCCAAAAGTTGCAAACCGGTTTTGACATTTGTTGTTGTACTGTTTCTGCCTCGTTTACTTTATCTATGATACCAATTAATTCCTCAAATGTTTAGGGTCTATCGGCTTTTTGCAACATGTCTCTAAGTCCAGAGCAAGCATAGATTTTCATCTACAGTAAATATTTTGGACTAACATCTTGGCCGTTGACACAAATTCACTCCAGGTTTGCTGCTGTACCGGAGGGATTGTCACAGATTGTGAATACCTCATATATTTTTTGTTGAACAGCATTCATAAGAAGTGTTTGGGAAAGTTTTTCTAGAAATATTTCATTGCAGGAATCCTTTTTGTTATAACAAATTACTTTAATTTGCGCTATGTTTTTATAAAATTTCAAATAAAAATTACTTTCTTACGCCACATTTGTACAATTTCTAATCAGCATTTCCACTGTTTCTCCACACTTTGCACCGCTACTCGCCGCTACGTGGTGTCATGGCGCTGTCAACGAATGTTAAACCAAAGCGTAGCCGTCACAAATCGGCTCCGCTTTGCATTGAAATTTCTTGTTTATTTCGTTTGAATGAAGCATTTTATCACACACTCTGCCATTTATCCAAATTCCATGAGCTCCAATTGTCAAAATGCACGAAAATTCCTGTTAGTGTGTGATTCGACATGTTTGCGTTCGTGTCGCGTGCGGTGTTTTCGTTGTGCTTCGGCTATTTTTTAACGGGAAAATTCAGATAATTTGTGCCAATCTGCACAATTTCCAAGCGCCACTAAATCAAAAAGGTAACCGAAACGAAGTGATGGATTAATTTTGAATACTCAGATCGTTGCGTATTTCCGCTGCAGACTTCCGTAACCGTGTTTGGGGCCCCGTTAGATGCCGGCAGTGTTGCCGTTTTTCGGCTTCGCTGGGGGCCAACGCAAAAAAAAATGAACGTCAACAAACGCGCATCCATCGAATGTGTTTGCAATAAATGAAGATTCAGTTTAAAAATTTTGTCAAAAAGAATTAAAATATCCTTGAAAGAGCGCGAAATGCTCAAACTTCAGTGTTGAGATGTTGACAATTGCTGTCAAGTGTGCGCCAAATTGATGCGAATTTATTGATGGATGGAACTTGTTATTGGCAATTTGCATTTCGAATTGAAAATTGGCAACTGTCTGTGTTATTTATTAATTTTAAATTGTATGCGCCCCATCAGTGTTGTCCCAAAAAACATTGTTGCCTTGCGAAAGTCTTCACAAAATTGTTGCAATTGACTTGCTTACAGTCTGCTGTCGCAATGTGTCCACAAATTTGTAGGCAATTACAAGCTCACCTTCACATTTGGCTCCACTTATTTGTAATTTCCGAAATCATGCCATCACACAGACTCGCTGCAATGCTTTCACACAACGTTTGCGCTGGTTCGCGCCTGACGACAAGAAAGAAGCTAAAAAATTGCGCTCAAATTGCGTTTGACTGCCGCATGCAACAATGCGTGTACGTCCGACTTTTTTCTTATTAAAAATAAATATAAAATAACATAAACTCCGACAGCCCAATAACAAAAACAACACAAACTAAAGGCAACAGCGGAAGAATGCGAAGAAGCGCAAAAGCGAAACCAATTCAAACGCACAACAACAAAAGTGGGCAATCAAATAAATAAATAAATAACGTTTGCAGTGAAATGCGTGCACAGCAAAGTACTTTTTCTTTGGCTAGTTAAATGTTATATACAAAAGTGATGGAAATTGTAGTATAATTTTTATTTTATTCGTATTGAACAGTGTCGATATTGACAGCCATGCTGGCACTTAGAAGGAAGTTAGCGAAGTGAACGTGGCTAATGAATGATTGCATTCTTTGAATTAGTTTAGTTTAAAGTTTGGGTTTTGTAAAGTAGTAGTAGTTAAAAATAAAAAAAGAAAATATAAATTTTCAAAAAATGCATTGTATGCCATTAACACTAGAATGCCTAAGGGTGTCGAAATGGCTCCATTGAGGACTTTTGTAATATTATTTTATTGCATTGTTTTCTGGAAGAAGTTCTTTCCTTACTTATTATCTTAAAAATAAAAATTAAGTTAAAAATTGAACACATGGTTGCAAAAACTGAGTTCTATTTTGTAACAAAATTCAGTATAATTAATCCCACGATTGCAATTCCCTTAGTCCAATGTGGCTCAACTTTGTTTTAAACATATTTGGCTTTATCTCTCTTTTAACTTAATTAATTTGTACGGATCTGATGGTTAATGCTTAAAAGATTTAATCTTTTCTTTAATTTAATTGAGTATTAAATTAAATTTTGTTAATATATATTTTGTTTTTGTACAAAAAAATTATAAAATGTTTAGAATTAATATATTATTTTCCAACAAAATTTCGTTTTAGCTTCAAACATCGAAGCACTATGAAAGGCGTTGCAAAAAAATTTGTTGATGTCAAAAAGTATATGTGAAACATCTAAAATAAAATTAACAAAAACTAACAAAAATTAAAATTTAAAATTTAAAAAATTAAAAATACTCATAAAGTCGTAAAAAAACATAGTAAATGTGTAATTTCTATCACTTCCCAAGGCCGCAAAGTGTAATTTTACGTCATCTGCGTGTTTGTGAAAAATGTCAATGTTTTGTGTAAAACATATTTTTTTAAGTGAAACGTTTCAATGATGTGCTTGCTGTGCTTTTAATTAAACAAATAAAAGCTACAATAAAGTGAATAAAGTGGTAGAAAGAAAAAGTTTATATGAAATATGCGGCAGCATATGAATAAAACATAAATTAAAAAAAAAATTTTTAATTAATCAATTAATTACATAAATTATAAAACGGAAAATTACTAAAAAAATTAAAAAATAAAATTTAATAGAAACATAAAATATAATTAAATTATTTACAAAAATTAAAATAAAATACAAAAACGAAAAATTTAAATAAAACACAAAATTAAAAAAAATTATTTTAATACAAAACCTAAAAAATTAAATTTATTTTAAAAATTAAAATTAAAATTCAATACAAATATAAAAAATAAAACAACAAATCTAATACAAAGGAAATCAAAATTTAATACAAAAAAAATTAATACTAATAATTAATGAATAATAAAATTAGTAAAAAAATAAAACACAAAATCTAATACAAAGGAAAAAATAAAACTTAATACAAAAGAAAAAATTAATACTTACACAAAATTAAAAAAAATAATAATACGAAAATTAAAAAATAAAATTACATACAAAAATAAAAAAAAATTAATACAAAAGTTAAAAAAAATTTAATACAAAAATTGAAATTAAAATTCTATACATACTAAAATCCAAAAAATTCTTTATAATCGAATTTCAATAATAATAATTTAAAACAAAATTTCAATAAAAAGTTCTACATATTTAACAAAAATCGTGCCCACATTTTTGTGGAAAACAAATAAAAATTGTTGACCACCACAACGTGGCGTAAAGAGTACGCAATCAATCGCCATCGCGCCATGAATAATTACCAGCACCAGACGCCGCCACCTGTAGCGCGACACCATCACTTGCCGCCACCGCCGCCGCCGCATCATGCACACCATCAGAATCATCACACCGCACATGTCACCGTACACCACACGCCGCCGCAATCGAACGCGGCCAGCGCGCAGGCGGCGGCGTCAATTGCGCTACCGCAACATGCAGCGGCGCTGCTGCCGCCACAACCGCAGCCGCCGCAGCAACAACAGCAGCAGCAGCAACAGTCGCAGCAGCCGCTGATTAGCAATTCGCTGGCCATACGTCAGGAGATTCAGCGCTTCGAAAGTGTGCATCCGTCGATTTATGCAATCTACGATCTAATCGATTTGCTGCCCATGGCGGACGCGCAGATCGCACAGCAGATACGCGATCACGTCGTTTGCATTGAAGGTGAGTGCAATACCTGATGGCAAATTGCCGCATCGCACTTGCGGCTCGATCGAATGCAATCGGCACTTGGCAACTGCAAACCGTCTGTCTGGCTGCTTGTAGTTGATTTCAGAAATAAAATGATTTTTCTTCTTTTTCTTCTCTGCTGCAGTCTTCAGCAATTCGCCATTCGTAAAATGCGAAATCCGATAATTGGTTTTTTTCTATTTAACTTTTGCGCCATTCGGTGAAAGTTTTCAATAAATTGTGCAGAATGTGGGAATAGTCGTTTGATTAGTTATCTCTGGCACTAATGACAATTCAAATGCTGATTAAATTGAAGACAGCTGTAAGAGGTTCGAGGGGGAATATAAGAAATGAGAAATCACTATTGGAAGTTGAAGTGTGCAAGATTGTGTTTGTTGTGGAGTGTGTGTGTGTGTGTGTGTGTTGTATTCGGGCTTATCACGTTGAGATTTCATTTTATTATTTAAAAACGGATAAACCAAACTGTCAACAATCTTTTTTATATTATTGAAGATATCTTTATTCTATGAACGACTTCTTATGCTATCAAAGAAATCTTTATTCTCTCAAAAATTCTATTGCAGTTTATTCTATCAAAAAAAACTTTATTCAATGAAATATTCTTTTACTCTTTGTGCTGTCAAAGATGTCTTTATTCTCTCAAAGATAACTATAGTTTTTATTCTATGAAAGATATCTTTATTCTCTTAGAATATTCTTTATATTTATATTATTCTACCAAAGATTTATTTATTCTCTCAAAGATTCCATTACACTTCATTCTGTCAAAAATATCTTTATTCCCTAAAAAATTCTGTTACTCTTTGTTCTGTCAAAGACGTCTTTATTGTTTATTCACTCAAAGATTCCATTACTCTTTATTCTATAAAAAAAAATGCATCACTATTCTCTCAGAATATTTTATATATTATTCTATCAAATACCCCGTTTATACGACAGCTCAAGTCGCTATGAGTCAATACACATCGACTCAATACAGTCGTATAAACACGTTTTTAAACCGCTTTGAACATTTTAGGCGTATCGAGTCAAAGCGCTTTTCAAATGAGTTCTTAAATTTTCAAGTCGCTTCAAAAATTCGTATAAACGGTTAAACATTTTCAAAGTGCTTTGAAAATCAGCTGATGGTGATGTACACTCAGTTTTTTGAGCATTTTCAAGTAAAAAGTAAGCAACACCAACAGCTTAAATTCATTAAACGTCAAAAAATAGAAAAAACCGAAAAAGAAAAGCATACTTTTGAAACCGTCTGCAGTCAATTC
Organism: Melieria picta; assembly: GCA_964056695.1. Lineage (NCBI taxonomy): Eukaryota > Metazoa > Arthropoda > Insecta > Diptera > Ulidiidae > Melieria > Melieria picta. The sequence goes on along the minus strand of OZ057399.1, from coordinate 78,231,637 downwards.
GCTTCTGAAATCAATGTATAAACACTTGGCACGAGAGCGTATCGAGTCAATGCGAATCGACTGGGACCGTCGTATAAACATAGTAAAAGATACCTTTATTCTTTCAAAGATTCCATTACACTTCATTCTATCAAAAATATCTTTATTCCCTAAAAGATTCTGTTACTCTTTGTTCTGTCAAAGACGTCTTTATTGTTTATTCACTCAAAGATTCAATTACTCTTTATTCTATTAAAGAAATGAATCACTATTCTCTCAGAAAATTCTATATATTATTCTATAAAAGGTATCTTTGTTCTCTCAAGGATTACAAAAGTCTTTAATCTATCAAAGATATCTTTATTCTCTCATTAATTTCATTCCTGTTTATTCTATCAAGGATATCTCTATTCTCTCAAAGATTCCATCACACTTCATTCTATCAAAAATATTTTTAATCCCTGAAAGATTTTGTTACTATTTGTTCTGTCAAAGATGTTCTTATTACTTGTTCGCTATCAAAGATATATCTTTATTCTCTTAAAAATTCCATTATAGTTTTTTCTATCAAAGATATCTTCATTCAATCAAAAAAGATCTCAAAGATGCCTTTGTTATCTCAAAATTCCCACTACACTTCATTCTATCAAAAATATATTTGTTCCCTAAAAGATTTTGTTACTCTTTGGTCTGTGAAAGATGTCTTACTTCTTTATTCGATTAACCCTTTCAGTCACAATGTCCAATATATTGGACTACAGCCCATACAATTCCTACAGAACGGGTTTATTTTCATGTCGGAAAGGGTTAAAGATTCCATTACTCTATATTCTATCAAAGATATCTCTATTCTCTAAAGATTATCTCTATTCAGAATATTCTTTATATTATTCTATCAAAGATACCTTTATTCTCTCAAAGATTACAATACTCTTTATTCTACTAAAGATATCTTTATTCGCTCAATCACTGCATTACACTCCATTCTATCAAAAATATCGTTATTTCATGAAAGATTTTGTTCCTCTTCGTTCCGTCAAAGATGCGGTAGTTCTTTATTCGCTCAAAGATTCCATTACTCTTTATTGTATCAAAGATATTTATATTCTCTTAGAGTATTCTTTGTAATATATTATTATATCAAAGATACATTTATTCTCTCAAAGATTCCATTACACTTCATTCTATCAAAGATACTTTTGTTGTCTCAAAGACTCCATTACACTTCATTCTATCAAAAATATCCCTATTCCCTGAAAGATTTCTTTATTCTTTAACCGCTCAAAGATTCCATTATTCTTTATATCAATGATATGTATCAAAGATATCTGAGAGAATCTCAGAATGTCTGCTAAATTGTACTAAAATTATGTTCTCAAAATGGTTCAAGTAATTAATTTTTGATTAATGATGATTAATCAAAATTGACAAGAAATTACAATAATTACTCTTCATACTCGTCTTTTTTAAACCTTTAATCAGGCACATTTCCTTTCCAAAAGTTAGACCTAGACTCATCTGGCTTTGAATTCCCAATATTCCTAATAGCCGAGGTTTGGTCCTATAAATTTATTCATTTCTTAAAATGTATTAATTTCTCCATCTAAAAAGTCAAATTGTTGACCATCAAACAATGAAATCATGCCTGATTTCTTGCATCATCTTTAAAAGAAAATTGAACACTTCAGTTCCGCATAATCATGGATACCAAACTCTGAAGATTCTCTATGGAAGATAAAGAACATCTGTGCGTATTATAACCGAATGTCCCGCCTTCATATTT
>OZ057399.1:77894875-78224875 GCA_964056695.1 Melieria picta | reverse complement strand
ACACAAAAAAAAGGAAGACAAAAATGGGTCGGTCTCAGCGGTATTTTTGCAGCCACAGCGAAGCAACTGGGGGGGCCAAATCAATGCTGTGGGCCGCACTGATGGTCGCTGTTGTCGCCGTAGTTGAATGACAGCACTGTCGCATTTGTTGTGTTGCTGAAATTCGGCAGTTGTGTGTTACTTAGCTATGCAAACGCCAAACGCTGATTATGCCGGCGAGAATAGGCGACAAGTGCAGGGAAAATCAATTTGAAGCTGGCAAGAAAAAAAAGTTGAAAAGCAAATAAAGTTGCGCTTTTTGGCTTTTTTGTGTGGATGGCACAAAAAATGATGGATGAGTCATGAATTTGTCAAATTGATAAAAACACAAAAAGCTGGCTGTTGCGTTCTGTCTGTGTGTGTGTGTGTGTGTGTGTGTGTGAGGGCATAAATTTCAAGTTCGTGTGGGAGGGGACACAGACGCAACGCGCCTTTTTGGTCTGTAAGCAAATGCAACAAATCAAGCCCCGCAAATATTTCATAAGGAAAAATTCGAAACATTTACAATGTGTCAACATTTTTTGTTATACATTATTTTTGAAATTTTTCCCTTGACGGGTTTTAAAGCGGCAAAATACGCGCATAAATCTCACACCAACACACAGTGATTCAACTCCATTCAACCGCGGGACAAAATTAGAAGGAGTGGTCCGTTCTTCATAAAATTTAGTATACTAGTTAATCATGGTCCGTTGAATTGAAATCTCCATTTTGGCAATGCCTAAACCTAAATGTGCAATTTTCGTAATTTTTGGAGAGCTATAGCACCAATTGTGTTGGCTAGATTTGTCAGATTTTACATTTAATCGGTAACGTAAACATTAATAATTGCAAAGAACAGAAATTGTCTTAGGACTAAAGGGTCCTAAAGGCAATAAAAATGATAATAATAGACGTATGTTTTGCATTTGTTCAGTTTTTTTAATTTTTCTTGCTGATTGCATACTTTTAGAGATAAATAAAACAAATTTTCGAAAAATAGGTGTTTAGACCACTTTTCAAGTTAAATTATTTTCTGAGATCGGAAGATATCGGAGGTTGCAATTGCATTATCCGACAAAGCAAGAAAGCTTCCTAAAATTAAAAAAAATCCAGGAACATACTTACACATACTTTTTAGATATTTTCCTCTAAGTTTTGCCAATTTTCAGATTTTTAATTTAGAAAATTATTTCAAATTAAAAGTGAAGTAAAAGCCTCAGCTTTGCAAATTTTAAGAAAACATTAAAAGCGAAAATCGTCACATCATTTCTTAATCTATATTGAAAGTTTTAGCAAATTCTCGAAAGGCTAAAAAACAGAAAATATGTGTTTATATTTTTTTGTGAAAAAAGCAGGGACTTAACTAGTTTTTAAGTTTTTTAAGAAATTAATTGCAATGTAACTATTACAATGCAACATAAATTTTATTCGCTTATTGTTTTTACGTTGCCTCATAACTTTTATGAAAGAAATTTTTTTTATTTACGTTGCCTTACCACATTTTGAGTATGAATTGATTTTTAATTGTTTAGTTGTTGGTGGAAATAAGGTTTCTGCAGTTAATTTGCGTTTGTCAATTTAAAACAATTAAAAAGTAATTCATATCCAAAATGTAGTAATTCAACGTAAAAATTGTTTTTCAAAATAATAGTCATCGGCAACGTAAATGAAAAAAAAAATAATAAATAAAAGTTATGAAGCAACGTAAAAAAAAATTTCTCAAAATAATAGTTATCGGTAACGTAAATTAAAAATGTCATAAATAAAAGTTATGAAGCAATGTAAAAAACAAAAATCCCAAAATAATAATTATCGACAACGAAAAATATATTTCTTACTTACATAAGTTATTATGCAACTCAAAAATATTTATTACATGATAATAGTTATAGGCGACGTGGAGAATTTCTTATTGGGAATAATTATTACAAAGCAATAAATATAGAAATTTCTTAAATTAGGGCAATTTTTTCATTCCCAAAAATATAGATAATAATTATTTTAGGTCTCTGGAAAAAAAGTTTCAACTTTGAGCCGCTTTTGCACAGGGTTTTCTTAGTTGGAGTTTTACCTTTTAAATTACATTAAAATCGTTAAATTCGGAGGCTATAAATTTTTCGAATTTTGTCTATGGAACGAATCACTGTGCAACAGCCTGAAGCGGCGTTCGGTTCGTCGTCCTCGTTTAACTCAAAAGGCCGCCTAACTGAAAAAGAAGTTCGAGTCACATTTCCATTTGGTATTTTTCCTGAAAATTACTTCGTTTAACTGAAACTTTGCCTAACTGAAAAATTTAGTTAAGAAATGATTATTTAAAGTCCAAAACATAAATTTACACTATTTCAACTCTAAGCGTACAACTTTTGAGCTAAACATGATTTGAAACTATATTTTGCACCAGCAGTTTTTGTATTTGGGGGGTGGGCGCGTTTCAACCCCCACAAAGACCTACTTTTGCCAGAATTACGTTTAAAGTTTGGCACTTCGGAGTTTTAGAAGAGCAACAGAGAAGATTGCAACAAATTGTGAATGCCGTCATTGTCTTACGGGCTCAGCTGTTTGTAGCCCCTCCTTCTTCTATACTCACTCTCGTTTTACAGCGCACTTTTTCACTGCTCTTCTACTGTTCGAAGTTTTCTCTCTCATGCCATAATTTGGCCGTTTAAAGCTGTGTTGGGTAATAAAAATTTTAACAATGTCGAATTACCGTTTGCCGAGTGTGCTCTGGATGCGGCAATAAATCACGTTTAATTGCCTCCCAAGCGTCAACGATGGAGGAACTTCTGCTCCATGCCCCGCGTCATACATACTCGTACACTGGCACTCCCCCCCCCCCCCTCCAACCGGCACAGATTGTGCGCATATTGGTTGGCAAAACCATACATAAATGGTGCGCCCCTATGCAGGACAATGGCAATACTACACCCCAAAAATTGGCACAACCACCATCACCACAACAACAATAACAACATCAAGTACAAGTACAACAACATCAACACTTGCAACATTAACACTTCATCTTGCTGCTGCCATTGTGCTTGTAAACACATGCCGCATACCAACACATTGCTCGTACTTGTTGTTGTTATTGTTGTTGTTGTATATTCATTGTTACGCTGCGCTTGGGGCTGCTGTTGACTGGTGCTGCGCTGGCCGATACGCTGCAATTGTGCCCGAACCCACAGTAGCCAACAACCAGCAGTTGAATGCGTCCTGCAGTCGAGGTGTTTGTTCTCTGTATCTATGTGTGTGTGAGTGTGTATGTGTAAGTGGCATTGCATTTCATCCAAAAATTCCAAAGTGATAATATCGTTGAGCGGGCAAACGTGCCGGGAGTATGAGTGGGGAAAAATCGCGCTGACAACGCAGCGTCACACACAAACACACACACACACAGACAAGTCATTGCAATGACTGCATAACTGCTTGTATGTGTGTGTGTGTGTCTTTGAGGTATGTGTTACACTTCCCTTTCATTTGAGAAGGATTTTGTATTGTAAAATTGTATGCAAACAAAAAAAAAAGAATATACCAATGAAATGAACGATTCAGCAAGGATATGCGTGATTTTCACTCTCTTCGCTCTCTTTGTGGCGATAAAAAGCAATTTTTGATTGCAGTTACTTCAAGCTCACCGTCGACCCAGTAGAGTAGGAGGGGGAGGCGGGGGGGCGCGAATGGTGAAAACTGCACACGAAAGCGCAATTTTTATTAGCCAACATTGTTTGGTGCCACATTTCGCATGTGGCACACAGCTTAAGCGACAATCACGCCCGATATGAATCAGTTTGTTTAGAGGTTGTGAAATTAACCTTTTCATTCTACTGTGTGACATAAAAGTGTTTTTCATTGCAAATGAATGCATGAATGTGAATGCATATCATTGAAACAATTGCTTAATTTTTGCTGGAGATGGAGTAGAAAGTTAGGTGGAACATGAAAAACATGTGGCTTTGGAATTTAAGGCAAATCTTAGTTTTAATTCTAGTAATAATTTGAGAATCAGACGAAAAACGCAGAGTTTAAACAGATACTAAACTGTTTGAAGTTTGAGTAAAAAGTTTGATTTTGGAGGCCCTAAATTGGTTGTTTACTTACCTCTTGGCAAAACCGGATCTTGGTCATTCCAGGATCCTTATTCAGGATTCAGAGAGATCACATCTGCACCCCACTAAGTTTGAGATATAAGCTTCTTGGCTCAGGTTTCTTCATAAGTCTAACCGAACCATCGCCTTTGAATATCAGGGATATAGTCAGATTCATAATGGAGTCCTCTTGGTTCTTCTTGGAAGGTAGCGGAATGGATAATTGGGAGGAAATGGTGCGGGAAACATATAGGAGTCTGTAGTGATAGTCAAGCTGCACTTAAGGCCCTGGAGAACGCGCGTGTTACCTCTAAGATTGTCCAAGAATGTAAGTTGAAGCTAAAATCAGTCGCGAGACGTAATAAGCTCCAACTTATCTGGGTTCCGGGACACTGCGGTGTTCTAGGTAACGAAACTGCCGATGAACTGGCTAACTGTGGATCAGGGTGTACACCCATGGGACCAGAACCAATAATCGGCACCAGTCTAGCAGGAACCCTGGACTGGATCAGGTCCTGTGTAAATAACCTACACAGAGAACGTTGGTCTAGCTTGGGAAGCTGTAAAACTGCCAAGTGTTTTGTGAAAAGCCCGAACAGGAAAGCAGGGAATTTCCTCCTGAAGCTGGGAAGGAAAGACCTCCGTCGAATGGTCGGGTTAATCACAGGACACAATCCATGGGGGCGACATATGGCCAACATGGGCATCATCGAGGATCCGACTTGCATGTCTTGCCTGGAGGAGGTTGATAGTACAGAGCACTTTCTCTGTGCATGTCCTGCCTTCTCTAGAACGAGATTGCGCACGCTGGGTTCAGATGTAATGAGAATGGACGAAGTTCATTCTCTCACCCTGTGTGATCTCCTGAGATTCATTAATGAGTCCGGGAAATTTGCACAGGAGACCTCATAGCCCTTTCTCCCTTTCCACCCACTTTCTCTTTTTCTCTTTCCCATTCCAATCTCCTCTATCAACCTTTTTCCTGAGCCTTAAGTACAATGGGCTATAAAGCCTGAGTGCTTGAGGTAATGACCTCCCTTAGGTTATTTCCTCGGCTCCCCCTCACATCCATCCATCCATCCATCCTCTTGGTTCTCAACGCTGTAAGGGGAAGTCCCGCCGTCCATTGTGGTACCACAATGAGCCATAATTTGTGCTTAAGTGAGCTTTTCACGTAGAAGGCTGCCACTCCAACCTAACCTAACCTTCCTATTGCTGTCATTCAGACCAATATTGGGAATTTTTTCCTTGTCGAAATATCCTAGAAAGCAAAGCACTCAGACAGAGATGCTTACGTCCATTGTACTGCAACTTGAGGTTCTCTGATTCTCTTAATTTAAATCTACATGACCTGCGAATAAATCTGAGTAAATTCTGTCATTGTCCTTTGCTCATAGAATGAGACCAACTAATTGCCTGCAGTCCCTCCTACATAGGGACCGAAGAAACTGCGGACATTTGTCTGAGATGAGACGGGAATCATCTCAGTCTGCCATGCTCGCTTGTGGATTGAAGTGACCCATTTGTTAACAGTGACTTTGATGCCCGTAGATGGAATTGGCCGAACAGGTTCAGGACCAATAAATGCAGCCTCAGAGCCTATTTTAGCTAAAGAGTCTGAGGTCTCGTTACCTGCAATTCCTATGTGTTCCGGGATACGAAGAAATATTAGGGATTGGTTCGCTACTTTGTACAAACTGGGTAGTGCGAGGTCCTTAGAGATACCAAGTGGACAAAGGCTATCATATTCGGAGAAATTTTCGGATTACTTGAGTCACCAGTGACAGGAGATACTGCAGATTATTGATTGATGGGATTAATGATTTGAAATGATCAAAGCAGTTGGAAATGGTTGACATAAAAAAGGTTCTCTCCCAGTCCTGTGGGGAAGAACAATCAGACCATGAACATTTTCTATTTGGGTCAAAATTTCTCAAGTGGGCCACTTTAAAATCGATGGTCTCAGTTTTCGTTGATCAATACGGTTTTCGATCGGTTTGGAGGTAAAAACGACACCCCCAAAAATAATTTTGAAATAAATTTTTTTTTTCATTAGTTATTTACAGTTAAAGTTTTTGATAATGTTTTTTTCAAAAATTCATAACTCACGAACGGTTTATCGAAACTCAACGTTTTCTACATCAAAATTTTTGTCAATTAATATACTTTGCCATGAAAAAATCTTTCTTCACAACACATTTTTATTTAGCTGAAAAATCCTATTTGTTGTAAATAATTGAAAATTAATGCTACTTCTCCGCCAGCGAGAAAATTTTGACACATTTCATTCAATTCTACAATCCCTTACAAAAATTTTGGTGAAAAAAAAAGTCATTATTTTAGATTAGGTCAAAAGTTATACATGTTTTTGTGACCGCGCTCCTACCTCTAGCGCTGGACGAGCACGTATTGACGCGCGCGCGCTTAGCGCTAATGATGATCTCGACAGTTTTGTGTCACACGATGACTAAGCACCCGCGCGTCATTTTAAGGTTTTCAACACAGCACAACGTAAACTTTGGCTCCAGAATATACTGGAGGAGTTACTGTAGATTATTGATTGATGGGATCAATGATTTTACATGGACAAAGTACATGAAAATGATTGACATAAGAAACAAGGCTCTCTCCCAGTCTTGTGGGGAAGAACAAGCAAACATTGACTGACAATTTTCTATTCTCTAAAATCTCATTTCAAGGTTTTTAACACAGAACAATGTAAACTTTGGGTCCTTAGAAATGCAGGATCTACTAAGATTCCCAGATCAAGTAGACTTAAGATATAGTAATGTGGAACAACATTATAGAACAATGGGCGTCGTGTGGTTTGAGCTCATTCGATTTATTTGTTCCTACAAAAAGCAGAAACAAGTTTGGTTCACTTTTACGTCACTGAGTTTTTTGAGAAATGTTTTTGTAAATTATTTGAGCTCAAGATTACGAAACTTATTTTTCAACACTTATTACTAACCTTCGTTGTTTTGATGTTGTCTGAAAGAATCCCCTTTCTTGAAAAGTCTATTTTTTTAAAATCTGTCAGGATTCTTCTTTATGTCGATTCATCTGTTATACAAAAATTTTTTATAAATCTTTTAGAGATGGTTTTTTATTTCAAAATCAATATTAACCCTCTGCAACTGAAGTGATCAAATTTTAACAATATTTCTGATGTGGTGGTCTGACGGAGACCCTAAAACAAACTGCATTATTTTTATGAAGATCTCTATTTTAATTTATTAAGCCTTTATTATTCATAAGAAGAAATAGTTTATAATCCAATATAAGGTTAACATTTGACGATTGATTGAAATTATGTGGTTTCAATTGGCACAAGTTCGAAATTTACGAAGCAATGCACGAAATTTTGTTCTGCGGTCCTGCCACATCAGCTGCAGAGGGTTAAGATTTTAAATATTTACAAAAATAAACAGTAAAACGTTGTCCTTGTTTTGTTGAAAGTGAAACTGAACTTTAATGAAATTGTATTTTTTTTATTTTTCAAAAACTTTTCGATTGCCCAGTAAACTTGACGTTTTTGAACAAAAGAAGAAAAAGAAATTGGTTTATAAATGTTTTGTACAGTCTCCTTTTGATGAAATTTTCAAAACATTGAACTAGTCTACAAAATAAGTCAGACGTAAAAGAGCAAAACATCGATGTATCTATAATTTATTTAATTTTTCTATCAAAATCAAATGCCTGAAATATTATAATTTTAGAAGATGAGCATTTCTAGCACTTGAAAAAAAATAAACACAAATATACGATTTACTCGTATTTTAAAAAAATTTTCCCTATGAATAGTTTGGTAGATAGTGATGCCATAAATCGTTTACCAACACTAAAAAAAAATCCACGGCACTGCTTCTCGATTTTCTGCTGCATGTCATCCATCGAAGTCACTCAACCGCCCACTCAATTAGAAAAATGCATTGAGTGTAAAATCAGCTATGCGATTTAATGCTGCAGCAAAAGAGCAACGTGGACGTTTTTCAACGTCAAAGTGACGTTGCAAGCAGACGTTTATGATTCACAACCTTGGCAAGGGCGCCAACAACGGGCAATCGGCTTATACGCAGTCAAGCTTGAGTTGCAATTGCACATGCAAAAAACAACAACAACTACAACCACATAACATGCCTAAAAGTAGCAATGAAAAAAATTATCGACAGCACAAGCAAAACCGATAGCTGGAAAAAAGGCAAACATACCGAAAAGGAAGCGTCGTTGACATTGATAATGAATGACAGTTGAAGAAAAAAAATAAAGACCTAAAGAAAAAAAACAACAAAAATTACAAGTAAAAAACAAAGGGAATGCAGCAAAGATTGAATGAACTACACATGCACACACACTCACACTTGCATTTCAATTGTGCTCAGACAAAGCAACAACACTGGACAAATTACAAAACAACAACAAGCGACCACACTTCCGTTTTATAGAAACACTGGCGAGAGAAAAAACGAAACAAACTTAACTGACGAACGGCATGAATGAAAGATGAAGTTTATGCGTTTTGCATTTAAATTGGCAACACTGTCGTTGAGTCAAAACAGTGCAAAATGTTGCACATTGAAGAATGGAGTACGGTAAGGAATTTGAATCCGGAATTATGAGATCCGGGATTTTGACAAAAGTAAGCAAATTTGCATCACTTTGATTTTCTTTAAAAATAAGCAAATAGTTTATTAGGAAATGTGTCTGATTGTATAAAAATTTATAACTACGAACTTGTATAATTTTTTGCTAGAAAAGTAACGAAAGCCGCAAAGGACTCTAATAATTTTGGGATGCCAGAATTGCAGTTTTTAAGAATAACAAAAGATCCTACTAAATCCTGGTTTTAAAAAATTGCAGTTTTCAAATCCCTAAATTCCGAAACATCTGAAATGCTTCGGTACTGAACGCATGGGCCAAGAGATGTCCAATAAAAATTCAGAATTGCAAGTTTTAAGAAAAATAAAACATCCTACAAATTCCTGGTATTTAAAAATTGCAGTTTTTAAATCCCGAATTGAGAATTGCATTTTTTAAGAATAATAAAAGATCCTACAAAATCCTGGTATTCCAAAATTGCAGTTTTCAAACCTCGAAATATCTGAAATGCTTCGGTACTGAACGCATGGGCCAAGTGATGCCCAATAAACATCCAGAATTGCACTTTTTAAGAATGACAAAAGACAGTGTTGCCAGATACCTGAAATGACTTTCTCCTAAATCTTAAAAAAAGTAGAAATTTTTTTCTAACAATTCAAAAAAATCTCCTAAATTTTTTTAGTAATTTTTTTCATTATAAACTAAGGAATTAAACTTCTCAAAAAAATAAAAATATATTTAGTTTTTTTTTCATTCACTCATTCAGCTGCAGCTTAGCAACAACTAAACACAAACCAAACATAAAAAAAATGAGATCGGTATGGAATTTTTGTAAACGTCCTTCATTCATTGCATAAATTATACACTTTAAAGCATAAAATTTTATTAAAATAAATAAGACATTTAGTTTTCAATATTTAAGGCTTCAGAACCACTGAAGTGTCAGTGTCAAATGTATCACCATCAAAATTTCCTAAACAATTCTTCTTCCCAAAAATTCTTCTAAAAGGCCAAGAATCTCCTAAATGTAGGAAATCTTCTGATCTGGCAACACTGACAAAAGATTCTACAAAGTCCCGGTATTCAAAAATTTGCAGTTTTATGTTCTAAAATTTCGGAATATCTGAAATGCTGAATGTAAAAAAAAACTCAATAAAAAAATAAATAAAACTCTTTTTAACCCTTTTCGAACTTAGTTTCGATTGACATTTCGCCATTTTCAGCCTATTGCTACGGCGACTGACTGCCACTGCAATTTCGTGCATTATTGATGTCAATGACTGGTCGTTACTGCGCCCATTGCCTGAAGCCTGAAAGACCGCACAACGGTAAAAGGTGGCACAGTGGTGTGCAAAAAATTAACCACGCTCCCACTTTGTTGCTTTTTTAACTCTCCCCTCGCACTTTGTGGGCTTATAACTGTACACATGCACTAACACACACACTCTCTCCCTCACACACACACATACGCATACACACACATGCACACATTATTCCGCATGTACATGCGGTCGACTGCTCATGTGTTGCTCACTCAAGCATTGCGCTTTTTGTATCTCTTTCTATTTTCACCCACCTGCCCCCGTGGCCACAATCAATTGCAATATTTGTATTTTTTTCTTCTTTTGTATTGCAAAAATGTTACGCTACTTTTTCTGCAACGTTCGACATTTTTTTGTTGGCTCATTTTTGCGCTTCGTTTGTTGATTGGTTTTTCGTCGCTTTGCTCGCCACAGATTTTTGCGTTTTTTTTTCCTATAGCGAAATTTTCGAAAAATTGGATTCAATATGGTGCCGGGGATTATTTGATGAGGTGCTCGTATCAGTGTGTGTTGTTGTTGTTGCCTTGTGTGTAGATTAAAATTGCTACTGACGATTGAAAATCAATCGAGTAATGTGTGGCTTTTTTTTGTGAATTGCTGAAGAGGGACACTGAGATTTCAAAGAAAAAATATGATTTTGTTCACTTGTGTGTTTTGTTGTATGTATTTTTGGGAATTATGTGCAAATTGGATTAGTATGAAGCAATTCATTAAATTGTTGGAATTCTTTTGTCCAGTATTATTTGTTTAGGTTCAAATTGTTGATTGAAAGACATGGCAAACTCAAAGAACAGAAAGAAGATAATCTCGCCATATTCTGTTTTATACTATTTTCAACAATATCTCCTATAAGTAGAGAGCGTATCTTTTGAAGAGCCAAATGTTTTCTCTCTATAGATTGAGGCACACATTATACGTATTTGTGACGCAAAATTCCCATTGCAAACATTTTCTACACAAATAATTTTCTGTGTAAGTGACATGGTGGCAGTTATTGTAATTGACAATTGAAATTACGCAAACTATTAATTATAGTTGTAAGACTTCAGTGCTTTCATTGGAAAATAACTGACTATAGCTAATAAATCTTGAGAATTTAATTATTATTTTGCATTTTACATTAATCAGACTGTATAAAAATTTAATGTGTGTTCAGCGTATTGATTATGAATGAAATTAAGTGCTCATGGCGACAGTGCAGATGATTATTTTACTTATTGCTTTAATTGGAATTGATAAATATTGAATTGTGATGTCAAAGAATAACATTATCTATAAATATTGATAATACACAAACAAAACAGGTTATTGAAAACAGGGAGATTTAACTTAAAAAGGGAAACAGAATTAATTTCATATTTTAATTGAATGGGCATTTAAATCAGGGTTAGTAATGCTGGAGATAGTAGAAAGTTGGATACTCTGTTGACTTAATGGAATTAGCTAAAGCAGGGTTGTTCTGCGTACTTCACGTAGCCAGCGTACCTTCTGACACCATGAAGTCAAAGGACATCAAATCGTATACCCTACTGACTTAACCAACCCTATTGACAATATTAACTTCACGAAAAATAGTGAGAATACATAGTGATTACAGTTAGACTCCCTACTGACTTCACAAAATCAAAATACTGAATAGCGCTTTGACTGGATGGAATATAGATTAGGATTATCTACTGACAACACCGAGATATTAGAGTTGGATTTCCTACTTTCTTAGCTGAATGGTCTCCTTTTTTTACGTGATACCCTAATGGATGCTCTGGACTCAGATTATCTACTAACAACAGCGAGTTATTAAAACTGGATTTCCTACTTTCTTAGCTGAATAGTCTCCTACTTCGTCGGATACGCTAATGGATGCTCTGGACTAGGATTATCAACTGACAACACCGAGTTATTAGAGTTGGATTTCCTACTTTGATAGCTGAATAGTCCCCTATTTTTAAGGAATACCCTAATGGATGCTCTGGACTCGGATTATCTACTTTCTTAGCTGAATAGTCTCCTATTTTTGAGGATACCCTAATGGATGCTCTGTACTAGGATTACCTTCTGACAACACCGACTTATAAAAGTTGGATTTCCTACTTTCTTAGCTAAATAGTCTCCTATTTTCACGGGATACCCTAATGGATGCTATGGACTGGGATTATCTACTTTCTTAGCTGAATAGTCCCCTATTTTTAAGGGATACCCTAATGGATGCTCTGGACTCGGATTATCTACTGACAACACCGAGTTATTAGAGTTGGATTTCCTACTTTCTTAACTGAATGGTCTCCTATTTCTTGCGGTATACCGTAATGGATGCTCTGGACTAGGATTATCTTCTGACAAAACCGACTTATAAGAGTATAGTCTCCTATTTTTTGCGGTATACCCTAATATATGCTCTGGACTAGGATTATCTTCTGACAACACCGACTGATAAGAGTTGGATTTCCTACTTTATTAGCTGAATAGTCTCCTATTTTTGCGGTATACGCTAATGGATGCTCTGGACTAGGATTATCTTCTGACAACACCGACTTATTCGAGTTGGATTTCCTACTTTCTTACCTGAATAATCTCCTATTTTTGCGGTATACCCTAATGGATGCTCTGGACAAGGATTATCTTCTGACAAAACCGACTTATAAGAGTTGGATTTCCTACTTTCTTTGCTGAATAGTCTCCTATTTTTGCGGTATACCCTAATGGATGCTCTGGACTAGGATTATCTTCTGACAACACCGACTTATTTGTTTATTTGTTTATTTGTTTATTATTAATTAAGTCTAATCAAATTACAGACTTAGAGAAATAAAAGGTGTAAATTCAAACAAAATCGAAAAATATACTTAAAGGTACTTATAATTAGATAACAAGGTGCAAAATACGTTTAACGGTAATGCGAGATCAATATCCAAAGAATTTGTGAGGCTATTAAATTCAGTTAAAACTCTAGTAATAGGAGCATTTTTGGCATAATTGGTCTTGTTAATGCCAACATAAAAGAGCTCAGACCGCCGAAGAGATCTGGCTGGAATATTAAAATGAATTTTTTCAAGAATAGACGAGCAGTCAATAAGTCCATTAACGATATTATATAAAAATTTCAATGAGAGAAAAGATCTTCTACTAAGTAGAGATTTCAAGTTTAGAAGCTGACAACGTGCGTCATAGGAGGGAATCGGATCTGCAAAATTCAGGGAACGAAGGGCAAAGCGAATAAAAACCTTCTGCACTCGTTCAAGCCGATTTATGCTTAAGGCATAAAATGGCCTCCAAATGACGGCTGCATATTCTAGCCTGGAACGAACAAAGGCGGAATAAAGTAACTTGAAAGTATAAGGGTCAGAGAAGGTAGAACAGTTGCGACGAATAAAGGCTAACATAGAATAGGATTTGGAGATGGTAGAGTCAATATGTTCAGAAAAAGAGAAATTAGAGTCAAAGAAGACACCTAGGTCTTTGATAACACTGACCACTTTAAGCCCAGAGTTTGAGATAGAGTAGGAGGCAGGAAAAGAAATACGTTTTTTAGCGAAAGTTAGTTGGAAACATTTTTTGGTATTAAGAAAGAGACGATTTCTGACACACCACTCATTTAAGATGTTAAGCTCAGATTGAAGCGCAGAGGAATCCTCAGGGGTTCTAATCTCAGAGTAGATTTTAAGGTCGTCTGCATACAATAGAAATTTGGAGGTTGAAAAGCACGAACAAACATCGTTAATAAAGAGCACAAATAATAGTGGACCTAAAATACTACCCTGGGGAACACCGGAAGTCGCCATAAAAGGCTGGGAAGAGGTGTTGTCAAATGACACAACACAGAGACGTTCACTAAGATAGGATTTTAACCATTCAAGAAACACAGAATGAAAACCAAGACTAGAAAGCTTAGCAAGTAAAATTTTATGGGAGACTCTATCAAACGCTTTAGAAAAGTCAGTATAAATAGCATCAATTTGTAAGCCCTTCTGAAAAGCCGAGATGCAATCCTCAGAAAACACTGCAAGGTTGGTTATAGTGGACCGACCGGATACAAAACCGTGTTGATTAGGGGTAATTATATTTTTAACCGCAAAATAAACCTTATCTTTAATGATGGTTTCAAAAAGTTTAGAAACTGTGGATAACTTTGAAATTGGTCTATAATTGGACACATCATTTTTGTTGCCACTTTTGAAAATTGGAGTAATTGAGGCTTTTTTCCAATCATTGATAAATACTCCAGATACGAGAGACCTATTAAAGATAATTTTCAAAGGTTCAACAAGGGAAGGACAGTGTTTTAGCAGGACAGAAGAGAGACCATCTATATCAGTTTGCGACGAAAGCTTTACATCGCGAATACCCTTTGCTACATCGTCTGAAGTTAAGACCAAAGAGCCAAAGTCAAGAGATGCCTTAGTATTAATGGACTCACTGACTTCGAACTCGTCATCAGTAACAAAATTAGAACGAAAAAATTCCGCAAAGAGGTTTGCGGCATCCTCCATTGAGACAGCTGATTTCCCTAAAAGGGAAACAGAGGATGGAATATTGGAGCACGTTTTTTTAGATTTTATAAAGCTCCAAAAATTCTTTGGATTGCGTTTAATATTTCGTTCGAAACTCTGTATGTAATTATTATATAGCATTTCTTCCAGGTTTCTAAATTCATTTAGGTAATGAAGATATTTGTCATAGAAAACAAGGTTCTTTGTTAACTTAAATTTTTTGTGAAACTTATTTCTCAGATTCTTAAGATGCATTAATTCTTTTGAGTACCATGGGAGCTTATAAGTTCGAGTAGCAAAAATGGGGATATTAGCTAAGCAGATATCGAAGACCAAAGATTTAAATTTGCTATAACATTTGGAGACATCAGCCTTTAAAAAAAGGGCGACCCAGTCAGTATTAAGAAAAAAAGAGTCAAGAGAAGCGAAGTTACACAAATTGAAATTGAAAGAAATTTTACTGGCGGCAGAAGGCACTTCAAAAAATTTATAAAACTCGAGGTCTAAAGTTAATGGAAAATGATGCAAGTTCGACGGGGAAATTGCAGAGGAACTTCGAGACAACTTGAAATTTAAGTTATTGCTAATAAAAATTAAATCTAAAATACGATTGAAGTTATTTACAAAGCCATTAATCTGAGCCAAGTCAATACTTAACAGGTTATCAATAAGAAATGTTTCGAACTGCTTATTTACATTAGACGGTGTAAGAGAAAAGTCATTATCCAAATGAGACCAATAGATACCGCTTAGATTAAAATCACCAAGAACACAAAGTTGGTTATCACCAACAAGGTTCTGTAGCGCCAGCACATTGTCCACGTGCGATTTGTAGAGAGATTCATTAGCCGCAGGTGGGATATAGGAGCACCACAGGAACAGCAAGCCGGACGAACCTTGCAAGCGTACACAGAGTTGATCCAAGATAGTGTTATCATTAGCGAGTGGGATGAAAGTCGCCCGAAGTTTACGACGAACAGCGATCAATACACCACCACCTCTACTACACCCAGTACTAGTAGCGTCTCGGTCCTTGCGAAAGACGTCAAACAAATTAGGATCAAAATATTCCGAGTCAAAGAAGTTCGCAGTCAGCCAAGTCTCCACGATGACATAAATGTCGTGGTCCGATTGTGTGCTAAATTTACGAACATTGTCAGCTTTAGTTCTAAGTCCAGAACAGTTTTGAAAATACAGCTTAACACCATTGCGCACAGGACTGGCCGTAGACGACGAAACTATCCTGTTGCCGGCTGTTGCCCTTGCTTTAGAAAAAACTGAAAAGGGCGCACAGTCACACTTGCCGGCCACAATTCAGGACTAAGCAGTTTTTCAATCGCGTTTTCAGGAACACCCAGCTTAAAGTTTATTCGTTTTAAAGATTCTACAGAGGTGTCTTTTTTAACAAGACTATAGCACGAAATGACGCTCTTCTCGATGTTTGCATGCTTCCTAACATACTCAATGATGTTGTCAGGAGTAACAGTGGGCAAGAAAGAGGAAAGGTGCAGCCACTTAAGGCGAACAGCAACGCCAAGTTCGGAATTGTCGTTAGAACCAACAACACGCATTTGGTTACGTTTGTTGTTTTTCTTCCCAGCAGCAATCCAGCCTGGTGTAGTGGGCTGTCTGGGAGGCGTGGAGACTTCACGACGCACAGCAGCGAAGTCAGCAGAATCAGCGGAGGCAGCGGCAGCGGCGGCAGAAGGCAGAGCAGCAGCAGCAGCAGAATCAGCGGCGGCAGCGGCAGCGGTGGCAGCATAAGTGCAAGTAAACTTTGAGTGGCCCGTAGAAACAGCAGGAAGAGAACGGTCAGCACGAGTCGATGAGGCAGCGGTAGCAGGCGGACAATGCGCAATGGAAACGGCGGAAACGACGGGTTGAGCGTGTTCAACGACAACGGAGCGACAGGCATCCGAGGTCACAGCATTATTGTTGGAGAGAGTGCGAGTGTCAGAGACCAAAGTGGCTCTTATATCCAGAAGATCGCAGATATTATTTCCAATAGCTTTGACATCATTAGTTAGGACAGATAATTTAGGGACGATATCATTGTCACTTAACTTGCATTGCAATGAATGAAACTCTTCTTGCAGGCTTTCGAGTTTTTCGGCTAGAAGCTTTTTTTCATCACGCAAAGAGTTCAGCACCGAGAGCACAAGCGCATTGTCAGCTCTGAGGGCGACGAGCTCACTAAAAATCGTTTGTAGCGTAACTTCTTGCTTGTCACACTTTTGTTGTAGAGAGACATTCGGTATTGGCAGCTGAGCTTGTTGTTGCGGCTTAGGCTGATGCACTTGTTGTTGCGGTTTAGGCTGATGCACTTGTTGTTGGGCTTTAGGCAGTTGAGCTTGATGTTGGGGTTTTGGCTGTAGTGCATGTTGTTGCGGCTTAGGCTGTTGTGCTTGTTGTTGCGAAGCTGAGCTCGGGTTATTGCACTGCACTTGTTGTGTTATGTGTGTAGATGAGAAAATCGTGGCGTCGCTGTCCGAGCACACTCGATCGGCGCGGGTGGTAGGCGTAAGGGGCGACTGAATTGAATTTCGGCGCGCACTTAAGCAGCCATTACAATGGTATGGTCTACAGTTTTTTTGCAAAAACTCGAGGTCAGCAGGCTGAAAGTTCACGCAGTCCAAATGAAAGAAATCGTTGCATTTGGCACATTGCAGCTTCGCCTGACCTCGATCAACTTTCTGACCACAAACACACGGCATTTGGAAATAATGAAATTAAGAAGTGTCCAAGTGAAAACGAGCGAATAACGAACGACTCGCCTCACTCTCGCACGGGCAGAGAGGTAAAAATAAAGCACGAAAGCGCGGAGCACAGAAACACGTCTGCACAGTACAAGGTCAAGGACTGTACTGATTATTCGAGTTGGATTTCCTACTTTCTTACCTGAATAATCTCCTATTTTTGCGGTATACCCTAATGGATGCTCTGTACTAGGATTATCTTCTAACAACACCGACTTATTAGAGTTGGATTTCCTACTTTCTTAACTGAATAGTCTCCTATTTTTGCGATATACCCTAATGGATGCTCTGGACAAGGATTATCTTCTGACAAAACCGACTTATAAGAGTTGGATTTCCTACTTTCTTAGCTAAATAGTCTCCTATTTTTGCAGTATACCCTAATGGATGCTCTGGACTAGGATTATCTTCTGACAACACCGACTTATTCGAGTTGGATTTCCTACTTTCTTACCTGAATAATCTCCTATTTTTGCGGTATACCCTAATGGATGCTCTGTACTAGGATTATCTTCTAACAACACCGACTTATTAGAATTGGGTTTCCTACTTTCTTTGCTGAATAGTCTCCTATTTTTGCGGTATACCCTAATGGATGCTATGGACTAGGATTATCTGCTGACAACACCGACTTATTAGAGTTGGGTTTCGTACTTTCTTAGCTGAATAGTCTCCTATTTTTGCGGTATACGCTAATGGATGCTCTGGACTAGGATTATCTTCTGACAACACCGACTTATTAGAATTGGGTTTCCTACTTTCTTTGCTGAATAGTCTCCTATTTTTGCGGTATACCCTAATGGATGCTCTGGACTAGGATTATCTTCTGACAACACCGAGTTATTCGAGTTGGATTTCCTACTTTCTTACCTGAATAATCTTCTATTTTTGCGGTATACCCTAATGGATGCTCTGTACTGGGATTATCTTCTAACAACACCGACTTATTAGAGTTGGATTTCCTACTTTCTTAACTGAATAGTCTCCTATTTTTGCGATATACCCTAATGGATGCTCTGGACAAGGATTATCTTCTGACAAAACCGACTTATAAGAGTTGGATTTCCTACTTTCTTAAATGAATAGTCTCCAATTTTTGCGGTATACCCTAATGGATGATCTGGACTAGGATTATCTTCTGACAAAACCGACTTATAAGAGTTGAATTTCCTACTTACTTAGCTAAATAGCCTCCTATTTTCACGGGATACCCTAATGGATGCTATAGACTGGGATTATCTACTTTCTTAGCTGAAAAGTCCCCTGTTTTTAAGGGATACCCTAATTGATGCTCTGGACTCGGATTATCTACTGACAACACCGAGTTATTAGAGTTGGATTTCCTACTTTCTTAGCTGAATAGTCTCCTACTTCGCCGGATACGCTAATGGATGCTTTGGACTAGGATTATCAACAGAAAACACCGAGTTATTAGAGTTGGATTTCCTACTTTCTTAACTGAATAGTCTCATATTTTTTAGTGATACCCTAATTGATGCTCTGGACTAGGATTATCTACTAACAACTCCGAGTTATTAAAGTTGGATTTTCCAATTTCTTAACTTAATAGTCCCTATTTTTGCGGTATACCCTAATGGATGCTCTGGACTAGGATTATCTACTAACAACACTGAGTTATTAGAGTTGGATTTCCTCCTTTCCGAGCTGAATAGTCTCCTATTTCCGCGCGATACCTTATTGGTTTTATCGACTTAATAAAGTTGAACACCCTCCGAACTTTATGAAATACATAAAGTTTGATACTGTTTTGACTGCATGGATGCTACAGATCAGAGTTATCTGTTAACATAGAGTAAGAGGAATTGAATTTCCTACTGTCTTAATAAAAGCAATAGGGATGTTCTCACAGAGTCAAAAAATCAGGAAATAGGTTTGCTATTTCTTTCGAAGATTCAAAGGAATTTAAATGCTTCTCCGGGCTCCGGGTTTGGCAAAATTATTCAGAGTTCCGAGTAAAACTATGGTTAATGGTTGTTCTATTCAGTAATCACCTTTTCCCTTTTTTCTTTTCTCTTTTATGGACTTAATATAGAAATTCGGGTATGCTTCACGTAGCCAACGACTTCCGAAGAAGTTCACTTACTGTGCAATTGTTCTGCATTATTTAAGAAGTTTAGGTAACACTTGAAATTCTAACAAACACCAAATACTTACATAATTTGCTTTAAAACATGTTCCAGTGGGATTGAGATCGAAGGGAGAGTTGAGAGAGAGAGAGAGAGAGTTGAGATTCTACAGCTTTAGAATGGGTCGGGGTTGGTCCAAGAAACTTATGACTGAGAGCTTTCGTAGAGGTAGATCTCCTTTACTATTTGATTTCATAGAGTCTATTGAAGTCATGGTCAATGGAGCTGAAAATCTAACGACTTCACTGAGTCAATGGAGTCTAAATTTACAAACTTCACGGAAGCAATGACAATAGTAAGTCAATTATTTAAAATTATAAATGCTCTAAGATTTCTCAATGATTTTTAGTCACTTCTGTTCATAATTAATTTTCTTAAATCTCTCTTATTTGTTCCCAGCGATATGCTTCGAAGAAATTTCGAAGTCTCAGTCTTTAAAAGATTTTGTTTTTTTATGAAATCTTTAAACATCAGAGAACCTTTCTACACTCAGTGATAAATGTTAAGATTTTCATTCAGCATTCAACCAGTCCTTAAACTACACAAACAATTCCCCAACCTCACCATGTACAGATAAATCTTTCAAATTAAAACAACATTAAATAAATTTGTTCCCAGGAATTGTGACAACTTCTGGTTAACTGATACAAAAAAAATGTAGCATTTTTATTTGAATTGTAAAAAGCTAAACCCAAAAGTGACACATAAGACCGTTTCGTGTAAAAGTCACCCCATCAAAAACAAACGAAGCGCATGAACTCAAGAAAAAAATTGCAAACTTCTTGCTTGACATTGAAAACAATTACATTATAGTGTCAGCGAATCCTTTATAAATGTGAATGCATTTTTTGAAGAAGAAGAATGAAATGTACAAAAAATCTAACTAGGCATAATAAGACATCTACACAGACATTTCACTGTCATAATGCCGACTCGACAAAGGACTTTTGCGTGTTAAATCGGCTTTGGAACGAGTTGTTGAACTGCAAATAGGGAGCAGCCCGACACTTATTGGCGCAGAGATTACCGTGCAGTGCCAAGAGCCAAGGCAGAGCCAGGAATTGCGGCACCTAAGCACACACACAGACACACACTTGGCGGTTGTTACGGCTGCGTTTGAAAAACCAACAAACAGAAAACAGCGCCGAAAAAACAATTTTTTTGTTTTTTTTTATTTTTGAAAAAGATCCTAAAAAATCAGAGAAACTGTAGTGCGCTGCTAACAACAACGAAAAACTCGTTTCCTGCGCGTAATTTGAGAGCTGCTTGCTGCTTTGTTCGATGTTTTTTTTTCATCATTTATGCTTTGTTTTTGCTTGAAATGCTATTTCAAACTGGTTTGAGGGATTCTTTCTTTTTTTTGGGTTTTTTCGGTTTTTGCTTTCGAAAATCTGTTGTAGCCTAGCAGCAATAACAACAAACAACATGAAAAGGTTGCGTTTAGGTTCGTTGGGGAATTTTATGCTGTGATGTTGTTGTTGCTGTTGTTGGCATCTTCGTTGGCAATTGCTGCATTTTCCCGCCTTTCCTTGTATTTATTTTGCTTTTTTAGATTTTCGATTTTGGTGTTTTTATTTTTTTGGTTTATTTTTTTTTTAATTTGTTCTGCTGCGCAGCCGTGAAACGCACACTTGCGCCATTGTGTGTTGTTTTGTGGTAATGTTTGTTTGTTAATTTTTTTTTGGTGTTTTGTCTTTCTTCATTTTTCTTCAAAGGATACTTTTTGTTGGCTATTTTTGTTGTCCCCTCTAAGCTGCCCAAATGTAAGTGAACGTCTGTCGTCGTCTACTCTCTTGTTTTTAGCCAAATTATATTTGCTGTTGTTGTTGTTGTTATTTACTGTGAATATTGACATTTGGCCCGCATGTTGGGCTCATATTTGAAATGTCAATACAAGTGTTGCCATTGAAAGCAGCTGCTGCAGCTATTAAATGTCGCTGCTTAGCCATCAAAAGCGTTGAGCGCAGAGCTGCCCGATTCCAAGTATGCGTGAAAAGCGTTTTGTGTGTTTTTATTTTGCGCACGTCTCTAACTATACGAAAATAATTTTATAAACAATACAAAAAAAATGTTGATCTGCCAATGTGTTTGGGTGCTAAAGTGCTGGTCGGTTCGATTATGAGGGGGAAAATACATTTTACAAATATGAAAATCGTGCACAAAATGTGTCGTGCTGATTTGTAATGAAAAAATAATCACATCAAATCGGCGCATGAATATTCCATATCGAATTTCATGTAATACAAATAATAGATGAGAACATGACGGCGATGAAATGGCATGAAATCAGAGCTGAACAATGCTGACTGATTGACTATTTATGGAACGAAATAGTTGAGTTGTGTTGAATGATGTTTAATGCGAACAGTGGAAATAATGGAAATATTGCATGATTTATGATTTTTGAAAATTATTTACTTTTCATGTACACATTGAAATATCTTTTTATAGGCAATTATTTCATTATCAGAGAGGTTTGAGTGGTGAGAGGTCATCTGGCCAAAAAAAGTTGACTTTATTTGGTGTTGGCTGAGTTTGTATGGAAACTCGTGAATTGTATTGTAGCTTAGTGTTCTTCTGAACCTAGACTGACACTTAAGATGTGGAAAGGAGTTTACCTTGGAGTTGCAGTAGGGTTTAACATTATTATACATAAGCTTAGGCCTTGAGCGTGTCTACCCTTCAGCCAGTATTTTGCTAGAACTAATTGCAGTTCTCTGTTAATAAAACTTGAGCTAAGGTTAAGTAGTCGATGACTTCAGCAATAACGCATATAAAACCCTATTCCGCTCACTAATTAGGAAAAGACAAACCCCAAAACAAACTAAAACAATTTACGTATCAAACTATAAGAACTACTTGAATGCTCAGCCAATATGTTGAAGAATATAAACGATTCATACTGGTCCTTCGACGGATAGAGAAGGCAGAGACTATAAGTTACTCTTTAGACGAATATGGAAATGCCTAAGATCTCCTTTCTTTGACAACTTGAACAACCTCAGATCAACCATCACAGACTTGCAAGGAGTTAATCACAAATCGAATTGGCTTGTGTAGACTCTTCGATTTGCAGTAAGATCGATCACTTTCTTACTGGTGTCACAATGTTCCCATTTCAACTTTAACCTAAGAGCTAAGTCAAAGAGCTGGCAGAAGAGGCACAATTCTGAATTGAATTGGCTGATGATTCACGCGACACTGGGTTCAACGAAGAGTGTAGTCTCCAAGGACTTATTTGCTATAACTAACAGTAGATGACTGAAGATCAAATCCAACAAAATCAGCAGATCACTAGCGAGTTTTTTTTCACCTTGTTCACTCCGCTTGAGAGCATAGGACCTAAAGACGGATAATGCCTTATGTTGGATACGTTAATCGACTGAAGTTCTGCCAGGGTGGATGACTAGCCTTAACACTACCAGGTCTGAGTGATGTCGCTACTATCTTTCGTCCCTTAAAAGAGAAGACTTCGTATTTGAAAGTTCATTACTAGGTTTGTGTAGAGCGGTTTCTGTTCATCCATTGCTGCTGGTTATGTTGGTTTTTGTTGTCAATTATTGAAATTTTCTCTTTACTACTCATTATCAAGAGACCACAGAAAACTCTCTTAATTTGTATAAGTGGAATCAATGCGTTTTATTGGATCGGAAACTTTTATACTGTCAAAACTTCAATAATACTGTGGAATATTTGGTTCTATTAATTAGATTTTTAGATTTTTTCCTAAAAAAAATAATTTTTAAAAATAATAAATAATAAAAAATAAAAAAAAATCAAATTTTTTAAAAGGATACATTTAATGATTTTCAAATAAAAAAACAATTATTTTGCTAAAGTTTCAATAATACTGTGGAATATTTGGTTCTATTAATTAAATTTGCCGCTTTTTTTTATCTTTTCTTAAAGAAAAAATAAAAGACAATATTTATTAAACAAAATGAGGTTGAAAACCAATTTTAAAAAATTAAATTTTTTGAAAAAATTTTTTTGGTCAGTTGGTTAGTGCGTTGGACCGCGAGTCGAAGGCAGCAACCCCAGGTTCAAATACTGCCTGTAATAACACCTAAAAACAATAACGGGAAAACTCGTGTTCTCTTTCGGTGGCTGTCCTCTCAGCTGGAAATGGCAAACCTCTGAGAGTAAAAATTGCTTATGAAAAAGCTCCCAACCTGCCGTTCGGAACCGGCATAAAACTGTAGGTCCCTTCCACCCGCGTACAAATTCACACGCACAACACGGGTGGTTGCGGGAAGCTAGGCCTTAGTCTCGCGTAAGCGGGCTGTCGTGCCAGTCAATTATTATTAATTATTAAATTTTTTGAAAATTATGCATTTAATGATTTTCAATTAAAACGGCAGTCACTCTGCCTAAGCTTTAATAATACTGTGGAATATTTGGGTCTATTAATTAAAATTGCCGAAATTTTAGTTTTTTCCTAAAAAAAAATAAGCAAATATTTATAAAACAAAAAAAGGTTTAAAAAAATATATATTTAAAAAAATTTGGCAAATTTTTAGCTTCTTCCTTAAAAAAATTTAAGAAAATATTTGTAAAACAAAAAAGGTTTAAAAAAATATTTAAAAAAATTAATTGTTTTTAAATGATACATTTAATGATTTTCAATTAAAGCAACAGTCACTCTGCCCAAGCTTCAATAATACTGTGGAATATTTGGGTATATTAACTAAAAATGCCGAATTCTTAGGTAAAAAATTAAGCAAATATTTATAAAACAAAAAACGGTTAAAGAAATATATATTAAAAAATGTGGCGAATTTTTAGCTTCTTCCTTAAAAAAATTTAAGAAAATATTTGTAAAACAAAAAAGGTTTGAAAAAAAATATTAAAAAAAATTAATTGTTTTTAAATGATACATTTAATGAATTTCAATTAAAGCAACAGTCACTCTGCCAAAGCTTTAATAATACTATGGAATATTTGGTTCTATTAATTAAATTAGCTGCATTTTTAGCTTTTTTCTTAACCCTCCATTACTATCGTCAGGGTGGAATCCACCCTGTGAGTTTAATTTCTTAGTAAAATATAGATTTTTTAACCAAAACCAACATAAAGTTATAATGTAATCCACATTTGCATATTTCGGAAGTTTATAGAGTACATTGCAGTTGCATAAATAAAGCTGATGCTTTTATACTATTTTTTTAAAAAGTCACTGGGTGTGTTACACCCTACGATAGTAGTGGCGTTATAAAATTGCTGGATGCTTAACACCGATTGTTAGTAATGAAGTTTTATTTTTTTTAAATTACATTTACATATTTGTATTCACTTTTTGGCCATAATTTTTTTAATAACGTATAGAACATTTACTTAGTAGAAAATCCTTAAAAATTATGCTCTAGGATAACTAAAAAATTTTTATAACATTAAATTTGTTATATCTTAAACTGATAAAGTTAGAAGGACGAAATTCTAGGATGTAGTAGTGTACATATTAGTCCTTAAGATATATTTTTTTCAATATTTTTTTCCAATAGTTTTTGGAAATTTCCAAGGATATTCAAGGATAAAGTTTCAAAAGGACATTTTTAATACCTATTTGTCCTTTTGCACCAAAATATTAAATTTTCTAAGATTCTAAGGATTTTTCTGTTTCATTTGATACCCATATTGTTATTCTACAATGCGCTCAATTTTTGAAATAATTCCTTGAAATAAACATGTCCTTGAAATTTCAAAGTCCTTTTAAAAAAAATCCTGACGTCAGAGAGAAAAACTAAAAACGCAGTTTTACTACATTTGGCCCCTAGTTTCGCAAGTATATCGATTTTTTCGTGTGTTTG
The DNA here is from genome assembly GCA_964056695.1 of Melieria picta. Taxonomy (NCBI): domain Eukaryota; kingdom Metazoa; phylum Arthropoda; class Insecta; order Diptera; family Ulidiidae; genus Melieria; species Melieria picta. The sequence goes on along the minus strand of OZ057399.1, from coordinate 78,199,651 downwards.
GAAATTTTTTGATTTTTGTCGCACGGTGTAACCGTAAAAAGTAGCAGGTATATTGTTGATTTTTGTTTGAGTTTTTACGCAAAATTTTACCTCAGTCCGAAAAAAATTATTAAATAATTATTTATTACTTATTTTTACAGCTTTCTGAATCACTAAGCCCAAGAAGCATATCTTGAATATTATGCAAGTTGTGGCAATTTTTCCAATGCAACTTTTTATTTCATGTCTTTTTTTTTTAAATGAAGTGTACATAAACAAATGTTTTTATTAAAAAAATGAATTAACAAAATTATGCAATTTATTTTTTCTTTTAAATGTTTTGATGCTGTGATTATGAAAAAATTTGGTTTTTGTTTATTTTACCTCAATGGATAAGTAAAACGGATAATCAAAAGTTGTGGGTGGATTACACCCTTGGTTAGTAATGGCGTTATGAAATAGACGATAGTAATGGAGGGTTAAAGAAAAAATAAAAGAAAATATTTTTAAAACAAAAAAGGTTTAAAAAAATATTAAAAAAAATTTATTTAAAATGATATATTTAATGATTTTCAATTAAAACAGCAGTCACTCTGCCAAAAATCGAAAAGAAATGCCTGTCAATTAACTGAAGCTCAGGTCCGAAGGGGTTTTAAAAATGCCCAACCCTCATGCGATTAAATTCTATTTTTACCAATCAACTGCAATTCATGCGTAAAATTTTCTACTCTGTCCATCCATAAAAACCGACAATTGCACGGACAGCTACGTTTTACAAATTTCATGCAGTTTTTACATGCAAATTGCCAACTGACCAGCCGTCTAAAAAATGGCGTAAAATTTTAAAAGCGACAAAAAAAACAAATGCAATGCATGTGATGCGCATAAATAAATACAACGTCGGGCCGTCACGCGTCCCACAACTCAACTCAACACAAGCCAACTCGATTCGACTCACCTCAGGCGCAGCGCCGCATCGACAGCGCGCGTCCGATTAACCACGCGCGCATTCCCACTGTGCCGCACACGGGTGAGGTACACGCCGGCTGATAATAGCAAAAAAAAATTAATGCCATGTCGCAGGCGCTGACGGACGTAAAACGCGCCGCTGCATGTCGCTTTTATTAGTCAAAATGTAAAGAGTAAAAGTTTGTCTTTTTTGTTGAATTGCAAAACTGACAACACACACACACACAGACAGGCAAATAAAGCTCAGTAAACAACAACAATAACGAAATTGTGCATTGTTATGCTAATTGTCAGAAATTGTATACAAAATTACTTAACAAAGCATTGTTGTTGGCGACGCCGGTACTACACATACACACATTTACGATAGCAGCGCAAAATTCAAGTCGAAATTAATGACAGCTGCGCAAATGTCAAATGCGGCGACTGTGCTGGTCTACTATACTATTTTGTTGTTGCAAATGTGTACATGCAAAAATTAGATTCAATTTAAGCGGCTCAATTTTTGTTTTTGTTGTTGCTTAATTAGTGCGCTGCGTCAGCGCCTCTGAGCGACCCACACAAAAGTCGTCACACAACGCTCGCATTAGGCTTGACCTCTAATTAACTATGCAGCACCTCAAATTAAACGCGACAAATTGTGTTTATAAGTTGTGGGAACGATGAGAGGAACGCTCCACGAATTGTGACAAATAATTTGCACTTGTCGGCACAATGTCAAGAACACTGGGTCAGAAGAGGTGTTTTAATGCACGACTTTTCTATATCGAAAAAAAAATTAATTAATTAATCAAATTTGAAAAGTTTCATATATATAATTTAGAATATGAAGTTGAAATTGAGAGTTTAGAAAGTATGAAAAGGAATGGCAAATTTTTATACAGCTCCTTAAAAATTGCTACTAGAGGCATAACATGTAGGATCGACTATTATTAATTTCCTTTTCCAATCATTTTTGCCAAACAAAGTTTTTCTCTATCTTTGACCATTTAGGAGGCTTCCATATGTAATGAGCTCTTTTGTGTAGTAGGCTCCCAGTGATACCAGATCACTTTTAAAGGCCTTTAATGTAGGATCAACTTCCATTAATTTTTCGACCCGAACATTTTTGCTGAACATACTTACCCCCTATCTCCAAACCTTAACAGGACGCCCCTACAAAATGGACAATTTTTTCATAAAATGGTTTCGCACTGCTTCCAAATTGCCTACAGAAACATAACTTATAGGACCGACTCCCATTAATTTTTGTTCCCAGACATTTTTACTGAACATACTTACCCCCTATCATCAACCCTTAAGGGGGCGCCCATACAAAATGGAAAATTTGTTCATTAAATGGTCCTCCCACTGCTTTCCGATTGCTTGTAGATATGACATATAGGACCGACTACCATTAATTTTTGTTCCCAGACATTTTTACTAAACATACTTACCCTCTATCTCCAACCCTTAAGGGGATGCCCATACAAAATGGGCAATTTGTTCATAAAAAGGTCTTCCCACGGCTTGAAAATTGCTTTTAGGAGATTGACATATAGGACCGACTGCTATTAATTTTTGTTCCCAGACATTTTTACTGAGCGTACTTACCCCCCTATCTCCAACCCTTAAGGGGCGCCCATACAAAATAGACAATTTGTTCATTAAACGGTCTTCACACTGCTTCAAAATTGCTCATAGAAGGTTGACATATAGGACCGACTACCACTAAATTTTCTCCCCAGACATTTTTACTGAACATACTCACCCCCTATATCCAATCCTTAACCCATTTTCGGCCGCTGGTCGATTTTTCGACCAGCCACTTTGAAGGAGAGTAGCTCTGCACTTAGACATTATATCTTTGAACTTTTGATGCATAAAATAGGTTTGGTCTTTTGGTAACCCCTCGAAATAATAATTTTTTTTAAAAAAGATAAATTTAGAGATGTTGGCGAAGGCACGAAAAAAGCATTTTTTAGTCATATTTTGAATATTCTGAAAAATATATAACCTTTTCAAATTATTGATTTGTTATTGATTATTTACGAAGCCTAAAGACAAAGTTACCACAATCAATTGATATCCATAAGATTATGAAAATATTTTTACCTCTCAGCACCGCGTACTTTTCAGTGGTCGAAAAATCGACCATTGGCCAGAAGTCGTCATGTATGTACATATGTAAGCCAACAATTGTTTGTTTTCATGCTTGATTATTATTGGACTAAAACTATATACATATATATTTGTTTTTATTTGAAATTCAATTTTTATTAATTTATAAAAAAAATTTGTTAAAAAAAAAAATACAAAAAAAATCAAAAAATATTCTTGATTAAGGTCCTAAATGTAAGTCCTTAAGAGGAATTAAAAAAATATTGGCTATTTCTGGTAGCGGCCGAAAATGGGTTAAGGGGGCGCCCATAGAAAATTTACGATTTTTTTACTAAATAGGCTTCCCACTGCTGGCAGGTTGCTCTCAGTGGGCTCAAATGTTTTTGTTTCTACTACTTACTTCTTCTATATTTAGTCTATAAAAAGATATAGGAACTCGAAAAAGATTTAATTTAATATTTACCATTTTCCAGCAAAATCCAAAAACAAACAAAGCAAACCTCTAGGCATTTCAATTTCTCAGCCCCTCACCCACTTAATGGCCTCCCATATAGTTTTTGTCGGTTTCGCTGCAGCAGCAGCAAAAGTACAATCACTTTCTTTGATTATTTTCTTCCAACCGATAAGATAACGTCGACACAGTAGCAGCAGCCACAAAAGTGCCAATAAATCCATTGACTGGCAATTCGCATGCCACAAAGTCTGTCAATATTATTATTGTAAAAGCCCTAAAGCGCCTAATTGCCATAGTTTAAGTACTCAAAGTCATCACATTTAACGAGTGTGTGTGTCATTAACATATCTGAATTAAGTAAACTTAAATGAATCAATATGAAGTGGATTGAAGTGGAAGTGGCTATAAAAGTGAAATTGTTTGCATAATTGTTATTGAGTTGAATTGTACATGTCTGTTGCGAATTGATATGTCGACAATGTGTGTTTAAGTAAACACTTGAATAATAAATTGATTTTTAATTATCAAAGCAAGTCATAACACAGTTGACTTAAGAGTATGTAGTGAAATTAATTTAGTTTGTATTTAGTTTGAGAGATTAATTGTAAGATGCAAATAGTATGCAATTTATTTATTGAGTATTTATTGAAACCAAGCTAAAGTATTAAGAAGTGTCATAAAGTGGACAGAAGTGGTGGTAGAATTTGCCAATCAAGCAAGCGTCGAAGCTGTTCGAACTATCGATTTCAATTAGTTCACAATTGTCAACTGTTTTTAATATTAGAGTTTTATTTAATTCAAAAATAGTACTCGTATTGACTACTAGTTCTTAGTTTAGATTGATTGATTTCAATCAGTTCAAAATACAAAAATTCTATAAATTAATATCTTTTAGGTGATACCCTCTAATCTTATGTTGCAAGAAGGAAAATATTTTTAAAAATTTTTTAACTTCTGTTTTATGTCCAAATTTTGGCTTCCTGCCTTGCCATACCTATGAACAAATTTTTATCTCATTGCTATTTAAATATTAAAAAACAAACTCATTTGCCCATTTTTGGCCATTTATAACTACCAACTAATATCTGCAAGTTACTAAGATATGTGATAATGACATCACATTCAACGTACCTACACACACACACCAAAGCAATTTGTATTTTATGAGCACTTTGACATCTCTGTTTATCGCTTCTATGTCATCAAATAGTTGCAGCTAATCGCTGATTATTACTAAATAACCATAATCGTGCGTTCATATAATTCTTCTCATTTAATTTTGCCGTTAATAAACCTGGACACATAAAATTATGCCTAATGGCTGCGTTTACATTTACAACAATTAATTATAGCTGACTTTTAATTACTGGCGGTTTTTCTCATTTTATGTTTTTAATGTTTTTTATATTAGTTTTTCATGCCGCCACGTTCGCGTGCAACAAAAGCACGCATGCTGCGACACTTCAAAAGCATAATGCCGCCTTGGTATGTGTGGCTATTGCGGCAATTCTACGGCCCCGTGGAGAGCTGAACAAAATGACTTTACAGATTTCATAACTGTCATTAAGCAACGAATACACTTATAACGTGTAGCTACTGTTTAATTTTGTTTAACAACCAACATGACACGTCATGAAATTGTCTAATTGATGCGCCGGCCAAGTGTTGTTGCATTCGACGTTGTCGTCATCGTCAGCGTCATTGTTGTTGGCGCATTATTGCGCTTTGAATGGCAACAATTTCAGTTGATAAGTCTTGCAGCAGTTTGTGTTAGCGGTATTCACGATATGCAGCAACTTATTGAACTGGTTATAAAAAACTGGGTTACGAAATGCCGAAAACATCGATCGAGGCACGTCTGTCTTGCTATCAGTTCTTGGCGCTGAGATGATACAGCTTTCTCTACTTCGTTCTTTCAGCTAGGGTTGCCAGACGTTTGTCTTTTGGCAAATTATTGAACTGGCCGTAGAAACCTCCTACTGGGCTACGAAATGCCGAACAACATCGATCGAGGCACTTCTGCCTTGCTATCAGTTCTTGGCACAGATATGATAGAGCTTTTTTCGATTGATTCTGTCCGCTAGTTTTGCCAGACCTTTTTGGTAACTTATTTAACTGGTTACAACAAACTGTTACTGAGTTATGGAGTGCTGGAAAACATCTATCGAGGGAATTCTGTGTTGCTATCAGTTTTTGGCACTGCGATGATAAAGCTTTATCCACTTGATTCTACCTGTTAGGGCTGCCAGATGTTTTTTCGGAAATACATGTACTTAATTTTTTACTTCTACTTTTGTCTATTGCTTTCCAGTTATTTTTGTATGAGTTTTTGACTTTAAGAAGCTTTTGTAATGTATGAATGTATTTGAAAGAATTATGAAAAAACAATATTAAAACAGTAAATAAAAAATTTGTATTTATTTTTTTGAACATTGGCTTTTTCAAACAGAGAAGTAATCGGTTAATCATCTTCGTATTTCAATTTCGAATACTCCATCCTAAAAAATGTAAGCCTAAGTCTAATGTTCTGTGTTTTCAAACAGAGAAGTAGTCGATTGCTTATTTTTGTATCTCAATTTCGAATAAATACTCCATCCTACAAAATTTGAATCTAAGTCTAATATTCAGTTACTAAAAAAAAATGGATAGGGTTTGTTTAAAAAATTGTTGAACTTGAACGTAAATGTAAACTTGTCATAAAAACGCTTCAATCGATCTTTTAAAAGTTGGCAACCCTGCTAGCTGACAAAAGGGGAACTAACGCCAAACCACAACAGAATATATTGTTGCATTGTTTCCCCCTTTTTTATAAATTTTTGAAATTGTATTTTATGTTATTGTATTTTATTTATATTTTTAATTTTACCTGGACTTTGATTCCGTTTTTACTTTTACTTTTATTTTATTTCATTTAATTTATTTTATTTTATTTTATTTTATTTTATTTTATTTCATTTAATTTAATTTAATTTAATTTAATTTAATTTAATTTAATTTAATTTAATTTAATTTAATTTTTTTAATTTATTTTATTTTATTCTATTTAATTTAATTTTTTTATTTTATTTTATTTTATTTTATTTTATTTTATTTTATTTTATTTTATTTCACTTTATTTTATTTTATTTTACTTTATTTTATTTTATTTGATTTTATTTTATTTCATTTTATTTTATTTCATTTTATTTTATATTTTTTTTAATTTAATTTAATTTTATTTTATTTAATTGTATTTTATTTTATGGTTTTTTTTATTATATTTTATTTTATTTTATGTTATTCATATAGTTAATTTTACCTAAATTTTGATTCTTCATCAAACCTAGATGCAACATTGAACTATGTCAAAAATAAACAAACATCAGCTGATTTTATTACAATCTCAATCTGAAGTCGTCAAAAAGTCTAAAATATCTTCAATTTTACTCTACTCTCAGTGCAATTGCCACACATTGTAAATGCCGCTATTACAATCCACTCGATGCACACATACTGCAACAGCCGCCCGCTCTAAAGGCAATTACGCAGTTTTGTTGTTGCTGTGGTTTGGTTTCGATTTTGTACGCTGCGGTTAGAGGCCACTTGACGTTTGTCACGCAATCTGCAAATTTACCTCAATGTGCTTTTAGCAAAAAATTTTGCCTCACGTTGCTCTGCAGCTATTTTTATGCATTGTCGCTATTTTCATTTTCTATTTTTATCTATTTTTCTATACATTTACCGTATTGATTAGCGTATCGACAAATGAAAAGTGAGCTTTAAAAGTTGCGCTTTGTTGCTACTTAAATGTTTGTGATTTTGTATTTTGAAAATTTGTTCCAACCTTGAACATGTTACGGAAATAAAGTCAATGAAATTGTCAGTATTTTAATAATGAAACATTTTCTCTGCATTCCATACAAAATAATTAAACTTTTAAGGCGTAATTTTTCAAAATTTTTAACACCCAATAATTATTAAATACTAAATTAATTTTGTTGCGCACCGTTGTTATTTATTATGTGCGCTATTTTTTTTTTTTCAAGTTTCCGCTGAAAACTCATTTGGCCCATTTTGTTGGATTAATGAGCGGCTGGAACCAGCAGTTGGCCGTTTAAAAATCAACCCATTGCCATATCGCTGAGCATTTTCAGTATTTTCAAACGTTTGCGCGCCAAGCGTTGAAATATGCTGCGCTGGTGTTGTTGTTCATTTATCACTTCTCTATTCTGTGGTGTTTGCTTTTGTTTTGCTTTAGTCATTTTGTTTTGTTTTGCTGCGGCTTTCTCTGCTCCGCCGTAATTATAAAACAATGATTGTGCGAGTTGGTCGGACAACATACAACGGCCAGACCTGACCCTCCTCCCCCTCGCAGCCGTTTCGATGCTCGGTTGGCGCATTATTTGTTGGGTCGATTGGTTGGTTTGCCTTTGCGAGTGACCAATAATGGCAACTGTTGGCGCTTATCGGCAGCAATTTTCCTATCGTATTCAGTGATCTATTTGAAGTGATCGATTTTGTTTTAACAACTTGTATTGTGTCGCTGATTGGCAGCGTAATAGTTTTTAATTTGTACTGAAAGTCATTGCTGGGGTAATTTGTTTGTGTTCAGCGGCCAGGTGAAGGAACTCGATTTGGTTGTAATTAGAGTTTTTGTAACAAAAGAGCAGCGCATAGCTGGTAAGTTGAAAGGTTGTAAAAAGCTGGGAATTTCAAATTAAGTTAAAGTCACTGTTGGAAATTAGGTACCAGAAATGTTTGTTAGTTCGGTAGACTGTTGTATGAAACATTAAGAACTCTTATTGGCTATTCACATAATTAACCCTTTTGAGCCCAAGTAAACAACACAAAGAAGTAGAATTTGAACAAATAATAAAACCTTTTGCCATCACAACTCTTTCTCTACTTTATCAAATTCCAAACGCTCCATGAGTTTTTATTAATACAAAATAATCAAACAAGTTCTTAATAAATTAACTTTTATCAAACGCTGACACAACAACTTTTATTTAGCTCTATTAAAATCATTTTTATTACCAATTTCATGCCAACATTACTACAACTTTATTAGATAGTCGCTGTGTTAGGTGCCTTGGGCCAGCAATTCAATATAACTTAAAGCAAATTTCTACATCTACAGCACCACAACTGTTTGCTATCCATTCAGCTCTCTCTTCAGTATTTCTATGTTCTAATCAATTGTCTTCGATAGCAATGCATTTTCATTTTATTTACGCTCAACCCACACTGTCCACTCAACTTAGCACAAACATCCATTACCACAAACGATAAGAAGCTACCCAAAACTAGCAGACAGCAAAGTTGGAAAGAGAAAAATCATAAAAACGCAGTGCTGCATACGCAACTTTTCTCTTTCCATTTAGATGTAACAAATTTTGCTTGACCTATTAAGCGTGGAACCGGTTCGTTGAATGGTCCATTGGTTGGACGATGATGACGGTGGCAGTGGTGATGGTTGGTGGTGCAAACTCTTTGCTTTGCCACTACTTTTGAGGAAAATCAAATGCTTGCAGCGGTGGAACGAGATTTTCGTGAAAACAGGGGGAGATGAATTTTGCGAAGAGTATTTTGTGTTGGGGAGAAAGAATGGGGTCTTGGAAGGAAATTCTATTAGAAGAGATTGGATTACATTACATTACATTGCATTACATTACATTACATTACATTACATTACATTACGTTACATTAAATTAAATTCAATTCAATTCAATTCAATTAAATTAAAAGAATTAATTAATTAAATTTAAATTAAATTTAAATTAAATTAAATTAAATTAAATTAAATTAAATTAAATTAAATTAAATTAAATTAAATTAAATTAAATTAAATTAAATTAAATTAAATTAAATTAAATTAAATTAAATTAAATTAAATTAAATTAAATTAGATTAGCCTAGACCAGACTGGACTAGACTAGACTAGACTAGACTAGACTAGACTAGACTAGACTAGACTAGACTAGACTTGACTGTACTAGGCTAGACTAGACTACACTACACTAGATTAGACTGGACTAGACTAGACCAGACCAGACTAGACAAGACTAAACTAGACTAGACTAGACCAGACCAGACTAGACTAGACTAGATTAGACTACACTAGACTAGACTACACTAGACTAGACTTTACCACACTAGACTTGACTAAATTAGAAAATTAAATTTTCTGTCTAGAAATCCACCTAGTCTGAGCCGTGTTTGAGTTGAAGGACTTAGAAACACCGATGGCAATGAAAAGTCCCTTTCTCAAAGTATACAAAGAAAGTTCCTAAGTCTAATTAAAATCACAGTACATTTGTGGCATCCATTCACTCTCCATCTCCGACAAAAGCGACGCTACTGGCGTTTGCCACCACAACAGTGAAGCAAAAAAAAAAGTATCGTCTTGGCTGGAAAATGGCGAAAAAGCATTGATGCCGGTCGCAGTGCACTTTAGCAATGCGCGTTCACTTAAAATGCAAATTGAACTTACGACTCTGATTATTTTTATTATGCGCACAAACCCCACACTGCCAACACACACACACGCACATAGACACCTGGAGACGGACAACGTCATAAAGCAGCGGCCGCATGAAAACGTGTAAATTAAGCGGGCAGTCAGTTGGCTGCGATTCACTGGCCAACTGACTGGCAGTCGGGACTGCTTTTGTTTATCTTTTTCCTTTTTTGCAACAAATGGCAACACTCAATTAGCGAAAGTTATAGTAATAACATTTCTGTAGTGAAGCTGCCGGTTGGCGTTGCAGGGGGCTTTTTTGTTGTTGCACTTAGCTGAAATAGAACTGGTGGCGGCCAACACTGTGGGCGCCAAATGACCGGAAAGGCCAGGCAATGTGCATTTCCTTTAGGCCATCAATTAAAACATAAAAAGTGGCAGTAGTAATGCTTAAGTGTGTTGGTTAGTGTGCGTGTGTGTGTGTGAAGAGTGTGTGTGTCATAAAAGTTTTTACTGCGTTTTGCGTAAATTTTCTCATATTTCTTGCGCAGACAACACAATTTTATGCTGGACGACCTCCGTAGACGGTTTGATGGGAGCATTGTTGCCGCGCTGACAGCACTAAAGTCGGTCAGTGGCGCTTTTTCTTTGCTTCCCCTCACTCTCGTGTTGCCGCATTTTCTTACTACGTGAGTTAGTAAGTTTGTTTGGGTGTTGTTGTTGTTGTTGTTGTATGTGTGCGTGCGCATATTTATGCCACATTCAAAGCTGCAGTCAAATGGTGCGACACGGACCACCAGTCTGCCGCCCCGTTTACGTTTTTATATTTATGTTAGTGCATTGAATGCTGGGATCCCGAAAGCCCGGGATCTCAGCTCTTTTTGGTATGTTAGCAGTTTGAGAATTTCAACTCAGCTCTTGGCTCTTTTTATCTTGTTAACAGTTCAGGAATGTTCTGGCTTTTTGAATGAACTAGATAACATTCCTAATAGTTTCTTCATAAAGTGAATCAATTAATGGAATTAAAAACATATGAAACAATTTTTTCGAAGCCAAGAAGAAAAATTTGCCTAATTCCAAGCTTGAGAAATTGTTCCTCTTAATCTCTGTGTGAAATAGCCAATGTGGCAACCCTTATTTCAAAAAATTTCAAAAAACTCCTTTACACTTAAATGTTCTCTTAACGAACTCTTAATAGAAAAATTAGTATTTTTTTTTACAAATTTTACGAATTTCTAAATTTCATAAGTCTATAAATTAATTTGAATTAAAAACATTATAAAAACATATTTCCGAAGCCAAAGAGAACTTTTTGGAGATTGAGGAATTGTTTAATCCAATGTGCCAATGTGGCAACCCTTAATTACAAAAATTGCACAAATTTCCTTCCGGGATCTTAGTTCTTTTTTGGTATGTTGGCAGTTTGGGAAGTTCAGCTTTTTTTATTTGGTTAACAGTCCAGGAATCTTGCAGGTTTTTTGGATGAACTACATAAGATTTCATAATATTTTCTTCACAAAGTATTTGTTCTAAATTTTGTTTTAAATTTGAAATAAAACATATAAAAATATTTTTCCAAAGCCCAGGAGAACTTTTTGGAGATTGAGGAATTGTTTAAAATTCTCTAAATCGCTTTGTGAAATAGCCAATGTGGCAACCCTTATTTAAAAAAATGTCAAAAATTTCCTTTACACTTAAATGTTCTCTTAACGAAATCTTAATATAAAAATGTGTATTTTTTTTTTACAAATTTTACGAATTTATACAATTTTCAGTCGAATCCGCTGAATACATTCGATTCCCAAACAATTTCAAGCAGTCTCAGTTTTTGAAATGTTAAAATCCCGAAATCCCGAAGCATGCTACAGTGGTGCACACTGAAACACCTAAGTTCACACCCTCTTGACTTAACGTCGCTGTCGCTATCGCTGTGGCTGACGCATTTTTGATATTTATTTTTATATGCTTTTGACAGCTAAGCTGCTAATTTAAGTGTCAGATTTTTTCCAACGCTTTTTTATTATTTTTTTCCCCCCTCCCACTCTCCATATCACTGACTGTCTACAGGTGTTTTTTGCCTCATTTTTATTGTTGCCTGCAAAGTGTGTGTCGGCGACAAATTGTTTATGTTGCCTGCAAAGCGAGATTGTTATCGTCTATGTGTGCGTGCTTTTGTCGTGATGTATGTGTGTGTGTGTGTGTGCATGTTTGCATTACAGTGTCGCGTGCGCTGGCACCGACTTGCGTCTTTTTATTGTGTTTATGTTTGCTTAACAGCTGATAAACCTTTACAGCTGTGACCCATTGGCCAGCTGCAGTTTGTTGTCTTATCACTTGAATGTCATAAATCTTGTCATCAGCTGGTTAAGTGTCAAAACTTGACAATTTCACAGCCTGTCTGCGTATATAATATTTCCACAAAATGACTTGAAAATATCTTCACTAATTCATTGCTTTCTATCTTTGCAGGTTGGTATGTTTTCGATGCCAGTGGGGCGCTCAAGTCATAAAATAAAATGTTGACAGCTGTCAATTTGTGTTGCCTCTAAATGCTCTAAATGCGCCATAAACCAATGTTTTTATGTAAGTTAAATTACTGCAGACTCGATGACATCATGCTGTGTACTTTGCCAGCCAAAAGGCATAAAAACTTTTGCTCTTTAACCTCCTACGCCCCCTTTCAACTTTCTATTTGTCGCATAAAAGCGCAACTTAATGAATTCGCTTCGTTCTGCATTGATGCCCCAAAATGTTTAACCATCACACTCTGCCTGCCGCATTGTCATCACTGTGCCAATAGTTGCCCCGCCCCCTTGTTGTCTCCCTCGGCCTTATCAGATAGTCGCACTCAAAACGCAATTAGAAATGCTTCAGTGATTTTATGAATATATATCCGGCTGTCAAGCAAATACTGCACTCTATATCGCATGGCGTCACCAACAGCGGCGCCACTCTTCTTCTTGTTATTGCTGTTATTGCTGCTCTTGCTTTGTCATTCACTCTGTGCAGTGCGTGCTGTGATAATGTTACATCATCTTCGTCATAATTGTGCGCTCGACTTGTCTTGCCAGCAGTGCGGTTTGGCCCGGCCCAGCGCCCCAACCACCCACTCAGCGTTGTATTAGAATAATATGACGTAAAATCAGCCAACACCCAAACGCGTTCAATATGCCTGGATTTAATTAATTTTCTGCGCATAGAATAATGCCTTTTCAAGATAATGTAGTACGTATGTGTGAATGAGATTGGTTGTTTGCTTGTATGAAATAAATTGATGGTTGATAAAAATGTTGACACCATCTACTCAGCGGCGCAATAAATCCTATCGATTGAAACCAGAAACGTCAATGGCTTTCGAAGAGGCAATGTTAGTGTGTTGGCTAAAGGCATTGTTGGCAAATAGATGGCGGTTTTTGCAAAATAAAAAGGTCGTATGTTAGAAAAGTTTTAAATTGGCTTATTCAGCATAAAAAAAAATCTCTAAAAATTAATTCATTTATTAGGATTTAATGCCTACGAAAAGTTCTTATTTGAAAGCATCAAAATTATTGAAATCCTTTGTTACTCTGGGACTTTCAAAGAAATCTCTAAAAATGAATTCTTTTATTAGGATTTAATGCCTACGAACAGGTTTGAGGGCATCAAAATTACTGAAATCCTTTGATGCTGTGACTTTCAAATAAACCTCTTAAAATTATTTCGATAACGAGGATTTAATGCCTATGAAAAGTTTTTGAAGGCATCAAAATTATTGAAATCGTTTGTTACTCTGTGACTTTCAAGAAAAACTTGACTATTTACGTCAAAATTACTCAAATCCTTTGTTACTCTGGGACTTTCATAGAAACCTCTTAAAACGAATTCATTTATTAGGATTTAATGCCTACGAAAAGTTTTTATTTGAAGGCATCAAAATTATTGAAATCCTTTGTTACTCTGTGACTTTCGAAGAAACCTCTTAAAATTAATGCGATTACGAAGATTTAATGCCTATGAAAAGCTTTGGAGGGCATCAAAATTACTGAAATCCTTTGTTACTCTGGGACCTTCAAAGAAAGCTTGACTACGTATGGGTAATAGGGAACTCCGTACTGAAATGTCGAATTTTTAACGTGTGTTACAAGTGTGCAGCCGCCGTAGCTTAGCTGGCTAGTGCGTTGGGCCGCGAGTCAAGACTCCGCGAGTTCAATACTCCGTTGCGTTAACAGCGAAAAAAAAGAAAAACAAAAAACAACAATTTTTCTTTCGGCGGCTGTCCTTTCAGCAGGAAATGGCAAACCTCTGAGAGTAACATTGCCTATGAAAAAGCTCCCAACTCGCCGTTCGGAATCGGCATAAAACTGTAGGTCCCTTCCAACCTTGAAAAAAAATTCACACGCACAACACGGTTGGTTGCGGGTATCTAGGCCTTAGTCTCGTAATCGGGCTGTCGTGCCAGTCAAGGAGAAGAAGAATAAGTTTTAAGTGTGCTCAAAAGCACAGCGTATCAAAATTGAGCGTTGATAAGCGCCCCGACAGACGAGCTCTCGGTACCAATTGGGATAATGCAAATGGGTCATTACCCCTCAGGGAACTCCGTACTATAGGATAGGGGAAGGAGAGACCTACAGTTTTACGCCGAGTCCGAGCGGCGATTGGCCGTTTTTCTTTCGCACTTAGAGGTTTTGCCGCCATTATCTGCCAAGAGCGCACTTGTGCGATTCTTGTAATTCTCATCTGCTTCATGTGGATAGCGACAGAAGTAGATAAGCGTTTCACCAGCTCGAGCTAGGATTCGAACCTAGAGCCTCGGTATGAGAAGCCAACGCATTTCCCACTCGACTATCGAGGCGTGCGCTATCAACTATATGTTCCATTGATATGGAAGATTTACTTCCAGAAGAGCCAAAAAGATAGTGAACTCCCCTTAACACAGTAGAAGTTGTTATGATTCAAGCCGCTTGCTATCTTCGAAGCTTCGAGATAAGAGAAACAGATGTAAAAAAACAAAGATCTTGCATCTTATTGGCTCTGAGTTTAATTTATACACAGCAACTCATTGGGGTTTTAATCGCAGAGAGATTTAGTCTCTCGAGCACTGAAGAAACAATACAACACTTCGTAAGGCACTGTCCGATTCTCTAAGAACGCCGACTCTGTACCATGGGTGTATTGATGTACGTAGTTAGACTCTGCACTCAGTTAGTTTCATCGAGAAGTTTAAAAAGATTTGATTTATTTAATTCGAATGTTTTCTTTGCAACTCTTGCTCTGACACACTGATTCCTATGTCTGTTTAATTTTGATTTTTAAGTGCTTAAACATTCATGTCTTTGATTTTCATGACGCTTAAGTTAGGTTCAACTCTATGATTTTCATGACGCTTAAGTTAGGTTCAACTCTTTGGCTTCAACTCTATGATCCATACTACTACAGCATACGTCTGTCCCTATCACACCAAATCGGGACTAAGTTCATTGTTATTGCCTTTGTAACATTTTTGAAAGTTAACCCATTAAAGCCGGGTACCAGTTCCGCCCATACGATTTTGATAAAATTTCATACACGACCTGGAATTGACCCAAAATGATCAGAAACAAAATTTCATCTATCTTTTTATCTCTGCACGTTGCTGAGATATTCATTGGGTATTTTTTACCCATTAGGCAGCAATGGTAGCTTTTTTACATACTTTTTGAAGTGATCAGCTAAACACGTGAACAAAAGTTGTATTGTTTACAGGTGAGTTAGGAGGCAGATTTTTGTGAA
Organism: Melieria picta; assembly: GCA_964056695.1. Taxonomy (NCBI): domain Eukaryota; kingdom Metazoa; phylum Arthropoda; class Insecta; order Diptera; family Ulidiidae; genus Melieria; species Melieria picta. The sequence goes on along the minus strand of OZ057399.1, from coordinate 78,183,962 downwards.
GTTCTAAGGCCGTTTCGCCACATTTTCCACCTCCGGAAAATTAACAATTTTTGGAGTCTGGTAACTCTAGCTAGATGGCGGAATTTTAGGGTGACCTCCATTAGACTAAGGTAGTTCCATCTTTACCCCAATCATCCCTATCAATGATTTTGAGATATTTCTACCACGAAATTTTCTGTGATTTTTTTAAAAAGTCAATTTTCATGGGTAAATTTTTACCCATTAGGCAGCAATGGGTTAATAGATCTTTCCGAGGAGTTTCGGCCAAGTCGTGCATCAAGCCAATAAATACGCTGCTCCTGATTTTCGTCCTCCTACCCTCCGCACGACCATTACTGCCTTGTTCCGACCATTACTGCCTTCTCTCCTGGGCGTTTTCCGACCATTCTTCCCTTTTAGGACCTTACGACAGTAAACTTGCAAATTAATAAAAAGGCCACGACGTGTTCCGACCATTACTGCCTTCTCTCCTGGACGTTTTCCGACCATTCTTCCCTTTTAGGACCTTACGACAGTAAACTTGCAAATTAATAAAAAGGCTGGGCAGTGACAAAGGACGTGTTCTATCGTTTCTTCCACCTTGGGTTCTAAACAGTGCTTGCAAATATTCGACTCGACTAGCCCCAATCTGAAGACTTGTGCGCATATTAGACAGTGATACCCATCAGCAATTGTGTGGACCGTCAAGAGAGACCAAAGCCATCATTTGTTTTGTTCAGAGAAAAGTTGGGCCAAGTTGGCCATTACTCTTCCTAATATCTCAGTGGACGTTTCATGGACTTCTCTTAGGCCGAGATGTTTTTTGTTATACATATATAACATTTCCCTTCCTATAAGATTTTGTTACTCGCTTTAATGGTACAGTTTGTCATCGTAATCTTGTGGACCTCAAGAGGACTTAGGACTCTATAACAGATTTAGTAGTCCAAAATTTAAGATAGATCCATAAGTTTTTTCCTTGTCTCTCATGTCCCTGGTTGATTTTTTATTTAAAAATTTTCACAAATTCTACATTGTCTACGATATCTATTACGATTCTAAAACTCTGCGTTTCTTCTACCTAAAGCATTAAATGCCCAAAGTAAAGCAGGTCCACTCCTTTTTTTTACCACACGGACAACATCCTTTTGCGGTTTAATCGTCAACGTTTGCAAACATTTAATTACAAGCACAAATTTATACACTGACATGGCAGAATTTAATGAAAATATTATACAATCTACGTTGACGTACGCTGCCGGTGTCCTTTTCGCAAATAAAGACACTCACACACACACACACAAACTCACAGTGCCATATCTCGACTGTCTGCAAAGCATGGCGAACCCACACTACGTAAATCACAATATTTGTATACATTTAATACATTTAACGTATCCGAAGAGAAAACAGTAACCGACGGTAAACTGTTACCTTGCGCACAGACATTGGCCAATGTTGTGCGACATTTTTGAGCTCGTTTTCGGTTACTTTCCATTTGTTTTTTGGTTGGTGCATATTTGTTTTGGTTGTCTTATTTTTGTTGTGCTGAGTTTGGGATTTACACATTAATTTTTCAAAAGCTTGTATTACATACACGCACACATAGCCTTTGGCCGCACACTCACACACCCACACATGCGTATGAAATATCGTCGTCTACAGATTTTTGTTTTGGCGCAAAACACGTAAAGGATCAGCTACAAAAAAATGGAGACATTATTGCATTTATGGTAATTTTACGCTGAAACGTGCGGTGCGCATAAAAATACCTATAAACAACAACAACGTACATACACACATTTCCACTGTCAAAAACTGTCTTTTCACCTGTGCAAAGCGCGTGTCGCTGTCCAGAATGGGTGGTGGAAAAGTTGCCAGGAAACGCAGTAGCAGCGCCACATGAAGCCATAACTTCGACTGGGGCCAGCACAACATGCCACAATTTCCTGCGGCCTTTTGTTCTTATTCGGTGGGTTAGTCGTTGGTGGTGGTTTGGCAGCAGTCACATTGGCGGTGTTGTTATTTTTTTGTTGTTGAAGCATTCAGTCGTTTGAAAATGTCCGTGAGGTTGTTTTTGAAGCGTGGAGTTTTTTTCTGTTTATGTTATAAATGCGAATTTTGTCCATTTCGGGTACACTCTGGACAAAAAGAAGGGTACACGTTATCAGAGGAGATTCTGACAGAAAAATGGAGCAACATTTGTATGCAATTTTAGATAAATTCAACACGTAGAAACCTAGAACTTCGGTCAGATACCGAAGCATCTATGAGGGTTGTGTTTTCCAACATGAGCTCTTCTGAGATTGTCTGTGAATGACTGAACAAATCAAACCAAGTAGATGGAAACAATAGCGACACCCTGTTCCATGAGTACCCGGGCTCAAAGATACATGCGACAGATAGATAGTAAATGTGGATAGTCAAGCAGCGATAACTGTTCTATCCTTCCTCATAGTCATTTCTAAGATTTTCTGGGGTAGACTGAGCAAATCAAACAAAGTAGATAAAAGCAATAGTGACACCACGTTCTGAGACTGCCAGGGCACAAAGATAAATGCGATAGATTGATAGTAAAGGTAGATAGTCAAGAAGCATTTAAGGTTCTGTGCTTCCTCACAGTCACTTCTGAAATTGTCTGGGAATATTTAGAGAAATCAAATCAAGTAGTTCAAAATACTAATGACACCGTGTTCCAAGGGTTCCAGGGCTCAAAGATAGAGATAACTGCTCTATCCTTCCTCATAGTCATTTCTAAGATTTACTGGGAATGACTGAGCAAATAAAACCAAGTACACAGAAACAGTAGTGATACCATGTTCCAAGAGTTCGAGGGCTCAAAGATAAATGCGATAGATAGACTCCTCCTCACAGTCTCTTCAAGAATTGTCTGGGAATACTTAGACAAGTCAAATCAAGTAGGCTAACCCTTTCGGGACAGAGTTTAGTTTTGAAAACCAAAATACTCTGGGTTGAAATGTTTCCAAGCTATGAAAATTGGGGCTACAACATTACATTACAACAATTGGGGCTACAACTTGCTGGGACGTATTATCCCAGTAGTCCCGAAAGGGTTAAAACAAATGACACCGTGTTCGAAGAGTTCCAGGGCTCAAAGATAAATACGATAGATAGTAAGAATATATAGCAATTTCGACTCTACCTTTTCTCTCTCCTACCTCTTCTAAGGATGTCTGGGAAGGCTTAATCAAGTCCAGCTGAGTAGGTGGAAACATAATAAGACCATATTCCAAGAGTTCCAGAATTCAAGGACAATTTCCATAAATCGATAATTAAGAAAGTAAGATAGTCAAGCAGCAATCACAGCTATGTCCTTACACACAGTCACCTCTAGGATTGCTCGGGAATCCCTGTACCAATCAAGCCAACTAGGTTGAAACAATACTGACACTATATTCTAAGACTTTCAGGACGTAAGGATACGAACGATTTAGAACTAATTAGGATAGTCACATAGTCAAGCACCCATCACAGTTCAGTTCTTTCGAAATCTTTAGGACAAATCAAACAAAGTAGATGGAAACAAAAATGACACCATGTTAGGCGTTCCAGGGCTCAAGAATAAATATGATGGATAGATATTCAAATGGTATAGCAAATGTAATGGCTCTGATAGGCCACACAGTATCCTCTAACATCCCCTGGGAATGTCGAGACAAATCAAACTAATCAAGCAGCAACAGATTTGTAGATACAAGTTGGGGTTACGAAGCTTAAGAACGAAGACAACCACAAACTTGGCGCGAAAAGGAGTAACCAAATCGTTGATATGTGCAGAACCTCTTCATCGATTTCTGGCCCAGGTTAGATTGGGTTAACTGGCTGGCCAGATCGGCCACGCAAAACCCGTGTTGGGTCCTAACGGTACCAGTTAAAGTTCCTTAGTATTGCGGATGGACGTAAAAGTGATTGATGAGAATGGGGGCATTGCTAGCAAAGTTCTGCAGCGACTTTATTCCGTGCTTTTTAGACCATCTAACCCAGAGAAGAACGGGGCCCCTAAGTTAGTACGGCGCAGTCTTGTGACATCCAGACGGAAGCAAAGAATGTGCTTCAAGGTTTTTTTGGCACCATTTTCTTTGCATTTTTTGCATTCATCTGACTCGGTGACATCCATCCCTTGCGCGTGAATTGCTGTTTAGTAGCGTCCGTTAGTTGTGGACCTATTAAAGTCTAGAAGAGCTCTACAGATCTGCAACTATTTTCGCACTTTTCTTGCAGTGTCCGCTCGAAGTAGAATGAGTCAGAGGGCAGCTAAAAATAATTCCAGCACGTACCCCATTTATCCCTCATTCGTGCTGTCTCTCTGTCCTAACTTCCCCTACCTGCTGCATCCGGGTAGTTGAGAATCTCTTTTATGACTTGTTGTATTTTATGTTGAAATAATTTTTATTACCCTACAACAAAAACGTGTGCGTGGCAAATCCTTAGGGTGGAGCATTCAGTTGTACGAGTACTTTTTTTTTTATTTATTTGCCTACTGCCTGAATGGTCGCACTCTCCATTGTCTCATTGCTGTGTCTGTGCGCCGAAGCGGTGTGCATGACTGTGTTGATTTTTAATTTTATGATATCATCCTCGTCATCATCAGCATCGGCCACAACAGCATCCGGCTCGCTGTTGCCATCTGTGTGTTTACCTACGAAGACGTTCAATGCCGAAGAAGTTTGGTTTTCTCGGGATTGGGGCTTTTAATAATGACAAACGCGGAATCCCTGTTTTGGCATGCCATTATATATACAACATATATATTGTATATAATGAAATACTGTGTACGCCACCGATTGTACCCCATTGCCCTTCCCCCCAAAGACTTTGGGTCTGCTTACACGAGCCAAGATCCCAACATTTCGGGATTCAGTATCTCATCTTTGATTGCTCTAATATTTACACAATTTGCAGTGTTTTTTTCCTTTTTCCTCATTTCACTTTTACTTTTGTTTTAATTTACAGTATAGTTGTTTCAGTGGGATGCCACCTATTCGTGCCGCCATGGCTACACTTCCCACACCACCTGCGCAAATTTCTGTTGCTTGCCTTTTTGCATACCAAATTTGCCGGCATAATTTTGTGTATTGCTAGTTTGCTTTTATTTGCGTTGCTGATTGTATTTTTAATGTTATTACGAGGTGTAGATACTTGGCGGTGTTCGGTGTTCTGGGTTTTGTCTGTGGCGGCAGCAGGATATTTTATGATTTGTTTGCCTCGTAAATGACATTAATACCGCATTGTTTGTACGTATCGGGCTGTGTGCGGTTTGACGTTTCGACGACTGGCTCGTCGACTTATCGGACACACACACACAGCACCGCTCAGCCGTTGGCTGTGCGCCTAATTGTATTTTATTCGTAAAGCCAGCAGTAGATGACAGCTCGCCAAGAGTTGGACGTGTTTGGAAATTCTTATGTAGACACACAACAACAACAACCACAACTCTGCGCTAAGTTGCAGTCGTTGTTTGTACTTGGGGGGAAAGCATTGAAAGCACCTTTGGTTGCGTGTGGCATAAATTGTGATTGTGGTTTTTGTCATGTCAATCGATAATTCGTATAAATATGGTGTGAATATGCGCTTCCAGGTAGTTAACACAGACCATAACATAAAGATAGCACGGCGCGTGACATTGGGCTGCGAGGACATTAAACTTGACAGGCAGTCAGCGCGGCAGGTTCGGGTTCTGCCTAATTCATTGCGCATGGGAAGTGAGTGTTTGTGCATTTCCTTTCTGGCCTTTCATAGGAAAATGAATGTGTTGTACTCGTGCAAGGTTTTGTTTAGGTTTTGAGTCTTTTATCGAACTGAAAAATGTGAGGTAGCATTTTATATGGAAATTTTAAATTTGGGTCGTTTAAACGCAGACATTTTTTACTCGGCATTAACAGCTTATGTGAATATGACAGCTTAGTCTTTACGCTCTTTTAGGTATTTAAGTTTGATATGTAATTCAATACAAAAAAATGCTAAGCTAAGATTTCCGGCTTTAAAATCATAGAAAGTAACCCTTTGAAACTGGAAGGTTATAACTCTATAGAGTTACACTGGATCCTTACAGGGATCTGGTTTTAGAAAAATCCCTTCATCTGCCAGATCTGTGCAGCGGCTTTCAGGCGAAAGTTTTTGCAATTAAAGAAGGATTCTCTTTAGAATTCTCGTACAGTAATGTAAGATGATGTTTACATCTTCTCCGACAGCAAGGCAGCCGTTAAGGTACTCACCAACTACTTACTTCCTTTTTCTCCTTGTTCGCTCCTCTCTGGAGCATAGGGCCTCCACAAGACTCTTCCATTTTACACGATTCTGGGCTGTTGTTTTCGCGCCGTCCCATGTGGTGTTGACAGCGGCTAGTTCGCGTAGGGTCGACCTTCTCCAGGTCAACCACGTATTCTACTCCCCTGCGGGTTCCAGTCCAGTGCCATTCTCGTGATGCTGTCGGGTGGTTTTCTTAACGTATGACCTATCCACTTACTTACTTAACTGGCCATAACGACCCATTACCGGGCTACGGCCTGCTGCAAAAACTCTCTCCAGGCGTCTCTGCTTTGCGCTTCCTCCAGTTGGTCACACCAAGAGAGGATAGGGCCTCAACTTGGTCCTTCCACTGGAGACACGGCCTCCTTCTTCGCCGTCGACCTCCAACTATCGTATCGAACACCTTTTTCAGCGTCCATACGGCAGACATAACCAAGCCAGCAAACCTATACCAACCCTCACCGCACTTACCAACCCTATAGTAAAACCTAAAATAGCGAGAGACTGTAGGGATTTGCTGGTGTTGATGAGCTGTCATGTGGACCTCACCATCTTCTGGAATGAGCTGCCCAGGGTGGGATCTATAATACTATGCAGTCACTACCAAAGTGGGTGGCGCCGTCACTAAGTGCAAAGCTGAGACAGATACAGGATTACTTCCTGCGGGTAGTGGACTAGCTGCAAAGTGACTCTCGTAGAAATCGCTCTAGGTTGATGGCAGTGATCACGTGTCCTTGGCCAATTGGTATACACGTAGTAGAATTGGGTATTCCCCATAATTCTTTTTGCAGAAACTGCAGGGAAGAAGAAGAAGGTGAGACACTCGAACACTTTTAAGGCAGCTGACCTGCCTTTGCGTTGAAAAGACTTAATTCCCGAGGAAACAATCTAGTAAGCTCTCTAACTGATTTGTCTGAGACAACACTGAGATGCATCAAGTCTTATCTTGACGATGCAGAATGGCTCTAATGCTTAGTATTGTCTCCCATGTAGAAAAGAAATATTCGAGGAAGAGACATCAAATCTGCCCGCTCATTTAGTGCTAATTAAATGAGTTTAGGGAGCTCGCGGTGGTAGCTACCTACCCAGGACACGAAGGATCCCAGGACACGAGGGTCACAAAAGCAACGAACAATGCGTCCACTCGTAAGGTCCGAAACATTCTGTGGACTTTCTAGAGGACACATACAAGTATGACTAAGGAAGTGGGTAGACCAACATTTTTCTGAGCAAAGGTCCAACAGTGCGGGACTACGCCAGTCAAAACCTCAGACAGAGGGGTATTCTGAAAACTCCTCATGTTAGAAAAAGGAAAACATTTTCATCCTCACTGGATTCCTCACTGTTCACTAGAGTATCCTCTTAATAAAATGGAAATTTTCTCCCAGGATGTATGCGCCAAATGCAATAAAGAACTAGAATGTTCCATACATGTTCACTGTGATTGCCCAGCACTCAGCACAAAATATTCCTACGTTAGCTAAACGTCCTTAGTGGACCCCAGAAACCATCAACCGAAACCACAAAATCTTCTCAACGTTCGCCTAAACAGTTCCTTCTCCTGTGAGACCAAGATTCTCCCAAATCCTTCTCTCTCTTTCCTATCAATGTACTCTCTTATCCTTACACTCGCACTAATCTCTTGCATACTCATGTCACTCCTTCCACACCATTGCCTAATTCAATTAAAATCCTACAACTGTCATTTATCAAATCAACTTTTACTGTGTTTATTTAATTAAAACTTAACCGTAACGTGCTGTAAACTGTGTCCAAAAAAACAACAACAAAATATTGAAAACTTAACCTCGTTTAAAGCAATTGCCTGCATACACTTGTCAACACGCCGACCCCGTTTGTCTTGCCAATAGCTCCGTGCCCACTCGCCATGTTTGCTTGTCGGTGGCAACGTTGTGTGGACAACAAATTACTTTACAACTTAAGTAAACTCTGTGTTGGTGGCACCGTTGCACAGCGCAGAAAACCACAAATATTGCACTTTGTTAGGGGGCAATGTCTGTTACGCACACACACACACACCCACACGCACATTTGGGAACTGAGAAAATGGGCGCCGGCAAATTGAGAAAATGGGCGCCAAATATGTTAAGTGTCGTCTACGGTTCGAGTTGTTTGCACGATATATGCAACGCATTTCGGAAGTGGTGCATGTGCAGCACAATAGCTGCCACTTCCGAAATTGTGTGGCAACTTTGTGACAGACACACAGACGGATAGACAGTCGGAGAGGGCGGGACGATAGGTCGTACCGAAGGCCATTGTATGCGTTCGTATGCGGCAGTGAAATGTCAATGGTTGTGCATATTTTTGGGAGAAATTTGTCGATGCTTTTGTGTTTGATTTTCTCTCAGTGGTAAAGTGTGCTTTTTTGATTTTTTTTTGCTTTTGCTGTGGGTGGCAGCAGACATGTTGCATTTTCTTCCATATGCTAAAACTTTATGGTTGTTTTGTTTGGCGCATAACAAAAGACTGACTTCAAATTATTTTGAAAATGTTTGAGAAAGACTTTAGAACAATTTAAATATTTTGTTTGGTATATGAGAGTTTAAGTCGTTTATGGAAATGACTTTGAAATAATTAAGTTGTCGATATACGAAAATAGTAATACGGATTCTCAAGTCACTTTTAACGACAAAACTGCAGAGATGTTGATATATTCTCACTTTCGTAAGGACTTTTATTTGTAGTATTCAAAAATTATATTTAACCATTCAACCGAGACTCCTGGAAATCCCTCCCCGACTTGTTCTACTCTCGTGAGGTCTGCATGTATCAGTTATGCTAAAATAAATGCGATTTTCTAGGCTGAGATAGCGGCCAGAACGACCAACTTTTATAAAGCTGGAAAGATTTTATTCCAAAAGGATGGGAACATTTTGGGGAAGCTATCTTTTTTGGTTTAGAAGCCATTGGCAGTAGTGTGATTTGATCTACAGGAACAGCTGAATTTTCCAAAGTCATCTTTGAATATCCATTTCCCAACTTTCCTATGGGATAGCAACTGGATCGACCCATGTTTGAAAAAGTGGAGAGTTCTACTAAAAAAAGGAATAAGAATTTAAAGCAACGATGTCCTGGTTCAGAAATAAACGCTCGATAGAAATGCTGATGTGTACATCGGTCATTCAGAAAGAAACGAACTGCTAACGCAAAGATGCTATCTTCCAATTTTTTTTTTTGGGTTTATGGTGCGGTAGCGACCAGATTGACCCATTTTCGAAGAAATGGAGAGTTCTATTACAAAAAGGAGAGCAAACTTAAGTTATCTCCTTTGGTTCAGGTACCAGGCTCGAGAGAAACCCTGATTTGTAGTCGATCAGGCTGATAGTAATGCTTTTATTTACACAACATTCGATTTTCTGGGCTTTCCGTCGAGATACCAACTGAGTTGACCCATTTTTGGAAAGAAAAAGGGAGCAAATTTAAGGAAGCTATCTCTTCTAGTTTGGGAACCAAGCTCGAGAGAAACTCTGATGCGTAGTCGATTACATATTCTCGTCCATTTTCTGGGCTTTTCGTCGAGATACCAACTGAATTAACCCATTTTTGGAAAGCTGTAGAGTTCTGTTACAAAAAAGAGAGCAAATTTAAGGAAGCTATCTCTTCTAGTTTAGGAACCAAGCTCGAGAGAAACCCTGATGCGTAGTCGATTACATATTCTCGTCCATTTTCTGGGCTTTTCGTCGAGATAGAAACTGAATCGACCCATTTTTGGAAAACTTTAGAGTTCTTCTAAAACAGAGAGCAAAGTTAAGTAGTTATGTCTTCTGGTTTAGGATCCAGGCTCGTGAGAAACCCTGATACGTAGTCGATCAGGCTGATAGTAAAGTTTTTATTTACACATCATTCGATTTTCTGGGCTTTCCGTCGAGATACCAACTGAATTGACCCATTTTTGGAAAGCTGGAGAGTTCTGTTACAAAAAAGAGAGCAAATTTAAGGAAGCTAGCTTTTCTAGTTTGGGAACCAAGCTCGAGAGAAACCCTGATACGTAGTCGATCAGGGTGATAGCAACGCTAATTTTTACATATTCTGGCCGATTTTAGGAGCTTTCCGTGGAGATAGCAACTGACTAGACCCATTTTTGGAGAGTTGGAGAGGTTTAAGTTAGATTGACAAATTGAGCTAGTTATCTCTTTTGGTTTAGAAAATGCATGCAGTTGAACAAAGTTTAGCTTCAGGCATAGTTGCATATAGTCGATTTGTTTTTCTCAAAGTCTCCCTTCCACCTCATAGTTTCTTGGGGTCGGAATACACAGAACCGTTCTCCTAGGACCCTTCTTACATAAGGTTTTAAAAAATACATACTACTATAAAATCTAGACCCCGAAAACATGGTGTCTTTGAAAAAAGCACCTCTAGTCAAAGTTGGCAAACGGAGTTACTTACTCTTTTCTGATCTTAAAAGGCAGTACAGCCAATTCTCCCTTTGCCAACTCTGTCCCTGTTTAAGTTTCAAACGTCAGTGAAGATCTTAACGCACTACTGACCACATTACTGTTTAAATCTATGAGGCATACCGACGATGAAATCTGTTTAATAATCTAGAAAGTCATTCAAAACACATTTCCAGCATTCTTTATGGCCAACTATAAAATATCAAACATTAAAATATTCGTCTGAACATTTTTTCATGCATCATTCCAACTTGTTTCCCTACAGCAATCCTTTAAAATCTCCCTTCTTCCAGCTGACATGCTTCGTCCCGCTAATCCTGTTCACGCTCTCAACTCTCCCAAGTACCGCACATCCATCCATTCAGCCATTGACATTTCTATTGCACCATATATTTTTAGCTCTCGCCTGCACTTGACATGCTCCACGCTCGCTCCAGCACGCCCCCGAGCAGTTCGGTGCCGCCTTCTTCGCCACTCATGGTTGCATTTTACAGCTATGCGCCACTGTCAAATGTAGCGTAACGTTAAATAAATAATGCAACGTAGACGAGTGTATGAAAAATGCACAAAACGAGCAGCAAAAGTTTTAAATGTTGTACTTTTTTGAATTGCATTTCGTTTCATTTCGCTGTTCATTTCATTTTATGTTTGTTTATAGAGAGTTTTTTCAGTGTGCCGTCGCCTTTCAATGCCAACTTCAGTCGCCACTTGTGGCGTAGCTGTCAGCGTTTTATGCGTTTGGGTGCGCAGTTGCCACAAAGTACACACACACACGTTTGCAAATTCTGACTTAATGTCATTCATAAATTTCGTGCAGTCAAAACATGCCAACGAGAATGCAAAAAGTGCGCATACAAATTTTATTAAATAATTGCACACTTGACTGAAGTCGTGCACTGTTCTTTCTCGCTCCTCATTTAGCTGTGTGCTGTGCACATTCAGAACGCCCAATGAAAACAACACACAAAGACACAACAACTACAAAAAGATCGGACACATAATGATAATAAGAAAATAAAAGCAAAGAAAGGCGTAAACAGCGGAAACGTGTATTTCGTAGACGTTTATGCGTTGTGCCGAAACAACAACACTCGTCTGCTCAATGCCGCATGCACAGCTGACAGATGACACTTAACGTCTTGCTCGTGTGCGCTGTCACTTGTCGCTGATGACACTGACAGTTGCCAGAGTCAGTCAGGCGTTTGGTGTTGTTCTTAGGCTATGCGCCTGGGGCTGCTATGCGCCGTGGGAGCACTTTCTTGTTCCCATATCCTTAATTGTAAGTGAAACAGCAACCTGAGGACATCACTCAAAGGATGCGCCGTTTTTCATATACTTGTGGGCCATTTGAGTGATGGCATTGGGTTGGTGACGATGAGTCAATTCATGTGTGGCAATTTAAGTCAAACAGTTTTTGGCTTGAGAGGTTAATTTTCGTGGTATTTTAAAAGAACTTCAGCTATTGAATGCTTGGATAATAACATAATCGATTCAAAGAAGATTGTGCAATAAGTCGTTGAGTAAAATATCGAAATCTAATGGTTTAGGCTTCAAAAATTGCAGAATTTATTTTGTAAGTAGGTCATTAGATTCAACTTACAAATTTGTATTTTAAATTACGCTGCAACGTATTAGATCTATTCTGACCTATTAGACAAAATGCTCATAAGACAAAGAGCATCTAATCTATAGCAGAGGTTCTCTATATGATGTCGTCCTTATCTTATCAGATCGAGTTTTGCTAAACGTTTATGAAAATATATGAAAGATGTGTTTTTTGAACGACAAAGTTTTGATATGAATTCACAGCAAAGTTTGAAATACTTTGGGGAGATGTGGCTGCCTCTGTATGAGACACACTTAGGCTTCTATATGGGCCCGTTTCTATACCACAAATTCCACTCGTTTCAAATTAGTATGCAACCCCATTTTTCAACATGTGTTAGAAAATATATTTCAAACGAATGGGGGAAGGAGGGAAAGAATTTATAGCTTAACGCCGTATCCGAACGACGGTTGATAGGTGGCAGTTTTTCTTCCACACTTGGCAGTTCTGCCATATCATGCCAAGAGCTCACTTGTGCGATTATTGTGATTCTCATCTGTTTCATGTGAATAGTGATAGAAGTAGACGAGTGCTTCACCAGCCCGAGCTGGGAATCAAACCTAAGGCCTCTGGTATGAGAGGCCAGCGCGCTACCCGTTGGTCTATCGAGGCCAGCCAGACCGGTGTTGAGGTGTCAGACCAAAATCCAACTAATATCATTAGTGGAATTCACTCTTCATAGCATTTTAGGTGTAAACTTGCTGTCGTAGCAATTTTTGAATTTTCGCAATGTTTTCGAAAGCAGTTCTAGCGACAGTTTGCTACGATAGCAACTTTACACCTGAAATGCTATGAGGAGTGAACTCCACTAATGTGTTTGGTGCTCCTTGGTTCAAACATGTTTCGCTCAAAATTGTCATGATTTTTTCAGTAATTATTTAATTGTGCTTAATAGCAAACATTCATATTGCTTAATTGAAATCCTAAAATCCTTGTAACGAAGTAAAGTGACTGAAGTGTAATGAAGAAGATCAAACTACCATTGAGAACCAAGACTAGATTAGTAAAAGAACCAAGTAGTTAGTTTCCACCAAATCGTAGTAAAGTGTATGTAGTCGAAGTCTCAGTAAGGTTGGACTATTCCAAGTAAAATGTAAAGCTTTCATTGAGCTGGACACGATATGCGACTCGACAACTATGAAACCGGGTTCCACAACAAAATTCAGTTTACAGATTGTCTAAGTCGTTTGGGAAGGTTAGGTTCTATGACAAAGCATACTCAGCTCTTTGATAAGCTCCACAGGATTCGTCTAACGGTGGAAATCGTGGGCCAATCTGTGGTGTCACAAGCCCCACAAGCCCCTAAGTGCACCCTTTAATGGGTGGCTACCTGTGAGCTCCGTCTCAATGTCTCATCACACATAGACCCCTTTGGGACCTTAGCACTTCTAAGTTATATATAAGGTCCCATAATTATATTATATATAAGGTTCCATATGATGGGGATCCGTACAGTGGCGCACGCAGGATTCCATTTTTGGGGAGGTTCGCTTTGCGTACAACTTTTGAGCCGAATTCTATTTAAAACCATATTTTGCACCAGCAATTTTTGTGTTTGGGTGCGTTTGAACCTCCAAACCTCCTCCCCTCCTGCGTGCGTCACTGGATCCGTACATAACTTTTGAGCCCAAACCATATTTGCCACTCACAAATTTTTGTAACACAGATATTTAGGGGTTTTGAATCCCCAATACTTTCCTTCCGTGCGCAATTGGTCCAGTTCATGGGTCATTAATAACACTACTCGACACGAAAAATGCTCCTAAAAATAAAAGTCTTTTTTAGACTAATCTTCGGCTGCTGAACACGAAACTGAAAATCAAAAAATTTTCTTAAGAAGCGTTTTCGTTTTAACTTTTTTTTTATTTTTAACTTTCAGGACCAAAATATGTCAGGTATGGAAAACATAAATGTTTTGGATCTCAGTCTGTAGATTCATACATCTAATTTTTTTTCTATTTCAAAGTTCTGAAAGTTCAAAATAGAAAATTTAGTAAAAAGGAGAAAATTTTCCTCTAACATCTGGTACCCATATCTTCATCATTGCACAACCGCAAATATTTGAAAAAAATATTTAAAATGTGTATGTCCTTAAAATTTTAAAGTCCTTTAAAAAGGACTTTGAGTCAGAAAATTAAAAACTGACTGTGACAAGATACTATAAATTACCTCAAGTTTCACGTCTATATCAACATTTGGATGGATCTCGAAAAAAAATAAAAAATTTGTTCGCACGGTGTAATAAATGTAAAGTTGGTGTTTTCACTCAGTGCATCATAACTTTGTAATTTTTCTTTCAATTCTATTGATGTTAGGCTTAATATTTGCTCAAATAATATATCTTTCATCTTAGATTTCAAAACTAGAGGAGATCATTTATTTTATCTATATAAAAACCATTCGAAAATGTATCATTTTTGAAAATGGTCAAAAAATTCAATTTTTTCAACTTTCATCGTCAGAAACTTTCCCAAATCTCATCTGATTTGGACAATCTATATATCGTTGGAAAGGTTAGTTAACTTGTGTTAGTTGAATTGTTGGTTTGCGAGATATGTGCTCATAACTGAAATAGGGAGGAAAAAAGTGTTTTTCGAAGATTTTTCGAAAACGCTTCTTAAGAAGATTTTTTAATTTTCAGTTTCGTGTTCAGTAGTCGAAGATAAGTCTAAAAAATACTTTTGTTTTAAGGAGCACGCGATGAACCCATCTTTTGTCGAGTGGTGTAATGTGTTGGGATATGAAAACGATTAAACCCGATTAAGAATTTCCCCTCTTGAGTACGAACACCGCCTGCGTTTATTATTTTGACTCAATATTATTTACTCAACTAAGCGGGTTGATACGTCAAAAAATTGACATTTATAGATGAGTTATTTACGCGGGTTTTACTGTATTTGTGTTCAGTGTTTAAAAGATCTCTTGTTCGGGACACTTTTCGTTCCTCTACTTAGTGATCTCATGAAAACGGTGAGAGAGTGAGCTATGAAAATATCTTCAATTATCGTCACCATACCTTCTAAAGATGTACTTACAACTCACAATTATTGACAGCCACTTGATTTGTAGTCTAATAATCCTTTTAAATAGTACAGCCTGAACCAACCTTGAGTTAATTTTCTATGAATGACTTGCTTAACTTTTGTCTAAACATTTGCTAACCTTCAGTTAGTCAAATTCGTACAAAAATGAAAGTCAACACAACATGAAATCACTTAATTATATGATTTCTTCATGCATAAAGATTGCCAGCAATTTAGTCAGCAAATCCATAAAGTTTTTGGCTTAACCAAAGCTTGATTAGTGGTAATTGTGGTCGAGTTGAATTGTGCAGAGTTTAATTAAATTTAATTAGGCAATTCCGTTTTTCCTTTATTTTTAATGTCAGCCCCACACTCACTTAGTGTTCATAAATGAAAAGCAACAACAATAATACATAACAACAACAATTAAAGCAGCAATAACAATTAAAAAGTAGCGCGCATATTGTAAACGTGATTTGTAGTAACAATGCGGGCGCGTGTGTGGGCGTTGCCAGCACAGAAAGCAACTCTATACGTTGTGCAGCAATTGCCCGCTGACCTAATTAATTAAAAAGTTTCACTAATGAAGAAAAACCGCGTAGCAGACGTTGCGGCCGTCCATTGGACGGCACATAAAATCAATTGACTCGACGAGTGGGCGGGCAGCCAAACGGTGGCTCGAAGAAGCAACACTCTACCTAAGCAAGAACCCAGCCGATGGGTTCGAGTATGTGCTGGCCGGCCGCTTGTTGTGGTTGTTGTAAGGTAGGGCCAGTGCTGTGATTGCTGTACGTAAACAACAAAAACTGAAAGGAAAACAAAAAAATATGCGCACGTCTGCTGGCTGGCACGTTCAGTGACTTTTAATAATTGACTCACGTTTGTCTTTGGCACATCCGAGCGCATACGAGTGCAGTTGGGTTGCGCTTGAAAAGCGATTTCGAACAACAAAACGAAATGAAAAAAAAAGGAAAAGTAAAAAAAAAACATCGACAGTTATCAATGCTACCAGCAAGCGAACCGAGCAGAACGTTGCCAGATTAATACAAGAACAACAATTCACCCGAGCAGCAACAATAAAAACGTTTTTCAGCTAAAATGTGAATGAACCGTTTTTGTTGGTGTTGCTGTAGTAATGTATATTGTTGTTTTAAGTGACTTCAGTCGCATCGTCGGCATTTTTTGTGTAATTTGATTAATTAATTAAACGACATTTTGTACGTGTCCACTTGCGTTCGACCGACACACGCGGCACAGCATCCAGCGTGTCTTTAGCACTGTTTGTTTGTTTGTTTTTTGGCTGCTCTTGTTGTTGTTTTGTGGTTTGTACGTGCAAAGTTGCAGCTCGCACGTAACTCGTTCGTTCCGCTGTCACGTGTCATACCGGCGCGTCACAGCGCACCGTTGCCTCATATGTCAAATGTGACATATGCGAAGCGCCAGCAGCTGGCGACAGCCAGTCACTTCATGCGGCACTTGAAATGAATGCCGGGAATGCGTGCGCCGCCCGCCCGGACGTCGCGTCGTCGTCGTCACGCAGTGATAGTTTTCTTTGCTCCACAATGTTGTGTTGGCTTTGTTTTAGTTGCGTTTTTTTAGTTGTTTTTCATGTTTCCGTTTTATTTAATTGAGCTAATGAGCGCGCTTGGCTTGCAACAATTTGTTGTAGGCGCCATATTGGTTGGTAGTTCGCGTTTTTCCTACTTCTCTAATGTGCGCTTAGTATTCTTTTTTACTTTAGTTCTATGTCATTAATCTTCAATGCGGGCTGGTGTTGCTGACAGGTTGCTGAGGTCTGGCTGTTTATTTTTATGTGGCTAAATGCAGCGACGGGCAATAATCGCATAAAACTGTTGTTGGGTCAGGTAGAAAAAGTGCCAGACTGCAGAAATGCCAAAGCGTAAAGTTTCAAGACGTCTAAGATTAGAGTGGAATGCGAAATTGCTAAATTTCTCAGCAAATTCAACGTCTACTAGTTGCCTGTGTTAGGGGTTAGCGCTAACTGAAACGTAAACAAATTCCTCTAATCATTCTTTTTTGTATTAGTGAGTGTTTGGTTTGTCTGGAGCGTGAAATTGAGATGGTTAGCGTTAACCCTATTGGGTCTACAATCCTGTTAAATGTAGCTTGTGACATGAGTGTATTGTTGTACTTTATTTTATATTAATTGTGTTGCATAAAAAAAAAATTGTAGTTTTTTTTTGCACGGAGCATGAAATTGGAGCATAAAATTGCAAAAGATGAGGTTTCTTAGAATAGGTTAGCATTAACTATATGGTATACAAGTACTTTTAGTCATTCTTTGGCGTATTAGAATTACTTCAGTTCATAAGAAGCATGAAATAGCAAAATGTGATAGGCTTCCCAATAGGTTAGCGCTAACTGAAACGTAAACAAATCCCTCTAATTATTATTTTCGGTATTCTCAGTTCATAAGAAGCATGAAATAGTAAAATGTAATAGGCTTCGCAATAGGTTAGCGCTAACTGAAACGTAAACAAATCCCTCTAATCATTATTTTCGGTATTAGTGAAAGTTTGGTTTGTATGGAGCGTGGAATTGAGATGGTATGCGTTAACCCAATTGGGTCTACAATCCTGTTAAACATTGTATGTGACATGAGTCTGCTCCTGTACTTTAGATAAACACTAATTGTATTGTATAGAAATACTTTTAGTCATTTTTCCCAATATTAAAAATATTTAAGTTTGCCTGAAGCATGAAATTGCAAAAGATGAGATTTTTATGCAATAGGTTAGCACTAACTGTATGGTATACAAGTATTGTTAGTGATTCTTCGGCGTATTAGAATTACTTCAGCTCATAAGAAGCATGAAATTGTAAAAAGTAGGAGGCTTCGCAATAGGTTAGCGCTAACTGAAAAGTTTTAAAACTCATCTACTACTTAATTTTGTGAAATCTAGATGGTTAGCGCTAACATAAATTCACTTGAAGCGTGTTGAGATGCTAAAGAATGCAAAATTTGATAGGACAGTTTATTTCATTTCAACAAAAATGTTTTAAATGTTATAGCAAAATTATAATATGCATATAAGGCGTTAAATAGGAATAGTTAGCATTAATCTAAGTACGCCTACAATCCAATTTAGTTAGTTTTAACATTAGCATCAACTTCAATTCGTCTGTAGTTCAGTGAAAGTATATTTTGTTAAATTAACGTTCCTGTTAAAGAGGTTAGAGCTAACTGAAATTCAGACAACTTCCTTAAATGTTCACTCTGGTATTAGATCCATTTTAGTTCAACAAAATAAAGAATTATAACACGTTAGTGCTAACCTAAACTCGCCCAAACCACAGTTAAAAATAGTACACAATAGTAAAGCAAAGTTGTGCACCCTCTTAGAAATAGGTTAGCGCTAACTGAAACCAAAAGCACAATTATAAACTTTTTCAACAGCATTTAAACTCATTTCATTCATTTTATTTCAAAAAGACTATAAAACAGAAATGGTTAGCACTAACCTAAAGTCGCCAACACCCACTTAAAATTTTATGTACCGCATAAATGCAAAATTTTACATGTTACTGTAGCAAAATCTTCAAAACGTCACCAGCACATGTCATGTATTAAAAGTAAATCAGGTCCTAAAGGCTTTTACCGTTAAGCTGGTGCATGTGTCTGTGTATATCTGCAGGGGCGTATTTTTCTCGCAAAAATTTTTTAACTAAATCTTTGCGTTTTTATATGTTTATCTCTTTTTTGGGGATTTGGCATGTGTTGTTGTTATTGTTGTTGTCTGTTTTTCGTATTTTTGTATTATGTGCCCTTTAAAATTCTGCATATGGGTGCGCTGCTTCTCTCAACAAGCTAAAAGATCGCCCAAAGTTATTCACAAAACAACAACAACAACAACATACAGAGGCTGCAACTAAAAATAGCAACAAAAATATGTGCTGCTGACATTTGATTTTAGCGTACAAGCGCGTACGTTTTTTTCTTCGCATAGACAATTTGGCGTTGCCATATTGACAAAATGCAGAATTGCGCTGAGGTGTTTAGCATTTTATGGGAATGAATGAATGAATTCTAATGAAGTGTTTTGCATTGTGGCTACTGGTACGAGTACCGTTGCTGCTCAATGTTTATGAATGCACATAAAAACGTTTCAAGTGAGTCACGTGACATGCGCCGTTGTCGCTTTGGAGTTGTTCTCGCTTGATGCGCTGCACTGGTGTGCCGGGGCGTATGGTTTTGTGATGTGATGTCCTTGAGATGAATACTTAATCTATCCACATACCAATTGAACTGGCCTTGTCTGTTCATACGTTTGCAATGTTCAGATGGAGGCGTGACTGGAAAAGTAAAGGATAACTCTGAGCAGTGATGACCACTTTGCTACTAGTGAGTCTTAGTAGTAGCAGAATGGTCATTACTGCTCTGGGCAATCACGTACTATTCCAAACGAGTCACGCCTCCTTTGGGACTTTACAAAAGTATGGACAGACAAGACAAATTTAGGTAGTGTTGATTATTCTGCTATTTACGAGTAGTAGAATGACCTTTACTGACCCAGAATATCAATTTTGGCTTACTGGGGAACATGGCCGCTGAATGGTTTTCTAATATGAGAAGTTGTTAGGGGGTCATTTAAACAATGAATTTTGCATTTCCAAAGTGAGTTCAAAAACCTGGCAAATAACGCAAATATCCTAAGGAAAAATTACTGAAAAAAATTTTAGGAAATATTCTTTGTGGGTCTCATGGGTCAATCTATCAAGTCCATATAACTTAAATTTTTCAAAAATATAAAAGCCTGCAAATAAGTCGACCATAACCGACTGAAATGCTCCGACTTACATTTTTATGTGAATTTGTAATTTTAAAAAATTTTTTAGAGGGGATCAATACAAAGAAAATTTTTCAAAAATATAAAAGCCTATAAGTCGACCATAACCTACTGAAATGCTCCGCTCTTTTTTTACATAAATTTTTAATATGTAGGGATGAATTTTGCATTTCCAAAGTGAGTTCAAGAACCTGGCAAATGATGCAAACACCCTAAGGAAAAAATGCAAAAAATTTTTTGAGGATATGTCCTTTCAGAGGCACATGGGTTAATCTATAAAGTCCATATAAATTCAATTTTTCAAATTTTTCAAAACCTATAATAAGACCATAACCGACTGAAACGCTCCGACTAACATTTTTATATAAATTTTTAATTTTTTAAATAATGAATTTTGCATTTCCAAAGTGAGTTCAAAAACCTGGTAAATAACGCAAATATCCTAAGGAAAAATTACTGAAAAAACTTTTAGGAAACATTCTTTGTGGTTCTCAGGGGTTAATCTATCAAGTCCATATAAATTAAATTTTTCAAAAATATAAAAGCCTATAAATAAGGCGACCATAACCGACTGTAACGCTCCGACTTACATTTTTATGTAAATTTGTAATTTAAAAAAAATTTTTAGAGGTTCATGGATCAATATAAAGAATTTTTTTCAAAAATATAAAAGCCTATAAATAAGTCGACCATAACCGACTGAAATGCTCCGCTCTTTTTTTGAATAAATTTTTAATATGTAGGCATGAATTTTGCATTTCCAAACCGAGTTCAAGAACCTGGCAAATGACGCAAATACCCTAAGGAAAAATTGATTGTTTATTAGCGACGTTCGCTCGCGAATATTTCAATAAATGTGAAAAATGGCGAAAAATATAATATAAATGACAACAGTACTGGAAAAAAATTGACTCAAGCGAAATTTGCATTTTTGCAAAATGCCATAAAGTCTTATTGGAAATTCTTGGCGCGTACGCGTTGCGGCACTTTGCTGTGGCGGCTATTGGCCGTTTGGCACATACTCCACAAAACGGTGGCGGCTTGGTAAGGGATCCGAATGCGCCCATGTGGCAATGACAAGTACGACGAAAAGCGAGAGCCGTATTAACGGGCGACAGTGTTGCTGCACGCAAGTGTTGGCACTGGCAGTGTTTATGATTTTTGGCACGTAGCTGATTCAGCAACCAAGCCCAGTGCATCCAATAGACATATCGTGGCATACATATATAAACGCCGGAATATGAGCAATCAAGCAACTCCGAGTAGTTGTAACGTTTTTGCGAACACAATAGACAGTTTGTTGTTGCCCGTTGGCAAATTTGACATTTGTTGCTGTGGGTAAGGCCGCCAAATGCCGTTAGCTAGACCCCTCGATTACTCTGCCTCATTATTTTTGGTTTTTCAACATTTATAAGTTTGACTTTTCAAAACTTTAACCCGCTTCTCTTGCGCTCTCTCTGTCTGTTTTTTGCTCTTTTCCCCCCTTTGTGTTTTTATGTTTAACCGCAATTTAATTACGTTCCAATGCATGTGTAATGTCGACAGCCGTAAGCCCTAAGCGCGCCGCATTGTTTCGACAACAACAACAATAGCCCAGCCAACCGCATAGCCGACGAACTACAACAACAACGACTATTTGGCGTTGTGCTCTTTCGCACTCACGCTTCACATTTATTTCGTAGGCACTCGAAACCGCTGAAAAGGGTTCGAAATCATTCTAAATAAGCCGTTTTGTATTTAACCCTCAATAGCGCTCGAAAAGTTTTGCCCGTACCCACTGCACGAATGTACAATGGCAAAGTTTAAGTTGCTGCCAAAGTTGTTGTCCTATGTCAACAATGCTTGAAAAGTTTTTCTTTGTTTACATTTCCACTTAAAATAATTCTAGGTTTCTTCAGCTCCAAATGATTTTTTGAATTGTTTTTTTTTTGTTTGTTTTTGAAGAGGGACAACATGTAACGTGGTCGTTGCGGAAGTTGTCTAAAAATTTCTAAAGCAGCGTGGGGGAAAACCTGACGACTTAATGCCGAAGTGTCATAAAGATTTTTCCACCTAAAATGGTTATTTCGGTTCTATAAATTAATTACAAAGGTTAACAAATGTAAAGGAACTATTAGATCTGGAAAGATAAGATTATCTCTGGACAATTTTCGGCTGTAGAAATTTGTTGGCAGTTTTTTGATTTCAATATCTCAACCATAAAGCGCCAATCAGAATACAGTGTTGAACTTTGTTTTGATACGACTGCAGGTCTTTCCGAAAGACACACTTAGGTCACAAAATGGGCACGTTGTGATTTCACAAAGAAAGAGTGATCTGACTCACAGCAAGTCAGAATGTCCACACAAGCCAATTTGTTTTGTGTATAAACCCTAGCAAGTCTATGATATTGACTGATCTGAGGTTGTACAAGTTGTCGAAGAAAGAGGAGCCTAGGGGTTCGTCTTCGTCTAGAAAGAGTTGACCAGTGGCATAGAAGTTGGCTTATAGTCTCTTCCTCTGCTTGATTTTGGCAACCGCAGCAAAAGTCCCAACTATCAATGTCTGTGTTTAACTTAAGGTTTTATTAAATTTATTTTTAAACAAACAACGAAAAAAGTTTTAAGAGCAAACTAACCACCTGTGAAGTCCTGGAACCAATAAAATTAATGAAACTAATCCCAAGTAAAACTTAATACAGACCCTTATAGCCCAAGAGAAGCCCAAAAACAAATATAAGGCAATTTTTTAAAGATTGATAGACAGCTACAACTTTTCAAAGTGTTCAAATACCCACAAAGGTCTTCACAACCTTGTTGGAACACGAATAAGACCAAACTTTGGATTAAAGTTGAACCATTATGATACCACAGGAAGCTAATTTCAACTGGATTTTTATACCTAGAACCAAATCCCACTGATTCAACCACAATTTTACTTCTTAGTGAACTGCACCTGAAAAGTCACCAATGGGAAGCCCTTCGGATGTTGGAGAGATACCTATTTGTTTTCTTACTGAACTGAGCCTAAAAAATGATTCATGTAAAGGTTTTCGTATGTTGGAGAGAAGCCAGTTTGATTTCTTACTAAAGACGAGCCCTTCAAGTTACCTATGTAAAGCCCTTTGGGTGTTGGAGAGAAGACAATTTGATTCTATACTCAACTGGGCCTGAAAAGTGACCCATGTACAGGCTTTCGGTTAATACAGAGAAGTCAGTTTCATTTCTTACTGAAGTGAACCTGAAAAGTGACCTATGTAAAGCCCTTTGGATTTTGGAGAGACACAAATATGATTTCTTAGCGAGCTGGGCCTAAAAAGTAACCTATGGGAAGCTCTTTGGGTTTTGGAGAGATACCTAACTATTTAATTTCTTACTGAACTGGGCCTGAAAATAGGTCACTTTACAAAGCCCTTTGGGTGTTGGAGAGATACCAATTTAATTTCTTACTGAACGGCCTGAAAAGTGACGTATGTAAAGGCTTTCGAATGTCGGAGAGAAGACAGTTTGATTCCTTACTGAACTGGGCCTAAAAAGGGACCTATGTAAAGCCCTTTGGATTTTGGAGAGATACCAATATGATTTCTTAGCGAACTGGGCCTAAAAAGTAACCTATGGGAAGCTCTTTGGGTTTTGGAGAGATACCTAACTATTTAATTTCTTACTGAACTGGGCCTGAAAATAGGTCACTTTTCAAAGCCCTTTGGGTGTTGGAGAGATACCAATTTAATTTCTTACTGAACTGGGCCTGAAAAGTGACGTCTGTCCTTGCTAGGTTCTCTTCCTCATCAGTTGACTTGTAACTTTGGCAGTAATTAAAATGAAATTCATGTCTTGGTGTGTCTTCCAATGCTCCAATGGCCCATTAACTTCAAGTCAAGGATAACAAATTTGAGAGACTGGGTCCTTAAAAGTTTAATTTTTCTCAACCGAATTTCTATTCGTATAACTTTACAAGACGAGTGACTAATTAGGAAAACCATTACGCTATAAATTCAGAAGAACATACTACAAACAATTCTTGTTCAAGGCTGGCAAGATTTAAATTTCATTCATTCATTTCATTGAAGAGATTGAAAATTTGAAGTGAAAAAAAGATTATTTAGTATTAGAAGTTCCTCATAAAGGAGGACATTCCTTAAATAGAGGGACATATCTTTCTTCAAAATATTAGCTGATAAACCTAATTTTAGAGCGGATATAGTTAATGAAGATCCGACGAGAGAATCCTGGAAACTGCTTAAAAAACTGGCTTTTTAAAAATCAAAACTTTTATCATTTGAATAAAGAATACAACTTAGGAACATGTCCCGAAGATCTGCAGTTCCTGACTCCGCATAGGTCACTCCATCCATAGTCTAAGAAGAATAGGGATGTAAGAGAGTTCTTTTGTGAAATTAGAGGCAAAAATTGGTTAACTAATAGTTTTATACGAGAAATGGAAATGTCCTTAGAAATTATTTGGTTTCTTAGATTAAAAATCTTTTTAACTTGTGTTATTTGTTTAGTTCACTAAGCACCAACAACATTCCCTCTGAAGCTCATAAATATTACTGAAAACTTAGGCCACTTAGTTTCTCCTCAATTTTGTAAAAGTAAATCCTTAATTTATACTCCTTGTTCACCGATTTTGTCTTTTAAATTTGATAAATTTTCCTTTCCAACCTTTACAACTCAACTTGTCAATTAAATTAAAAGGCTTGGGCCATATGAAAATTGCATTACAACCGAACAAGTAAATCGTTGACAATTTAATAAACGTATTTTTCGTCACACATCCTTCGGGCCACTGTGCAGTCAACAGCAATAAAAATGTCATTGTCAATGACCACAACCAAACGGGTTTTTTTTTTCATTTGACCACACACACACACACACACATTTACTTGTACCTTGATTGCATACCGTTAAGTAAAGGAAATGACAAATCAAATCCCCCCGAAGTTGCAAATAATTTAGCCCACAAAAAAACTACCAGAATTACACTTTGTTTGGTTGCGTTGTGAACAAGCAAAGCAGCAATGAAAGCAAATTGTTGTCCAACCTTTTAGTTACCTGTTTGAAAAAAAATCCTTTTCCTTCTAATGTCACACTCATTCATGTGCTTTGCTTGTATATGGCTGACCACAAACAACAGGATTACAACAACAGTGAAGCACACAGCAAGGATACAAACACAAATGCTGCTTAGACAAAATTTGTGCTTAGACAACGCCAACTCCAACGGCAACAGACATGACTGAGATTTATTTGCTGCTTAGACGATTGTATTGCTGTTAACCCATTTGGTGACTGTGGTGCGAAAGTGCAACAGTTGAACAAAAAGGCGAATATGATTATTGATTTGAGTGGCGTTGCTCAGGAGCGAACATTTCTGTACATACAATAAGTTTAATTTGATGAGACTAAAAGTTGTCTTTGAGTTAAAAGTAAATTTTGCTGTAAATTCTCAAATACAGAGAACGCTTGTGCATTAAATTTGGTATCCTTGTAGTCTGTATTTGTACTACATTCTATTTTGATGAGTGCGGAAATGGTTGGGCTCTGTGTCCAAACTTATTTATTCAAATTTATGGACAGCTGTCGGTGTGTTGGCATTGTCCTTTCCACTCGACTATACCTTGAACCCTCTTTCACACGCTTCCTTACAGGACTTTGAATTCAACTGACGCTTGCTGGGCGTTATTTACTGAAGTCACGTGGCACAGCTATTGACACATTTTGGCACACAGAATTGAATAGTCGACTTGTTTTTGTGGAAAGAGTTATTTGTAAAAGAAAGAAAATAAACTAATAGCTGAAAATTTTAAGGAAGCCTTATTTTTTAGCTTTTAACTAACTTAATTAACTTAACTTAATTTTTAAGTTTCCTAAACTTAATGTCGCTTAGTACAACTTGTTCGGTTATTCCGACTTAAGCTTACTTACTGCAACTTTAGTTTAATTAAATTTCTTCCAACAACTTTTGTTTAATTAATGTCACTTTAGTTCACTTAAGTCAACTAAAGTGCCATAAATGCAATTTTAGTTTATTTAATGCCAACTTAGGCTCACTTAATGCATCTTTAGCTGAAATAATAGCACTTAAGCTAACTTAAGCTAGCTTAATGCTACTTTAGTTCAATTAACGTTTGGTACAAGTTGTGCTGTTATTGTAACTTAAGTTGGCTTAATGCAACTTAAGTTTAATTAAATTCATGACGGCAACTTTTGTTTAATTAATGCCATTTTAGTTCACTCAAGCCAAGTTAAGTATGCTTAATGCAGTTTTTGACTTAAGTAATGGTCCTTAAGCCAACTTAGGCTTACTTAATGCAACTTTAGTTCAATTAATTGCACTAACTTAGGCCAACTTGAGCTCGATTAATGCAACTTTAGCTCAATTAACGTTAAGGTTGCTTAGTACAAGCTCTGCTGTTTTGCAACTTAAGCTTGCTTAATAAAACTCTGGTTTAAATAATTGCACTTAAGCTTACTTAAACCGAATTAAGCACGCTTAATGCAACTTTAGACCAACTAATAGCACTTGAACTTACTAAAGCTTAAGCTCACTCAATATGACTTAAACAGGCTTAATCGACCTCGAGCTCAATGTAACTTAAGCTGCTTAATTGATCAATTTTAAGCTTAGTAAGTGTTTTAAAATTCTCGTAAGAAGATTTCAAGACTCTGAGTGTTAGTGAAGCTTAACACAACTTAAGTTTAATAAAATTAAGGGTCACTTAATACAGCTTAAGCCCACTTATGGTAACTTAAGCTTACTTCTTTAGCTAATTAGGTTTACTTAAAGTTACTTAACCTTTTTTAATGAAACTTAATCTCGCTTGAACTTAAGCCCACTTACTACAACTTAACTTCACTTGATTAAACTTAATGAATGAATGAAACTTAAATAATAATAATTTTAAGCTCACTTTTACGTACTTTTGGAAACTTATGTTCACTTGATGAAGCTTAAGGTATCTTATTGACTCTTAAGCTTGCAAGTTCCGCCTACTAAATGCAATTTCTGCTTACTTGAAAACTTTAACTAACTTAATGCAACTAAACCACGCTTAAAAATACTTAAGTAAACCAAAAATTAAGCTCACTTTTCCCTACTTTAGGCCACTTAAGTTTACTTAATAAACCTTAAGGAATCTTATTGACTATGAAGCTTGCAAGTTCCGCTCAATAAATAAATTAACAAACTTCACTTAATGCAACTTAACAACACTTAAAAGTACTTAAGTAAACCACAAATTAAGCTCGCTTTTACCTTCTTTAAGTCACTTAAGTTCTCGTAATGACCCTTAAGGTATCTTACTGACTCTTAAACTTGCAAGCTCCGCTCACTAAATGCAACTTAAGCTTACTTGATAACTTTATCTAACTTAATGCAACTAAACCACGTTTAAAAATCCTTAAGCAAACCACACATTGAGCTCGCTGTTACCTACTTTAGGCCACTTAAGCTCACTTAATGAACCCTGAGGGAACTTACTGACTCTTAAACTTGCATGTTCAGCTCACTAAATGCAATTTGAGCTTACTTGAAAGTTTTAACAAACTTCACTTAATGCAACTAAACAACGCTTAAAAATACTTAAGTAAACCACAAATTAAGGTCGCTTTTACCTACTTTAGGCAACTTAAGTTCACTTAATAAACCTTAAGGTATCGTACTGACTCTTAAGCTTGCATTTCCGCTCGTTAAATCCAAGTTAAGTTTAAAACTTTAACCATCTTAACTTAATGCAACTTAACAACACTTAAAAGTACTTAAGTAAACCACCAATTGAGCTCATTTTTACCAACTTTAGGCAACTTAAGTTCACTTAATGAACCCTAAGGTAACTTACTGACTCTTAAACTTGCATTTGCCGCTCACTTAATCCAAGTTAAATTTTAAACTTAACCACGTTAAAAAATCCTTAGTAAACCACAAATTGAGCTCACTTTTACCTACTTTAGGCAACTTAAGTTTACTTAAGGTATCTTACTGACTATGAAGCTTGTAAGTTCCGCTCACTAAATGCAACTTAAGCTTACTTGAACAAAAAACTTAAGCTTCAAAACGCATGCTTCCAGCTGCTTGTGCGCCATATTTGTTATTAAATTTTGTATCCAGTACACGCGACATGCTGTGCACAAAAAAAATATTTTAAAAAAATATAAAGCATACACAAATGCATGAACATTTGCATGTTTGTATATGTGCATATGTGAGCGTATGTGTGTGTGCGAGGCATGCGAGTAACCGCAGGTGTTGCTCCTGCTGACTTTTTTAGTAGCAACACGGCTGGCTGCAACATAAGCTGCCATCATAAAAAGTTTTGTGGTTGTTACTTTAATTTTGTTGTTGTTGTTTTGTACATGCAGTCGTACAGGCTGAACATACAGGGTGCATGACAGCGCAATATGAGAAACCTTAACGGCTCATTAAAGTTTTCGAATATACGAAACGAAAAAAAAAGTTGGCTAGTCCTTAAAATGTTTTGTTGTTGTACTCGGCATAAATGCTCGCCAACGTCTTGTGGCATACACACACACACATAAGCTTACATATATATATATGTATAAGCCTATATATGTATATGTAAGTTCCTAGCGCGGTCCTTTGTCATTTGCGATTTGTTTCCCTCTCTCGTTGCTGTGTTGTTGCAACTCCCCAATACTCGCCAGTCGTTAGTGCGATTTTGGCATGCAGTATTTATGGTAAGCACAGCATAAAGCAGCAACAAAAATGAGAAAGTTTTGCGCACTGGCGCTGGCAATATGAGCCGTCAAGCTGCTGCCGCAACGACGGCGCTAAGACGTCGCGTCGTCGCATATCCTGCGGTTGTGCTGTCTGCACTTCCTTCCACAGTCACTCGCACTCGTATATACATTCGTCAGCGACGGTGTGCGCATGTTGGCCACTGCTGATACAGTTAGCTTATTTAAGGACAGACACACACATACACATAAATTCACTTTACTTCCGCCGTTGTTGTCTTAATAAAATAAAATTTGAGCGAGTGTGTGTGTGTGTGTGTGCGAGATGAAATGCCCGAAAGTAAGAAACAACGTTAGACCCTAAGAAGCGCCCATGACAGCCTCGGGTAGGGTGGTCGGAATAAAATTATGGCATATTATGTTGCCAAAAAAAAAGGCCTGCAAATGACAGACGCAGCCGTGTGCGCGGTGATTTGGCTGCTCGGCGCTGCACACTGTTTAGTGTCTTAACGGTAATGTGTGGATTGTATGGAGGCGAATCGAATAACGTGTGTGTTTGTGTGTGTGTGTAGAGACCATGTGTGAGTGAGCACATTAAAGCAATGGGTTTTCTGTGTGCCTGAAATAATGATGTGCATTTATGGATAATTTTTTGAAGCCAGCAAGCACTTTGAGAAATTAAGAAATTATGTTTAAAAGCTACACAGTTGGCATAGCCGTTGTTGAAAAGAATAAATACGTAACAAAAAAGATCAAAAAAAGGAATGAAGATGGAGTAATTTAAAAAGGTCTTAAAAGAAACAAAAATAAAAAGCAAGAACAGAACATTGACTTTAGAAAGGTTGGTTCTTATTAGTCTAACAATTGTTTTTGTAATAAAGATGTTTAGTAAAACAAAGAACAAAATATTTACTTCAAAAAAGGCGATTCTTGAGAGTTATAAATTTATTTTTAATATATAGTTTAATAGAACTCTAACTGAAACTGTCAAACAATATAACCAAATCAATAGGAACAATTGAACATATAAAAATAAAATAAATATAAATATAAATATAAATATAAATATAAATTTAAATATAAATATAAATATAAATATAAATATAAATATAAATATAAATATAAATATAAATATAAATATAAATATAAATATAAATATAAATATAAATATAAATATAAATATAAATATAAATATAAATATAAATATAAATATAAATATAAACATAAATATAAATATAAATATAAATATAAATATAAATATAAATATAAATATAAATATAAATATAAATATAAATATAAATATAAATATAAATATAAATATAAATATAAATATAAATATAAATATAAATATAAATATAAATATAAATATAAATATAAATATAAATATAAATATAAATATAAATATAAATATAAATATAAATATAAATATAAATATAAATATAAATATAAATATAAATATAAATATAAATATAAATATAAATATAACTATAAATATATATATAAATAGTAGTATAAATAATAATAATAAATAAAATATAAGTAAAAACAAAATATTTAACATCTTCATTAAAACATAGAAAAGTGTTGTTAGCTGCAGTTTTCTAAAGTTTTCAAATTCAAAAAATAGTGAGTCGTAGTTTGGAAGCGTTTGAAGCACACAAAAGAGGTGAACTCATGCGGAGGCACACACAGGATTTAATTTTGGGGGCTTTCGTGTACAACTTTTGTGCTCAAATCCATTTAAAACCATATTTTGCACCAGCAATTTTTGCATTTGGGGGTTTGAACCCCAAGAACCCTCCCTCTATGCACCACTGAACTCATAATTCAATAAATACGAATAACCAGTGATACACACATGATATGATTTTTGGGGGGGGAGGGGGGAGTGGGCGTTCCGTACACAACTTTAGAGCCCAATAAGTGCTATTTTTAACCGTATTTTTCACTTACAATGTTTTTAAAATATTTTTTTTAGGGGGTTGAACGCCCAAAACCGTTGCTTGCCTGCGCAGCTGTGAATCACAGATAACACAGGGCAACAATTTTCTATATGTTTTGAAATTTCAATTGAAAATATATAAATACAGTGTAATCTGGGTGGAGTGAACCCCCGATGCTACGAACACCCCGATAGAGTGAACATCAAAATTTTTACATTGAGTACTCTATAGAGTGAACAATTCTGAATCTCTTTAGAGTGAACACAATTTAAAATAAATTACTTCAGTAACTTCAAGTTACTGCCAACCAGAATTTCGGGCTGTTGAAGAGAACAACTCTTAAAAAAGGCATTGTACAATGGTTTGTGCGGCAGCGCCAGAAAAATGTTCCTGTCAGTGGAGATATGTTAAAAGAAAAGGCAAAGAAATTACATGCTGATATAAATGAAAAGGAAGGCGGTTTTAACGCCAGTTGTGGATGGCTAGCCGGATTTAAATCACGCTGTGGAATTCGTCTGTTAAAAGTGTGCGGCGAGAAATTGTCTTCAGATAGCCCGGCTGAACCGTTTAAACAAAAGCTCAATAGTACGATTTATGAGGTACAAATTTATAAAAGCCAAATTTACAACGCGGACGAGAGTGGACTATTTTTGAAGATGCTACCCGAAAGAACTTGTAACCAGTAACCAGTGCAGAAAAACGGCTCCAGGCAGAAAATTAGAAAAAGCCAGAGTTACAATTCTTGCATGCGCAAACGCAACTGGGCAAACCACGCTCTTTCAAATCTTTCAACATTCCGGTGGACTACCGACATTCAAAAAATGCATGGATGACAGCAGAAATTTGTAAAGAATGGTTTCAAAAGTGTTTTGTTCCACAGGGGAATTTAAAAAAGAAAGGCAAAATTTCAATTTGTAATAAATTTCTTTATTATTCCCTTCAAAATACTCTCCTCCTGCGTCAATAAATGTATGCCAACGTTTGATCCAATTTTCCATACATTTTTTATAGGCCGCCAAAGGTATGGCATTCAGCTTACGCAGCGAAATCTCTTTATCGCTTCTATGGTCTCAAAACGCGTTCCCCGCAATGGTAATTTGAGTTTAGGAAATAGAAAAAAGTCACACGGGGCTATGTCTGGACTGTATGGTGCTTGGCTGATGACATTGATTGGTCGAAATTCCGACATGGGCCAAAAATTCCGAAATAATCAAGGCTGTTTTTAAATTAAATTCAGCTTTTTTGGCACCAACCGAGAAGCGACGCGTTTCATGCAAAAAATATCAGTTAAAATGTGTTCGGCTGATCCAAATGAGATGCTCAACAACGACACACAACGATTTTCCAACACGATTTGCTTCGCCGATTCGATTTTTTCTTCGGTAACAGACGTTGATGGCCGTCCATTGATGTCATCGTGCTCTAGGCTCTCTCGGCCCCCTTTGAACCTTTTATACCATTCGTATGCTCGTGTTTCCGACATACACGCTTCACCATACGCCTTTTGTTACATTTTTAACGAATCGGCACACGAAAGTTAATTTTTAACACAAAATTTTTGGCACGCGTGTTGTTCCAATTCTTCATCCATTATAAAAATCGCCACACATCAATTTTTCGGCTTCTTCGTATAGACGCCAATCGAATACTAATCTTACAATATGCGTCAAAATTTGACAGAACACCAATAAAAGTATTCCCAACGTTGAGAAAATAAATTCCAGATTACCGTTATTTTTTTATCATAAGGTATACTCGTAAGTACGTAATGGTGAACAGAAAAACTCAATCTGGATATAGTGAACAATTGGATTCTATGAACTGGCCTTGCATTAATTAGTTCACTCCACCCAGATTCAACTGTATATATATAAATTTTTTACGAAAATGCTAACTAAGTTTTAAAAACGGTTGGCGTATTTAAAATCAGGGATCCCTAATTACTCTAGAACTGATTTAAAAACAAGAAATGGTATTTTGCTGTTGATCAGTGTAAATGAAGTAAATAGTTTTATCAGACATTTGTCAGATTGATAAATTGTTTAGGTTGTTTAGATTGACAAATTTCTTTAGCTGAACCAATGAAGTTTTTCTCATAAAATTTAATAATTTGTTAGCTCATACTTTGATTTCAAAAATATAAATAAATATAATAATATTTATATATAATAAAAATTTAAGTAAATACTATAAATACTAAAAAAATTAGCTAACAAATTAAATTTAGGTGGCTAGTTCGGCAGTCAGTCACAAGGGAGACCACTTAGTAGTGTCCGACCGAATATTCGGTTTCGGTTTCGGTTTCGGCCCAAATCAGTGGTTTCGGTTTCGGTTTCAGTTTCGGCCAAAAAATGGCCGAATAGCCGAAACCGAAACTTTCTAGAATATTTTTTACATTTTATTGTGTAGCAGATATATAGTGAAAGGAGGAATAATTTAGATGCCACCAATGTAAATAAATTTATTTTTTTAGCATATAATATTAAATTATTTAATTTTGAATATTAGCGAGTAAGGTACGAAAGGGTGATTTTTTCATGTTTACGTTTTTAAAAAATGAATGAATTGTTTTTTTTTTAATAAGTATTTATTTATTTATGCTATGTTTGTTTGTTTGTTCTTTATTTACTTAATGTAAAATTCGTTTGTTGAAAAAAGTGCTTGATATGGTGATTTTTATTTCAACTAGAAAGTTTCGGTTTCGGTTTCGGCCGAATATTAAAAAAAAAACCGAATATTCGGTTTCGGTTTCGGTTTCGGCCCAAAAAAGTGGTTTCGGTCGGACACTACCACTTAGGCTTATAAAACCCATTGTATTCCATCCATTGTCCATTGAACTATTCAGGCTATGTACCGGGGCCTCATCTAAATGTTCTAAAATATCGAATGAACATTTATCTAGAGAAAGAGAGAGAGAGGAAAGAGTGGGAAAAGGAACGAGGACGCAAAAAGTGTTGAACAGTTTTTTTCGCTTCGTCTCTGCAGCTTTTACAAATATCATTAGAAAACACATAATCAGTCTTCTAGCAATGTTCATATTGGTTACGACTATCGAGTACAAACGAACAATGAAATGTAGGAACTGTTTAAAGACATGGACCTAGCCCAGCGAATCAACATACAACACCTATGCAGCCTTGGCCATGTCTTCTGTAGGGACAATGAGGCTCCGGCGAAAAAGATGTTCGATACCATAGTTGGAGGCTGACGACGATGAGGAAGACCGTGTCTTCAGTAGAAAGGCCAAGTTGAAGACGCCCTATCATCTCTTGGTGAGAAATTTCGCAGTGACCCGTAACCCGGTAACGAGACGTTATGGCCAATTAAGGGGTTATATACGTTTTGGTACAGGAAACTTAGGGCATATTTGTGATTTTTTTTGGGCTATTTGAAATAATTTATTAGAAACTCGCATAACAGGTATACATAGTACATATTCTTACGAAAAAAAAGAGTGGTCGAATTTGAAAAAATATTGAAAATTGTAAAAGTTGTAGCTCTTGTCCTGATGCGCGTTTTACTGCAGAGTGGTCACCGTGGTCACCGCAAAGGCATTTTTCAAAAAACATCATTTGGAGAAAATCACGTTTAAAGTTTTGCGAGATGCCTATCGCAAGGCAGATAGCGCGCTACAAATCGAGTTGCTACTTACGATCTACTGCTCGGATTGACTTGAAATTTTGAGCATAAACTCTTGAAAGTATGTTTCCTCGAAATAAATCATAAAATTTTTTTCGATTTTTTGACTCATGAAAACGTATATAACCCCTTAAAGAGAAGGAAGTCTTTTGGTACAATTTTCAATGAGACAATGTCCCATAAAGACCCTAAAACAGTTCTAATTGAGTTCTTTTTAGCGAGCATATTCCTTTTGAGCTGTCAAGTTTGAGTTTTAATCAAACCTCTCCCTTTATTGGACCATGCTATCCTCGTTACATTTTACTTGTTCTACGTATGGAACCCAGCGGGCACTCTCACACCACAGCTCCTAGGTTCTAATCCTAGTTCGGGCTGGTGAAACATTCGTCTACTTCTATTGCTATCCACATGAAGCAGATGAGAATTACAAGAATGACATTTTTTAATTTTTTTTTAATTTTAGAAGTGATTCCAGGCTATGAGCTGCCACGGAGGAGTTCTTCTCAAAGTTTATTGTTGTTAACTTTCAAGTAAATTTAATTGTCTTATCTGATCTCGTTTTCATATGCATTTCCCTTTAATCACCGATAGAAGTAAGCATTTTCTCTACCTGAATTGACAATCAAAAATTCTGGCAATCATATCATTCATTTTACAAGCACATGCTACCTTTTTTGGCTTCGCCCTCGCACTCTCTCCCTCTCTCTCTTCCTCTTTTGTCTCCATCACTTGAGTGTATAAACTAAAACTCCAATTACATTAATTGAAGCACCTAAAATGCCCAAAAACCCTCAGCACCAAAGTGTACAACCGCCTGAATGCTGGTCACCTCCACACTTTGGCTCTAACTATTTTTCTACCTCTCTCTCTACCTTTTTTTCTACCTCTGACTCTCTCTTCTCTCTTTTAAAACAAGTGTAGTGTGTTCCGTATGGCAGTTCAAAAATTTCATACTCAATTTTTAGTTTTTTTTTATTTCATTGCCACCAACTGTACCGCCTGCACATCATTTCAAATTCAGCATTTCACGTAAAAACGTATAACAAAACGAAAAAACAAACGTTAACCCATTAGCCATTTAGTTATTTGCTTGGTTGAGTTTGAGTTGGCCACCGTTGAGCCCATAGAAATGACCTCAGTGTGTGTTAAGCCGAATACATATTTCGTTATGGCCGAATGTTGGCGCTATAAAACGGTACATCAAATACATATTTATGTATGTAGTTGTGTATTGTTGTGTCGTATGTACAAACGTATAAATCCATATTTGGCATATGCGGCATTTTTTTTTACATTTCAGTTTCCACTTCAGATATCAAAGTTGCCGGAAAAATTAAAAAATAAAATGAAATGGAAGTAAATCATAAAAATAAAACTTGTATGAAATTCAAATACGAGGCATATAAATTTTTGGTTTTTGCATAATTGTTGGATTTGACAAATTATGAGCACTGAAATGACTGAGTCTGTTATTGAAAATGTATGTTAGTAGTAGAAAAAAATTTTTTTAGTCATGTGAAATAATGTAATTTCAGCTCTAAAACAGTTTTATAACAAAATAGTCATAATTCTCTAAAGAAGAAAAATATTGATATAGTAAAATATTTTTATTAAAATATATTTGATATATTGGTTTTTATTATGAGCACTGAAACTCAGCAGAGGTGATGATATTGAAAATCTTTTAGTAGTAGAAAAAAAATATTTTTAATTAGTCAATTATAACAAAACAGTCACAATTCGCTAAAGCAGAAAAATGTTGATTTAATAAAATATTTTTATTAAAATATATTTAAAATATTTTTTGGTGTTATTATGAGCACTGAAAGTCTCCAGAGTTTGGAAATGTTGTTGAAAATGTTTTTTAGTAGTAGAAAAATATTTTTAGTCATGTTCAGTTTCATAACAAAATGGTCACCATTCTCTAAAGAAGAAAAATATTAATATAATAAAATATTTTTATTAAAATATATTTAAAATATTTTTATTTTTATTATGAGCACTAAAAAGTCTGCAGAGTTTGGAAATGATATTGAAAATCTGATATTGAAAAAAATATTTTTAGTCATGTGAAATAATTTAATTTCAGCTCTAAAACATTTTTATAACAAAATAGTCATAATTCTCTAAAGCAGAAAAGTGTTGATTTAATAAAATATTTTTATTAAAATATATTTGAAATATTGTTTTTTTATTATGAGCACTGAAACTCTGCAGAGGTTAGAAATTGAAAATCTTTTTTAGTAGTAGAAAAAAAATATTTGTAGTCATGTTAAACCATTTCATTTCAGGTCTAAAACAGTTATAACAAAACAGTCATAATTCTCTAAAGCAGAAAAATGTTGATTTAATAAAATATTTTTATTAAAATACATTAAAAAAAAATTTTCTTGTTTTATAATGAGCACTGAAAAGTCTGTAGAGTTTGGAAATGTTATTGAAAATGTATTTTAGTAGAAGAAAAAATACTTTCAGTCTTGTGAAATAATTTAATTTCAGCTCTAAAACAGTTTCATAACAAAATGGTCACTATACTCTAAAGCAGAAAAATATTAATATAATAAAATATTTTTATTAAAGTATATTTAAAATATTTTTATTTTTATTATGAGCACTGAAAAGTCTGTAGAGTTTGGAAATGTTATTGAAAATGTATTTTAGTAGTAGGAAAATAATTTTAACTAGTCATGTTAAATCATTTCATTTTAGTTTCAAAACAGTTTCATAACAAAATGGTCACAATTCTCTAAAGAAGAATAATATTGATATTTATGGGATTAAATTAAATGGCTGAAATATATTAATTGCAAACAGATATTTATAGCACATTGTGTGTGAGTTTGTAGTTTTAAAAAACTCAAACAAAGTAGTAAGGTGTAGTAAAAAAATATCCATTATTTTTGGATCAAATTTAAGGCTTTATTTGCCATAGTTAAAATGATCTAATTTAGTTCAAATATTCACTGTTTTGTTCCATAACTTGTAGCCATTTTGAAGCTCATTTCATTATGTTTCTCTCATAGAAACCCTCGTCCTCTATTGGCAAAAAACTGGACAATCCAGTTCAAATTTTGTTGGACTTTGACTACATAAAATTGAAAATTTGATGCACAACTTTTCTTCTAATTTTTCTGATATTAAAATTTTGTTGGACCTTTATTACATAAAATTGAAAATTTGATGCACAAGTTTTCTTCTCACTTTTCTGACATTCAAATTCTGTTGGACTTTTATTCTACATAAAATTAAAAATTTGACGCACAACTTTTCTTATTTTCTCACTATTCTGAC
Source organism: Melieria picta (assembly GCA_964056695.1). Lineage (NCBI taxonomy): Eukaryota > Metazoa > Arthropoda > Insecta > Diptera > Ulidiidae > Melieria > Melieria picta. Next base: position 78,146,310 of record OZ057399.1, on the reverse strand, counting down.
ATTTAAACTTTGCTGAACTTTTACTACAGAAAATTTTAAATTTGACGCACAACTTTCGTTCTCTTCTCACTTTTCTGACATTCAAATTTTGTTGGACATTTATTACATAAAATTTAAAATTTGATGCACAACTTTTCTTCTCATTTTTCTGACATTCAAATTTTGTTGGACTTTTATTACATAAAATTTAAAATTTGATGCGCAACTTTTCTTTTCACTTTTCTGACATTCAAATTTTGTTGGACTTTTATTACATAAAATTTAAAATTTGATGCACAACTTTTCTTCTCATTTTTCTGACATTCAAATTTTGTTGGACCTTTATTACATAAAATTGAAAATTTTACGCACAAGTTTCCTTCTCACTTTTCTGACATTCAAATTCTGTTGGACTTTTATTCTACATAAAATTAAAAATTTGACGCACAACTTTTCTTATTTTCTCACTATTCTGACATTTAAACTTTGCTGAACTTTTACTACAGAAAATTTTAAATTTGACGCACAACTTTCGTTCTCTTCTCACTTTTCTGACATTCAAATTTTGTTGGACATTTATTACATAAAATTTAAAATTTGATGCACAACTTTTCTTCTCATTTTTCTGACATTCAAATTTTGTTGGACTTTTATTGCATAAAATTTAAAATTTGATGCGCAACTTTTCTTTTCACTTTTCTGACATTCAAATTTTGTTGGACTTTTATTACATAAAATTTAAAATTTGATGCACAACTTTTCTTCTCATTTTTCTGACATTCAAATTTTGTTGGACCTTTATTACATAAAATTGAAAATTTTACGCACAAGTTTCCTTCTCACTTTTCTGACATTCAAATTCTGTTGGACTTTTATTCTACATAAAATTAAAAATTTTACGCACAACTTTTCTTATTTTCTCACTATTCTGACATTTAAATTTTGCTGAACTTTTACTACAGAAAATTTTAAATTTTACGAGCAACTTTCCTTCTCTTCTCACTTTTTTGACAGTCAAATTTTGTTGAACTTTTACTACAGAAAATTTTAAATTTGACGCACAACTTTCCTTCTCTTCTCACTTTTCTGACAGGCAAATTTTGTTGGACTTTTATTACATAAAATTTAAAATTTGATGCACAACTTTTCTTCTCATTTTTCTGACATTCAAATTTTGTTGGACTTTTATTCTACATAAAATTAAAAATTTGAAACACAACTTTCCTTCTCTTCTCACTATTCTGACATTGAGATTTTGTTAAACCTTCCTCACACAAAACTAACACTGAGATTCTCATTCTAATCTGCTCTGCTTATCTCTCGAAACATTTGAAAATTTCATACTTAATTTTGTTTGTTTCGTCAAAACTTCAGGTTCAACGGCTTAGCAGACCGTTTGGCGCGCAAAATATACACAACAACAACAAAAACTTCTGTAAATAAGGAAACAAAAACATTGAAAAAATTGTTTGTCACATTATTATTTGTAATGTCCAGTGCACAAATCGTAATTTTTCTTACAAACTTGCATTCTATTCGTTTCATGTGTGTGTGTGTGTGTGTGCTCTCAGCTCGCCGCCTTTATCGCCGATCTTGCCTCAACTTATCGAACTGTTCATCAATTGTCATCTCCACAGCTTTACCGCTGACTTTGGCCATCTTCCAGAAATACGCTGCCACCTCGACGAGAAAGTTCTTGGTCACCGCCTCCAGGCCGCTGTCGTTGAGTACTTTCTGATATTCGCTGTTCGAGAGCAGTGTGTCCGTTTGTTTGTTGAGCAAAAAGGCCGAATCGCTGAACTGTGAATTCGAGTCGTTGATAATTTTGGCAACTGTCTGCATGTTTATATATTTTTTTTATGTTGCTTTTTACCTCCGTAAACGTATCGCGCCACATTTTGTCCTTTTGCGGTAAGCCCTCCGCTTTGATGGCTTCCTGCAGCCGCTGTATGTATGTGTCAATGTCCTGCACACGTTTGGCATTCGGCGGCAAGTTCTGCTTGACCTTGGCAAAGTAGTCGATTTGCGCTTGAAACATGCCGTTGAGAAAGTTGCGCGTCTCAATCTTGGCCTGTCGCTCGAATTCGGCTTTGACGCTGGCAGCCGCTTCGACATCGAGCGGCGTCTCTGTGACGGCAATGCTGTCTGCACTGCGACGCAGCACAGCGGCAGAATTGTGCTGATGATTTGAAAATATTTTTGAAATATTTAAAAAAGTGATAATTTTTTCATAACCAAAACAATTTCTCACTTGTATGCTTAGTGTGATTACACAAACCACTACGAAGAATAGTTTTTCCGCCATTTTTTTGTTTTGATAATTCTTAAAAATGTCAAAAATTTCACTGCAAACGACACCAACACGCCGCAAATCGAAAATTACACTAACTAATTTCGAATTTGGAAAATCCAAACAAGTTTCGAGCCGCGATTTCGTTTACTGTCATTGATTCGCTTATCAGCAGCCAGCAGCTCTCTGCCACACACACGACTTGCTGCTTCGTATGAACTTTTTCGGTGATAATTTTGCTATTTTTATGTGACGAAAATGTAGTACACACGAGACGCTGATGGCGTTTCCAGAAGCCTGATGCGATTTTTGCAAAGTACTTCGACGAACTGATTTCGAATAGTCATAGCGAAAATCTTAAGCTTCGTTGCGGCATTTGGCATTTGAATGAATAGTCGATTGTTGTTGTTGTTGTCGCAAATTGAAATGTACGTACGCGGTTGGGGGCAGCAACACGGCTCATTCATTGATTTGTCATTTTATCTGTCATTGAACCCTTTTCGCATCTGTTTGATGTGTGAATTGATTTGCGTTTGCCTGAGTGTATATGAGTGAGTATGCGTATATGTAGGTGTGTGTGTGTTTTGTTGTTGTGTGTCATTTATTTGCTTATGGACGCACATTTCCTTTACTTGCAAACCTTTCATTGTGCGCCGAGCACTTATCAGCAACAACAGCACAACGGCGCAAATGTATGCGAGAACTTGAACACATGTTCATGAGTTTCATTACAACAATAACAACAACAACAACAATATTTAAAACAAATGAAACCAAGAGTCTTTGCGCTGAACTGCAACGACTATTGTATACCCTACTTGCATAGTAAAAATTTAATTTTTTATAAATGTTAATGTTCAACAATCAGTTTCCTAAGTTTAAATAAAACGCTACAATTAAAAAAAATATCTTCATGTTTTAATTAAACAATAATTTCGAGTGAATACATACAGTTAAACCTTGATTATCCGGGCTGTTCGAGATCGGAAACATACCGGATAAGTGATTTTCCTGGTTGATTGCTTTCGTGTGGTTTTAAGACGAATTTTTAGATTTAATAAGAGATGTAAAATATTTTTTTCTATAACGGATAATAGATCGAATCACTCTCCGCTAGAAAAATTACTTTTAGGTAAAAAAAATAATGTTTTAGGCCTTTCGGATAATCGATTTTCTTTGCTTTTTGAGATCGGAAACATACCGGATAAGTTATTTTCCTGGTTGATTGATTTCGTGTGGTTTTAAGACGAATTTTTAGATTTAATAAGAGATGTAAAATATTTTTTTCTATAACGGGATAAAAGAGGTCATCACTCTCCGCTAGAAAAATTACTTTTAGGTAAAAAAAATAATGTTTTGGCCTTTCGGATAATCGATTTTCTGGGTTGTTTGAGATCGGAAACATACCGGATAAGTGGTTTTCCCGTTTGATTGATTTCGTATAGTTTTAAGGTGAATTTTTAGATTTAATAAAATATATAAAATAATTTTTTTTTTTACGGGATAAAAGAGGTCATCACTCTCCGCTAGAAAAATTACTTTTAGGTAAAAAAATAATGTTTTAGCCCTTACGGATAATCGATTTTTCGGGTTGAGTTAAAATTTCATTCGGTTACCTAATCTTGACGACCAGTAGAACCTAAACTAGTAGTCCTCTTGTCCCGGATAGTAGAGGTAATCACAGTTTATTGAAATTAAAATTACTTTATTCATGGGAGTTTCCGAATTATCCACTTTCTCACTTGACTGAGATTCAATTTCATATATTGCTTCAATTTGCTGGTTAAAATTAATTTAAAAATGCATACAGTGCTTGGATTTCTTAATGTTCACAAGCAATAGAGGCTAAAATAGTATTCCTGCTTTCCCGGATAATAGAAGTAATCACAGTTTATTAAAATTAAAACGATTCTTCTCTTTAGCCTTCCCGGATAATTGACTTTCTCGCTTGACTGATATTAAATTTCTTATATTGCTTGGGTTACTTAAAATTCGTAAGTAATAAAAGCAAAAAAGTATTTTTGCTATTCCGGATAAAAGATTTAATCACAGTTAATTGAAATTAAGAAATGCTGTAGTAGTAGTAGTAGTTAAGGCAAAACAAAGTATTTTTACTATGCCGGATAAAATATTTAATTAATTAGCGACCCCGGATAATTGATTTTCTTGCTTAGTTGAGCTAAAATTTCAAATAGTACTTTAATTGCTTAACGTTGAGCAAGTAATAAAAGCACAAAAAAGTGTTTACGTTATCTCGGATAAAAGAGTTAATTATGAATATTTGAGATAAAACAAATTACCATACTTTAATGTTTCCGGATAACAAATTTTCTTGGTCGATTGAAAGGAAATTTTATGTAATAATATAAAAGATATCATTTCACGGTTTCCCTATCACAAAAATGTGTTTACGTTGTCTCGGATAAAAGAGGTAATCACAAATAATTGAGATAAAACCAATTACCATACTTATTTGTATCCGGATAACACATTTTCGTGGTGGATTGAGAGGAAAATTCATATAATGATACAAATGATATCCTTTCACGGTTGTCCTACCATGGATAATAGAGGTACTCATGATTAATCGAGATAAATAAATATTTATGTTGAAAATTTTTTTTATTTTTTTGTTTATGGATGTTCCTGAATTATAATTTTATGCCGAATAAGCAAAGTTTGAGTATACTTATATGTTATAATATTTTGATATTTATGTATAGTTCAAGTCATGCAAAAAGTAGTATTCACTTTTAGTACTTTGAGTGCTTTAGGTCGCATGACACAAATCTTTGAAATTTCAATAAGTGCAATAAATTGTTTTGGTTTGTAAAGGTCCTACAAACACTTAAAGAATGTCCAAATGTCCTATAAATACAAATTTAGTATCCTGATTTGAGGCAAACTGATAGACTGTCTAGGAATGGAATAATTATTGAGAAGCTTGTGAGTAATGTAACTTGTATATAGTTTGAGTTTCTTTATTAATTTTTCTTCTTCTTTGCCTTTAAAGTATCAGTTCTATTGTACAGTGTTAGTTTAGGTTAAATAAGACAGATGGTCCAAGCATCGAACTTATTTAAAAATATTAGGAAGCAGCGACTTGAGTCCCTGGACTAACTTAAATATCCTAATTTTCCTAAAATCTTCACTATTAGTCAGTTAGTTTAGTCTGTTTCAGGTCAGTTTGTGATCTATTCATCTTTGTTTCGGTCAAAAATTTGCTTCAAGCCAGTCTTAGCTTGTAATTTTTACATCTTTTGGCTGGGGTAGGTTAACTTAGGCCCCAAAATTCAATTATTTTGTCAAACCATTTGAACAATGCTACATCCCCACTCCCATAACAAATTTGTACGCTTAATTTGTGCCAAAACATGAAACATAAAATCAGCTCGTAAAACAAAACTAATTGTTATGACCCTCAACTAATAAAATTTACTTTACCCATGAAGTGTAGGGCGCATAAAAACAGCCCAAAATAAGCACTCGTCCGTAGATCTTGTCAGAGCTTCATAAAAAGAGAAAATAAAAGCACCAAATGAAATAAAATCAAGAGTACAATGAAAATTGTTAGCCCCAGGCAACCCTTTCACTTTTGCTTACACACACACAGACACAGACACATACTTTCCTAAATTTTAATAGAAATTGTCCAGCGCCATCCTTGTTCACACTACTCCCCCCCCCAATGTCTAGTAAACTCCCAGTGGACGGCACGTTTTGCTCTTTGCGCAGATAGGCAAATTACAATTTTTATTGTCTACACTTAGGCGCTGTTAAAAAACCACTTGAACCCAACCAAAACGAGCACTACGTGTTCTGTTTTTTGCATGGTAAATTAAATCAATGGAGCTGGCATTGCATTTCGGTTATGAATTATGCTTCAAGTGTTGCATGCATTTAGGCGCATGTCACATGCAGCGCGCTAAATTGTTTGCAAAAACTGTAATTACGATACTGGCAGTGTGGCGCGTGAATTTAAATGATTTCATGGCATACGCCAATCAAATTTAATTTAAATCTGAGGATTTAATTTTATTTTATTCATATTGTAGATTATTTTTTTTGGTGCTGCCATTATGTGACATGTAAGTTGAAATGTGCTCACACGTTGCAACAAATCAATTTCAATTAAAATATTCGAATATATTTTTGTGGGCGCCTTTTTTTGTGGCATTTTACTGTTTGTTAATATTGTTGTTGTTGTTGTTGCTGATAATGCGCTTTTATATTTGGGCAAATAATTAAAATCGTCGAGCCAGCGTGTATGTGTGTGTGTTCGTGTGTGGCATAGCCACATATAAAATGAAAGGCTGCACATGCGTTTTAATTATGCATGACTGCAGCGCCTGAACTTATGCAATGCGAACTGCGAAAAATTACACAACATAAGCCGTCAGCCAGTGATGTGAGTGGGAGTGAAAATGTGAAAGGCTACCAGCCAGCGGCGACAGTTTTTCAGCGGATTCTAGCGATTAACACAAACTGACTGACTGACTGGCTGCCAATGGCGTAGGCCGGCGGCTGTTGTTGGCCCCACCAAAAAACAAGAAACTCATTTGGTAAATTGTGTCGTTAAATGTTGCCACAAACGACAACTAGTGGCGGTTTGGTTGCTTGTTGGGTAGTCGAGTTGTGTGTGTGTGTGTGTTAAATGCCTAAAAGCATACTATCTGTGGTTTGCTTGTCGCTTGCCGCGTCCAGAATTGTGTGGGCACGTGTACTTTTGGCTTTAAGCTATTGACACCGAACGGTGCATACTTTTCGGCGTAGCCGGAGCGAAATTGCCAGCAGGACATTCAAGGGTTTCAATGCTCTTGTTGGCTTGGACTTTGTTGTTGTTTTTGTTGTTGGTGTTGTGGCTGGCCAGCGTTTATCGGCGCGTCGCTAAGTACGTCTGTCCGCAAAGTGCTTGTCGTGCAAATTAAATTGAGGCATAAATTTAAAAGCGGCAACTAAGCTATGGCGCGCAATTTTGCATTGGACGATATTGTCAGCAAACACAATGCGACGATAAGAGTGACACATTGTTGTTGTTTATGCTTTTACGTGGAGCGAAATAGTAGAATAAAGTGTTCCATGTGAACGGGCACAAAAAGAATAGGGCATAATTTTAGGCGCTCTAAAAATAGCAAAACCATTTTCAGGGTTTGCTCTCTTTGCAGTGCTCAAAACATTATTTTTTATTAACAAACAGCTGTCACACTACTTCTATAAGTACTAAGCTTTCTTTTAAACCCCTAAAATTATGCTAAAAATATTAAATACTTCAAACAAACGGTAGCAAACGGCGTGCGACGATAACAGTGACACATTGTTGTTGCTTATGCTTGTATTTGGAGCAAAATAGTTGAATAAAGTGTTCCATGTGAACGGGCACAAAAAGAATAGGGCATAATTTTAGGCGCTCTAAAAATAGCAAACCCGTTTTTAGGGTTTTGTCTCTTTGCAGTTCTGTTATTCATTAACAAACATCTGTCAGACTATTTCTATAATTATTAAGCTTTCTTTTAAACCCCCTAAAAGTATGCAATACATATTAAATCATTTCCTTTTCCACTCTTTTCAGGTATGTGCTCGATTCCATCAAACCATATATGTATGACAGCCACTCAATTGTGAACGCTTTTCACGTAAGCCACAGTGTACGCAAATTAATTGCTGCCTGCTTTTAGGCGGTTTGCCGCAAATGCACAACTCAAACGCCACTCAAACCATATATTGCAAATGCGGCTCTGCATAAAATTTCATTTTAGTATACACAAAAAAACATACTTAATGTCGAAAATGTCAACAATCGGACAAATTGTCAATTTCTGCTATGCCAAATGGCAAATGTCATATACAAATTAATTTCCCATACACTCGTTATACAATTTCTATGCAAATGTATCAATTGTATAAACAACAACAACAATGACAACAACCTTTATTTGCGCTCGTCTCATTGGTGATATTTGTTTTTAGTTGCTGTCATTTAACCGCAACACTTTCAATACTCATCAAGCATTTTGTTCGTTTAGCCGCGTCCAACGGCAAACGACAGCGAACCCTTTGCGGTTGTATTGTTGCCGTTGCATAACATTTTACAATGCTTATTATTTCGTAAATTAACACACGTTGCTGACAAACAATACCCATGCGATGGTGCTTTGTGTATGTCCACATCTGCTGGTTGGTGAATGCCACAAAGTACGACGGACCCACACACACACACACACACATGGCGCAGTAGAGACAATGCAGACAGCGGCGTCACCCGGATGCACCAACTGCGACTGTTGTAACTAACTAATAACAAATATGCAACAAACCCAGAGTACACGACTGCAGACAGTGTTTTTTTCTGACGGCGACGAGCGATTGTTGTGTGACACTGTAAAAAATTGGAATATTTTTAATCTTACTTTTAAGTACTATGAAGAGTTCCAAAGCTTTTCGAGCTGTAAAGCAATGGATTTTTTATATATGAAATTTTTTTATTTTGACACATAGATTCCTTTCTGTTTTATTCCATTTCAACATCGACCTATCCTTATTGCAAAACCCTCTATTTGTTTTGACTAGTTTTTTCTATTATGTAATGGCAATGGACCTTGCTGCCCTAGTCATTTATTCCTGTCCATCTAACCATTCAGTACTCTTTAGTATAAAACCCTAAGTGTGATTTTGGAATAGCACCCATCCCATCCACTTTTCATTAGGTTCCAATCTAAGCATAGATATAAAATTTTTGCTGTAAGCACTTCCGTCACTTCCGGCTTTGATTTCTGAATGTTGCCCAAAGCATTGCACTGCAAATACTTGAAATCTAGTGGCAGCAAAACTGTTAGCTTAGACCGAACACTGTGTCCTGTAATACAACATAGGTGACTAATTTCGGACTCTGCAGTCCCATCGTAAATCTATGAGACTTTTGATTTTCCTCTCGATTATAAATGTTTCAATTTTGATCAATTAATCGACCGTGAAGGTAATCAGATTTTTCCAGTTTTTTTTTTCAATGCCTTAGAAATGTGAAAGAAAACAAAATCTAAAAATAGCCTAGAACACTACTGAATCAATTACTTTCTAAATAAAGTGTTATTTTCAACTCAACGTAATGTTTTAATCCTTTCAGAACCAATCACAAATTTCGGTCTTATTGCCACAATTCATTTTTTTTTAATTTTTTTAATTTTTTATTATTTTTAATTTTTTTAAAATTTTTTTTATGAAATTCCTTTTTATTCCAACTAATAAGTCATTATTATCCTCATTGTAGAACTAGTCACAAATAATTTAATTTTTAGTTTTTACTTTTTATTATTTTTAATTTTTTATGAAATTCCTTTTTATTCCTACTAAGTAATAAGTCATTATTATCCTCATTTTGGAACTAGTCAAAAATTTCAGTCTTATTACAATTAATTTAATTTTTTTTTTATTTTTTTAAATTTTTAATTTCTTTTAATTTTTTTATGAAATTCCTTTTTATTCCACCTAATAAGTTATTATTATCTTTAAAAAAAATTGTTGTTCAGTCCTTAAAACCCATGGAAAAATCCATTTTTCGATTAATTTGAACAAATAAAATAAGTGATTTTAAAAAAGAAAATTTTGTTCAGTCCTTTAAGACCCAAGAAAAAAGTCTTTCTTCGATTAATTTATTTACAAGTAAATAAAAATCGATTATTTTATTTTTTTTAAATCAATTTTGGGCAAAGTGATTTTAATTTAAATGAAGTGATTTAAAAAAATTAAATTCTGTTCAGTCCTTTAAAACTCATGGAAAAATCGAATTTTGGATTACTTTCAACAATTTAATAAAAATCGATTATCATTCTTCGTTTTTTCAATCAATTTTGGAAGAAGTGATTTTCATTGGAGTGAAGTGATTTTAAAAAAGAAAATTTTGTTCAGTCCTTAAAAACCCATGATTTTTCGATTAATTTGAACAAGTAAATAAAAATCTATTGTTATTCTACATTTTTTAAATAAATTTTGGGCGAAGTGATTTTAATTTAAATGAAGTGATTTTAAAATATAAAATTCTGTTCAGTCCTTGAAAAACCCATGGAAAAATCGATTTTTCGATTAATTTGAACAAGTCAATAAAATCGATTATTATTCTACATTTTCTATGGAAAAAACAGATTTTCGATTAATTTGAACAAGTTAATAAAAATCGATTATCATTCTAGGTTTTTCCAATCAATTTTTGGCGAAGTGATTTTAATTTCAGTGAAGTGATTTAAAAAAATAAAATTTTGTTCAGTCCTTGAAAAACCCATGAAAAAATCGGTTTTTCGATTAATTTTAATAAGTAAATAAAAATCCACTATTATTCAACTTTTTTTCAATCAATTTTAGGCGAAGTGATTTTCATTGGAGTGAAGTAATTTTCAGTGATTTTTTCAGTAAAGTGATTTTCACTGGGAAAGTGAAAATCGATTGTAAAATCTCTTTTTTTTAATTCAAATTTTTTATAATCGATTTTCAGTTCCTCAGATGTATTGAATTTTGTTTAATTCTTAATTGAATCGTTACTCTACAAAATTGGCCAAAAATCTATTTTGAATTAATCTGAGAAAGTGTTTTTAAAGTCTTTTTGATACATTTTCTAATGGATTTTCAGTTCTCTCGAATTATCGATTTTCTTTTAGTTCGTAATCGAATCGCTACGCTGCACAATCGACCAATGGTCGCCTATGGCAAAAATCTATTTTGAATTAATCTGAGAAAGTGATACATTTTCTGGTCGATTTTCATTTCTTCCAAAATATTGATTTTCTTTTAATTCAAAATCGAATTGCACATCTCTACTCTACACAATCGGCCAATGGTCAACCAGACCGGGGATGCATGTTGCGTTGTTTGTTTACATTTGTTGTGCCCGTCCGGTTGGCCGTACTGCCATTTCAAACATTCCACAGTTGCCAGCTGCATTCGTAGTAATTTTGCCATTGCTGCGCTGTCAACACAATCGCCCTCGCACCCGCACACTCACACTGCGCCCACAGCCATTGCAGCCATTTTGCGCTCACAGTTTGTTGGCACATTTGCCTGCTGCTCGCTTACAGCATGTACACTTTCCATTTATTGTTTGCTAATCGGATTTGCTAGTGGTGTATCGGATTGCTGCACATCCGGGACGGGCCTTGTCCATGGTACCAAAGGTTGTCGTGCGCCTAAAAGTCGGCACTTGAATTGCATGCAACTAGCCAAATAGACAAAGTATACGTAAAATTTTCCATAAATTAGGCAGCACATTTATGCATGGCGGCAGCGCCTATAAGTATGCAATTGAAATGCACCAATACAAGTGTAGTGCTGTTGCAAGCAATTAACAAATCGCCAATGACGCCAGCAAATATTTACAGACACTAAAGTCTGAAGTTTGTTTTTCGTTGCGGCTCTCGTGCTGCATTTTGTAGCCATTTCTTTTGTACCACTTCTTGCGCTTTTAAGTGCCAATTATTTTCATGCTTCAATACTTTTAATGCACATTAGTGCTTTATCTTTCTAACTTCAGCTGATGCTCGGCTTCAACTTATCAATTTAATTTTCCATTTAATTTATTTTTCCCCACCCCACTCTTTTAACAGCCTTTTCATGCTCAAATCCCCTGCCAATGTGCTTTAATAACGCCGCACACATTCAAATCTTCATCATCTACTCATTGCCACATACTTAGGGGGGCGCAAGCAATAACAACAACAACAGCAGCAACATTGAATTTTAGTACCGACATTTATTTATCTCAAGCTTGCAATTTATTTATTTAGCAGCAGCATAAAATATTTTCCATATAACGTAAGGAAAACAACAAAAACAACAACAACAAAATCGAAGAAAACATAACCTCAACAGCTCAGCGTATTTGCATTGTTACCTCAACGTCGAAGTGCGCTCGTACAAGTTTAATAAATTGTTTGCCATTTCTCTTGCTTACTGCGTCAACAATAACAACAACAACCCCAGTCGGTCGCCACATCACATCACATCAGCCAGCCATCGGCAGTCGGCAGCCTCCAGCAGCGTCGTCATTGTCGTCGACGTTGTGCTGCTTGTCGACCTCTTTTCGCACGCCAATGCAAATGTAATGAAACGCCACAAAGGGCGCGCGCACACACTTCATTGCATGCTTTTAGGCGGCGCTTGTCGCAACTCGCGTACCTTGCGCCTAAATACAAATTACAGGCTGCGTACTTGACGGCGTGTGTGAGTGCTTTTACATTAAAAGTAAACACTGACACACGGACGCGCTCACTTACAATCCCCGACACATACACACACAACCCCCATGTAAGCCTACAACACCCCCCCACACACTCACTCGCACTCACCCACACTTCCTTCCGCATACACTCTCATGTCCTCTTGTGGAAAATTATGCGCGCGAACTTTTGTTGGCACATTTGTTGCTGTTTGTTTGCCTGCTTGCCGTGTAAGTTGCAGAGTTTTGCCTGCATTTAGGCGCACAAACACTTGTGTCGCTCGTTCACTCTTCGAGCTGTTTGCTGTTGATTAATTGAATTTCCATTGTCACAGTTTGGTAGTTTCTCTCGTGGCGACAGCCAAGTGGTATGGAATTAATTAAAATGCAATCAACATATTTTGCCATACAAGTACAGCACACAATTAGGCAACAACAAAATGCTTCATCTGTGATTTATCATAGTCAAAGTTAAATGCTTGTTGTTGTTGTTGTTTGTCGCCTGGTGAAATAAATCACAATTTTTGAGATGGGTCTCAATTAGTGTAATTGCATTAATCACAAGGCATGAGGCATACTTTTGGGCGACAGCAAAGTTGAAAGCAAGCAAGAAATTATAAAAAGTCAGACAACTCAATGGCAGACATGAGAGACTTAATTGATCAAACGAATTTTGACTGTTGTAGTTAATTGTTGTCTATAGAGAGTTAAGAGAGGTTTTTCTGTATTTTTGCTGATTTTTTGTTTAAAAATTACTTTACTTTGTAATGTTTTGATTTTTGGTATTGGGTGTACAACTTTGCTTCCGCTTTCCGCTTCAACTTTTTCCGATAGGTGGCTGTACCGGCTGAGGCTGGTTGAAATACATAGATGGTAATGCCTTTAAAGTGAGTGTGGACAGTGCCTAACGAATTGTCGTCGCCGTTTCAGTGACAGTTGTTCTTGTTTTCGTATTTTTCACGCTCGAAAATGTCCGTTTATGTGCCCAATTCTCGCCATTTGCGGGATCAGCTTGGTGTGATTTACTACGAGCTCTTAAAACCGGGTGAAACCATCACAGGAGATCGCTACCGAACGCAACTGATGCGCCTTAGTCGCGCGCTAAAAGAAAAGCGGCCACAATATCAAGAGCGACATGACAAAGTCATCCTCCAACACGACAATGCTCGGCCTCACGTCGCAAAAGTGGTCAAAAAGTACCTGGAAACGCTGAAATGGGAAGTCTTGCCCCACCCGCCGTATTCCCCAGATGTCGCCCCTTCTGACTTCCACCTATTCCGTTCGATGGCACACGGCCTGGCAGATCAACATTTTCAATCCTTCGAAGAATTGGAAAAATGGATTGCTTCATGGATAGCGTCAAAAGAGGACTCCTTTTTTCGAGCCGGGATCCGAAAATTGCCGGAAAGATGGGAGAAAGTTGTCGCTAGCGACGGACAATACTTTGAGTAATACATCTGTAAGCACTTTTTCGCAATAAAGCTTTTAATTTTGGAAAAAAACGGCGGAAGCAAAGTTGTACACCCAATATTTAATGGAATATATTAGAGATCAAAAATTACAAATGCCCACTGGTATCATATTTACAAAACTTTCAACAACAAATACAGAAAAACAAACAGTCTGAGACTATGGTTGCTAGTCTGTATTCCAGTATTTGTCTTTCTCAACTCTTGTGTAGAATTATCAATAAACTATCATCAAAATCATCAGATTGTTTACCCAGGTTTTATTGACCTTATCGAAACTTTGTGGCCCCAATTTCTGACGGGAAAGATTGAACATTCGGTCAAAAGCCATTTTGTGAAATTTTAATCTTAACTTTGACAACGATTCGAAACAAAAAGGAGAGAAGGAGTGGGTAGAGTTGTTTTCAGATGCATTTGAGTTCCAATACTTTTTCAAACTGAGCAGTAGAAACTGTCTTGAATCTACTCGAGGTATAACTAATGTAATGGTAATGGGTAGGGACAATGCCCTTGCGCACTGCAACCTAGTAGGTTTATTGTGCCCCTTGAATCATCTGGTGTTTTATGTGCTCAGGTATTGAATTAGACCTTTCTGCGATATTTGCATCAGGTCCTCATCACCAAGAATACTCGGTGAGGGACCTGAAACCCTTTCCCTAGAAACTTTGCACATCTGTGTGCCAGGGATGACGTGTTCCATTGTTTCATCGACCTCATTGCAGTATCTGCATCTTTTGTCGATGACCAAGCCTAGCTTGTAGAGGTGGTAGTTACAAGAGTAATGACCGGTTAAGGCGCCACATAGGATTTTGAGTTGTCTTCTGCTAAGAAGTGTAGCAGATTTGGCTCGTTTTGTGTTGAAATTTAGGAATCTTTTAGAGTGTCGTAGTCCCTCAATATTATTCCAGTATTTTTGTTTTTGTCTTTGGATCCACTTGTGGATGCCCGGTTTTAGGTCGGTTTACCGAATCCGAACATCGGGCCCAGCCCTATGAATGGGCTTTCTGCACCATTTTTTTGCTTGTGTGTCTGCCTTTTCGTTGCCATCATGGCCCTCATGCCCAGGAATCCAGACAAGTTCAACCCTGTTCTGGGTCCCTAGGGTGTTGAGTTCCTTGTGGCATTCAAGCAGAATTTTTGATATGTAGGAGTAGCTGTCAAGGGCTTTTAGAACTGACAGGCTATCCGAGAGTATAGTGAACTTTGTTCCTTGGGGGTGCGTTCTAGCAATTGTACGAACTGCCTCATATATTGCATAGAGTTCAGCTTGAAATATTGAGGTATTGTAGCTCATCGGAAAGGCTAAGTTGACCCCATGGCCCACAACTCTAGCTCCTACACCACTAGGTGTTTTAGAGCCATCGGTGTACCATTTTTGAAAGTCCTCTTTTAACAATTTCGGGTTGCTATCCCACTGTTCCCTAGTCGGAAAGTCAATTATATATCTCCTTGTTGGGCTAAGAAGGGGTTTTATGAAGTCAAGGTAAGATGATTTGTGGAGGGTATCCTCTATTTGTTTTAAAATTGCCAGGTGACCCGTAAGGTTACCCTGTTTAAGTAGGTCCTGCCTATATAGCGCGAGTGCACTTGAGATTGCTTCCTCTTGGATGGCTATATGGAGCGGTGTTAGATCGAGTAAGGCCTCCATGCCAGCAGTTGGGGTTGTTTTCATGGCTCCCGTAATGCTAAGACATGCAAAGCTTTGAACTCTGCTTAGTCTTTTTATTGTTGTGCTCTGGTTGGTTTTACCCCACCATACTAGAGCACCGTATAGTATGGTGGGTCAGGATGTCATACGGGGTGAAAGGCCCCAAGATTTCCCAGGAATTGCTTAATGGTCCACAACCATTTCGTTCGTTCGTTTCGAGGTATAACTAAGAATCTAAACCCTAAATTTGTGTGATTACGCGCTCTTTTGTGTTCCTGCAACTTGACAATAAGGATAGCGATGATTAAACTTCTTTGGTCTATTTCTAAGACGGCCGTGACACAATAGATCTGTCCTGCGGGCTGAAATGGTCTTTTCAGTCTAAACAGAGTTAGACAGATACTTTTTGTATTAGTCAAAGTCATCACTGGTCAATGCATACAAAGCTCTCAGAGATTATAAGGTGAAACAAAAATTAAGAGCTCATATAGAATATGATATATACGCTAATAAATTCTACTTCACAGACCTGTCATTTCTTCCATGAAGTTCCTGTTTCATAACTTATTTTCCTACCCTTTAATTGGCCTTTACAACTTACTACCGAGCGGCTTGATTCAAAATCTAGTTGGGATTCTGGACTCAAAACTATCGTGGATGCGAAACATTGAAGAAAGAATGAAGAAAGGACTCAATGCGCTGTATGCCTGCAGGGGAGCCTTTGGTAAGAAGTGGGGATTAAAACCGTATATCGTCCATTGGATGTATACTGCGATAATCAGACCCATAATTGCCTATGGTTCTCATGTATGGTGGCCAGCCATGGACAAAAAGAGCAACCGAAGCAGTCTGGAGAAGATGCAGAGACTTGCCACCTTGGCAATCACAGGGGCGGCGAAAAGCGCTCGACGGATGGCTCTGGAAATGTTTCTGCACCTTCCCCCAGTGGACCTGTTCGTAAAGGCCATCGCAGCAAAGACAATCCTCAGGTTGAGGGAGTCTAACCAGCTGAGGTCAGGCAATTGCGGACATTCCAGCATTCTGAATGCTATAATGACTAGCTCTACCGGACAAGGTCTTAGTGTGGCCGTCAGGCTGCTCTAAAAGCTATTGAATCCACCGTAGTGAAATCAAAGGTAGTACTAGACTGTCGGAAAGCACTATGTAGCATAGGACAGTGCAGGGTTCGTCTGTGCTGGGTTCCCGGACAATATCGAAGGGAACGAGCAGGTGGACGAATTAGCCCGTGCACCGATCTCTGCTACGATGGGTTCAATAGGGGAGTGGCTCACACGAGCTACAAATATAGCTTGGACAACCAGGTGCGACTGCAGGATTGCACGTACCTTGTGGCCAGCGCTCAGCGCGAGAAAAACTAAGAGCCTTCTGCTCCTCGACAAGCATGCTGTACGCATGGTCACGGGGGTAATCACAGGTCACTGCGCCATTGATGTCATGCTATGCAAATGGCGTTTGGCGACCGACGATTTATGCAGAAGCTGCGGAGAAGAGGATGCATCTGCTATGCCACTGCCCATCACTACAAAGACGACGGCTCCAGACTCTTGGGGCAAGGTTCTTTGATGGGCTCGCGGAAGTAGCAGACGCACAGATAAGCGATCTACACAATTTCCTCGCCAAGACCAAATGGTTCCCAAAAGATCCCGCTTGGATCTACACATCCCAACAGATAAAGGAAGGCACCGGTATTCTCCGAAAATGAAGGGATTCACAATGGACCCAACAGGGTCTCCGAGTGGAACTGCTTGCCGCACACACCCCTTCCGTAACCTAACCTAACCTAGTTGGGATTAATCTACTTGAGTATTCAAATGAGCCTAATGCTCTCTTTCCACTAAGCACTTAAGACAGCCTTTACTACGAGCCTAACCTATCAACGTGATGTGCTTAAGTCAAGTGTCTATAAATTGTTCCTTTTAATTTTTGCGTACTTCAAGAATCAACTCAATGCTTTACAATTCTGCTCATTGGCGCCTGTAAAAATCCCACTTTACTCTCTTTAATTTTGGAGACTTTCAAATCACTCAGCCTGCAAGTATGCTACAATAATGCTTCTAAAAAATACTACCCACTAGTTCTTGTTAGGCATCATAAACATTTCTTTGCATAGTTTCAGGCGCATATTGAATTGCAAAGTTCTTTTTCTTTAAGCTATACAGCAACGTTCTTCTTCTCTAAGCTCCAATGCAATTCTCCAAACCCTCGCAAACGTTACGCGTATTTGAGATCAGCGCAACCGCTTTCCCGCCTAAAGGTATGCAAGCATGACTTATGTTCTTTGCTGCACACCTTCAACCGTGAAAGCCTGACTCCTCGTCTGCTAGCGCGTACATTAATCACACGCTCCGCCCCTTCTGCGCCTGGCAATGACAGCAAGTGGCATTGAATTGCCTGCGTGCGCACTTGCGGTAAGCCTCGTTTCTGTGTCTGTGTCTGTGGTAAGCTGTTTTTTTATTTAAAATCAAAAGAAACAAACGTCTGCCAGCACTTAACCTGTGCTCAACATAGCACCGATGCTTTCATTCCCCTCTTCAGAATGTCAATGCTGCCTTTGTTGCAGCAAAAATTCCTTCATACAAATGTCACCCATTTCATAGGTCTATGCATGTGTGTGTGTGTGTGGATCTGTGTGTGTGGGTGGATGTATGTCCTTGTGTAAGCAGCGCACTCGAAACAATCAAATGACATAATTGACTGTGGCCGGAAGCGCTATTGTTTGCTTTCAACAGTGGCGGCCATATCTGTCTTGCAGCTGTTGTTGTTGCTGGCGTATGCCATTATTTGTGATTGTCATTGACGTGCTTGTCATTACAGTGTCATCAGCGGCAGCGTGTTTGTTGTGTTGCAAACCCCATTTCCCCATGTCAGCGCAAAGCGATGCGAGCTTTGAAGTTGACAGCAGCTGGCTGACACTGACTTAGGAGTGTCGGTTTGGCAGGCTTTTATCTACACTGACATGTGCTTGCATTTATTTAGCGTGCAGATGATTGTCACTCAGTCACTCACTCACTCACTTATTCACTCAGTCACCCAGTCAGTCAGGCAAGGGTTAATATGAAGTGAAGTTGAAGTGATTGGAGCCTTCAAGTGGCGAGCACTGGGGTCGCAGCACATAGCGAGCGTCATTTCGCGCATAATTAAATATGCAAATGTAATTTACTGCGCGCCTGTGTGTAGGCTAAAGGTTGCTGCAATGTGTGTGTGTGTGACAAATTGCGACCAAAAGTGTGCGTTGGTAACACCGAAACACGGCACAATCGGTGAAAGTATGTAGCTGCTGCTAAAATTTGCACAACATTTGAAGATTCAGTTGATTAAGCTGGCGAAACACATTTTAAGCGCCTGAAAGTATGCTGCAAATAATTGTATTATATTGTACATAGCGCTGGGTGGAGAGGTGAGTGCTGCGGCTTTACATTTAACAATTCTTTAATGCAGTTTTGAATATAAAATTCATTGATTAGAGAAAGAACTTCTACTTTAGTGGGACATCGCTAGGCCTTTAAATGCTATGAGTTGCGTTATGAATATCGGGGAATTATTGACACAAAGAATAAACATTTAAAATTAAATAAAATATTTCATTATTTGTCGTTTAATCGTCATCACCAGATTAGTGTTTTCACGTACCACCCACCGTGCCAAGGCACATTCAGTCGATGATTAATCGTATGACAAGCGCTCACTTGTTGACCCTAAATGTGTTTCCTTAATGCTAATCTCGTAAATTTCAATTTGTTTTCTGCCCTTATCGATGGAAGACTGTTTTTGTTTTTTTTTTTAACGTTGGCAAACAAAAATCGAATAAAAAAAGCAGCCACACAAAATGTTGAGTCATGAAAAAAACAGCTCATGTGTTTTTTTTTTTTTTTTTGGTGCGCCTATTTTGTGATACAAGTCGACGTCTGGCTGTTGACGTCTCGCCGGCTGTTTTATGCGTACATAAAAAATTGCAAATAAATAAGTCGACATTTGGCAAGCAGACATTTTTCATTAGGTTTTTCTATTTTTTTTTTTTGTTTTTTTACGCAGCGTTTATTTTTAATTTTTAAAGCTAAAATATGTTTACGTTTCGTTCTGCACAATTTAATTTGACTTGACGAATTGAGATTTTAGTTTTATTTATTTGACATGTACATTTGACGTAGCAGACATAAATTTTTGGCAGACGAGACATGCTGTCAGTATAGCAATAAAAACTATTGCACGCGTGCTTTTTTCAATATTTTGTAGTTGTTTGCATGAAGAAATGTTGAGTTATTTAAATATTAAACAAAAAAACATAAGTTGACTCTGGCAACAGTTTGAAGGCAGATAATTACTTAAATTGCTATTCTATCTCGTTCTTTAAGAGCTATTAAGATAAGAAGAAGAAATGATGAAAACTTTCACTATACAACACCAGTTTCTTTTTCTTTTAAGATGCAATTTTTATTATTTTCATCAAAGAATTTCTGCTTTAATTCATAACCGTTGAAAAAACATAGATGCAACACTGTAAACCTGATTGTGAGAAGTGGGTTCGAGTGATATAATAAGAACTTGGAAAATGGAGGGTAGAAAGTTGCTCGAATGATCCCAAGAAGACTAAAGAATTTTCATTGGAAGTTTTCTCGAGTAATCCCAAGAAGACTAAAGTATTTTGATCGGCCGAAAAGGTTATGGCGATCATTTTTTTGCAGGGTAGAAGTGATGCCAAGAAGACTAAAGTATTTTGATCGGCCGTAAAGGTTATGGCGATTGTTTTTTGTAGGGTAGAAACTTGCTCGAGTGATCCCAAGAAGACTAACGAATTTTCATTGGCCGAAAATGTTATGGCAATGGTTTTTTCGAAGGTAGAAGCTTGCACGAGTGATCCCAAGAAGAATAAAGTATTTTGATAGGCCTGAAAGTTTACGACGATGGTTTTTTGTAGGGTAGAAGCTTGCTCGAGTAATCCCAAGAAGACTAAAGTATTTTGATCGACCTGAAAGGTTACGACGATGGTTTTTTGTAGGATAGAAGCTTGCTCGAGTGATCCCAAGAAGACTAAAGTATTTCCATTGGCCTGAAAAGTTACGGCGATAGTTTTTTCGAAGGTAGAAGCTTACTCGAGTGATCCCAATAAGACTAAAGTATTTTCATCGACCGGAAAGGTTATGGCGATAGTTTTTTGTAGGGTAGAAACTTGCTCGAGTAATCCCAAGAAGACTAAAGTATTTTGATCGACCTGAAAGGTTACGACGATGGTTTTTTGTAGGGTAGAAACTTGCTCGAGTGATCCCAAGAAGACTAAAGTGCTTACATCGACCGGAAAGGTTATGGCGATTGATTTTCCCCAATAAAACTAAACAATTTTCATCGGCCTGAACAGTTATGGCGATGGTTTTTTGTAGAAACTTGCTCGAGTGATCCCAAGAAGGCTTAAGTGTTCCATAGGCAGGATGGGCAGAGAAGCAGCCCGTTCGAGAGCTTCAAAGAAAGCTAAAGTGTCCCACAGGCTGGAAACGTTATGGCACATGTTTTTTAAGGATAGAAACGGATTCGACTGCTTCAATGGAGGCTAAAGTGTTTCCGAGAAAAATTATGGCGTTTGTTTTTTGTAGGGTAGAAGCGGGTTTGAGGCCTCCAAAGGAAGCTTAAGTGTTTCCATAGTTCGGAAAGGTTATGCCGATTGTTTTTTGTAGGGTACAAGTAGACTCGAGTGCTTTCAAGAAGGCTTAAGTGTTTCATGGGTCGAAAAGCATATAACCATTGTTTTTTGACGGAAAGCAGCCGGTTCGAGAGCTTAAAGAAAGCCAAAGTGTTTCCACAGGCTGGAAACGTTATGGCACATGTTTTTTAAGGGTTGAACAGGATTCGAGTGCTTCAAAGGAGGCTAAAGTGTTTCCGAGAAAAATTATGGCGTTTGTTTTTTATAGGGTAGAAGCGGGTTTGAGGGCACCAAAAGAAGCTAATGTGTTTTCATAGGTCGGAAATGTTATGGTACCTGCGTCTAGCTGCTATAATCTGCTTTAAAATATGAGGAAATGGCTTGGTGACAAAGAATTTGGTTGAATTCGGAAGCTGAAACGTAAACTCACGCCTATTTTTCAGACTTTCATACATCGTTAAATCCGAAACATAAAATAAAAAGATACAAGAAAGAACACTATATACGGAACTATGATCAATAAGTACCGGGACTGTGTCAAAAAAACAAAATTGTTTTATTCTTCTGGTAAATTTATTTTATCCCCTTCAAAATAAGCCCCATCTGAAGCAATACACATATGCCAACGCTTAATCCAATCGTCCATGCACTTCTGGTAAGCGGAAGCAGGTATGGCCTTCAGCTCTCGCGTCGCATTTTCTTTTATGACCTCTATGGACTCAAATCTCTTTCCACGAAGCGGTAACTTGAGTCGGGAGAACAGGGAAAAGTCACATGGTGCCATATCTGGAGAATAGGGAGCCTGGTCGATGATATTCACACTGTGTTTGTTCAAATAATCGCGAATAATGTGTGCTTTGTGAGACGGCGCATTCAAGTCTTGAGGAACAAGCCGTGCGGCGACGCGTTTCATGCGCAAAATATCGACAACAATGTGTTGTGCGCTTCCATAAGAGATGTTAAGATCGTTAGAAATCTCTCTGAGGCTCACATGACGATTTTCAAGCACGATTTTCTTCACAATTTCAACATTTTCGTCGGTATTCGATGTTGAAGGACGTCCAGAACGAGGAAAGTCTTCGACCACTTCACGACCACTTTTGAACATTTTATACCACTCGAACGCTCTGGTTCTTGATAGAGCAGACTCCCCAAATGCTTTCTGCAACATTTTAAGCGCATTGGCACAAGAAATTTCGTTCTTAAGACAAAATTTCAAACAAATACGTTGATCAACAAAATTATCCATTGTAAAATGCGACGAATTACAAAAAGTTGACTGACGCTAACAGCTGCCAAAAAAAAAAAAAACAAAAACTAATGATGCAATCCCGCTCAAAATTTGACACAGATGTCAGTTAAGGTCCTACCGACCTAAAAAAAATTTTTTTACCTGCATCGGCGGAAAATTTAAAATACATAGTCCCGGTACTTATTGATCATAGTGTATAAAGAAAAAAAGTGAACTTATGGCCAGCCCCCACCACAGAGCAACCATTCACAGGGCAGACGTACACGTAGAGGCCGCATAAATTGCGTGCTCCAAATATTTGCTCGTCTATGAATAAACTTAATTAAATTGGCATTGTGTGCTGAGCGTAATAGCTGAGCTGCTACCGCAGCAATTGGCAAAAATAAACACAGCGTCGGCTACAAATTGCCGACCAGATAAATGCGTATAGCAAACATGAATGGTTACACAGAAAGAAAATTGCAAACTGTGCACTTTGTTGGGCCGTTTCGGTTATTTAGATGGCATCTGGCAGTGTAGACACCTTAAAATTTGCCGAGTTCCGAAATTAGACACAATAGAAGGCAGCACGCGAATTTCCGCATGCGGCTAATGGCATCAAGTAGTGTTTTGGTTTTTAGTTTCGGTTTATAGAATTAGGCACTATTGTATCTCAACTTCTATCAAATAAGTGAGTTTTCGATTCGAGTTACCTTATAGGGTGGTTTTATTATTTAACACATATCTTTGTCTCTAGAGTTTTAATTGTACCTATCGAAAATCATCGGCATAGCGAGGAATCATTTCATGTTACACTTTGTTGTTTTTATATTGTGACCTCCATTCGGCTAACAACTTTCCCAAGCTGTTAGCATATTGGCCGTACACCTCTCCAGATATTTTGTCATTGTTACGTCTCAAAATTAGTTTTCCTACATTGTTCAGTTCATCGATTCTATCCGCGTCTGATTGCATTTGTGACGGTGTGGACTCTTCCATGTCGTTATCACCACGAGTTGATGTTTCAGGAATTTCCCCGAACCATTGAAGGAATGGTGGTACTAGTGTAATTATGGGCTCAGTTGGCTCCAAAGATATTTCGCCACCATTTCCCAACCACTTTTCAACTGGGAATATATCTGGTACAGTACGCCACGAGTTTGATGTTTTGTCGGAATCATTTTGAACCGGCTCGGAGCGTGTGCCGTCGTGCTCTGGTCCTTGACGTCTTTGAATTGCCCAATTGGACGCGAGTTTAGCTGTGTCATCACCACTAGCCCGATTCTTCGTTGAATGAACTGATTTCGCAATTGCGCTTTTTGTCTGAAGAATGTTTGGCCAAAAAGGTTGTTCCGCTGTTCGACTTTTCACAGGCTTGTAGTTGTTTTTGATATTTCTAATTTCGTCAAGTTTACGCAACAAATCGGGCAAATTGAATTTAGGGGTCGTCAACCTGTTGGGGCCTGTTGTCGTATTTTGCAAATTTACCTTTTGACAAGTTGTCGAAACAATTAGATACACAAAGAACTAATGTTATTCAAATCATTTACCAAAGTTGTTGTGGAAACTGTTGTTGTTGTAGTTATTGGTGTTGTAGTAGTCACTGTTGTTGTTGTAGTTACTGGTGTTGTTGTGCTCACTGGTGTTGTTGTTGTGACTGGTGTTGTAGTAGTCACTGGTGTTGTTGTTGTCTCTGGTGTTGTTGTGCTCACTGGTGTTGTAGTAGTCACTGGTGTTGTAGTAGTCACTGGTGTCATAGTAGTCACTGGTGCTGTTGTTGTCACTGGTGTAGTTGTTGTCACTGGTGTAGTTGTTGTCACTGGTGTAGTTGTTGTCACCGGTGTTGTTGTTGTCACTGGTGTTGTGGTCACTGGTGTTGTTGTTGTCACTGGTGTTGTTGTGGTCACTGGTGTTGCAGTAGTCTCAGGGGTTGTTGTTGTCATTGGTGTTGTCGTAGTCACAGGGGTTGTTGTTGTCACTGGTGTTGTTGTGGTCACTGGTGTTGTAGTAGTCTCAGGGGTTGTTGTTGTCATTGGTGTTGTCGTAGTCACAGGGGTTGTTGTTGTCACTGGTGTTGTAGTAGTCACTGGTGTTGTTGTGGTCTCCGGTGTTGTTGTTGTCACTGGTGTTGTAGTAGTCACTGGTGTTGTAGTAGTCACTGGTGTTGTTGTGGTCACAGGGGTTGTTGTTGTCACTGGTGTTGTTGTGGTCACTGGTGTTGTAGTAGTCACTAGTGTTGTTGTTGTCACTGGTGTTGTCGTCACTGGTGTTGTTGTTCTCACTGGTGTTGTTGTTGTCCGGGGTGTTGTTGTTGTCACTGGTGTTGTTGTTGTCACTGGTGTAGTTGTTGTCACTGGTGTAGTTGTTGTCACTGGTGTTGTTGTGGTCACTGGTGTTGTTGTGGTCACTGGTGTTGTTGTTGTCACTGGTGATGTTGTGGTCACTGGTGTTGTAGTAGTCACAGGGGTTGTTGTTGTCACTGGTGTTGTGGTCACAGGGGTTGTTGTTGTCACTGTTGTAGTTGTAGTTATTGGTGTTGTAGTAGTCACTGGTGTTGTAGTAGTCACTGGAGTTGTTGTAGTTATTGGTGTTGTAGTAGTCACTGGTGTTGTAGTAGTCACTGGTGTAGTTGTGGTCACTGGTGTTGTAGTAGTCACTGGTGCTGTTGTTGTCACTGGTGTAGTTGTTGTCACTGGTGTAGTTGTTGTCACTGGTGTAGTTGTTGTCACTGGTGTAGTTGTGGTCACTGGTGTTGTAGTAATCACTGGTGTTGTTGTTGTCGCTGGTGTTGTTGTGGTCACTGGTGTTGTAGTAGTCACAGGGGTTGTTGTTGTCACTGGTGTTGTAGTAGTCACAGGGGTTGTTGTGGTCACTGGTGTTGTTGTCACTGGTGTAGTTGTGGTCACTGTTGTTGTAGTCACTGGTGTTGTTGTCTCTGGAGTAGTTGTTGTCACTGGCGTTGTAGTAGTCACAGTGGTTGTTGTTGTCACTGGTGTTGTAGTAGTCACTGGTGTTGTTGTTGTCACTGGTGTTGTAGTAGTCACTGGTGTTGTTGTTGTCACTGGTGTTGTAGTAGTCACTGGTGTTGTAGTTGTCACTGGTGTTGTTGTTGTCTCTGGAGTAGTTGTTGTCACTGGTGTTGTAGTTGTCACTGGTGTTGTTGTTGTCTCTGGAGTAGTTGTTGTCACTGGTGTTGTAGTAGTCACTGGTGTTGTTGTTGTCACTGGTGTTGTAGTAGTCACTGCTGTTGTAGTAGTCACTGGTGTTGTTGTTGTCACTGGTGTTGTAATAGTCACAGGTGTTGTTGTTGTCACTGGTGTTGTTGTGGTCACTGGTGTTGTAGTTGTCACTGGTGTTGTTGTTGTCTCTGGAGTAGTTGTTGTCACTGGTGTTGTAGTAGTCACAGGGGGTGTTGTTGTCACTGGTGTAGTAGTAGTCACTGGTGTTGTTGTTGTCACTGGTGTTGTAGTAGTCACTGGTGTTGTAGTTGTCACTGGTGTTGTTGTTGTCTCTGGAGTAGTTGTTGTCACTGGTGTTGTAGTAGTCACTGGTGTTGTAGTAGTCACTGGTGTAGTTGTGGTCACTGGTGTTGTAGTAGTCACAGGGGTTGTTGTTGTCACTGGTGTTGTTGTTGTCACTGGTGTTGTTGTGGTCACTGGTTTTGTTGGTTTTACTGGTGTCGTTGTAGGAACTGGTGTTGTTGTTGTTGTAGTTGTTGTGCTCGTTTCATCTGGCTCAACTTCGTGTGGAGTAGTCGTTTCATCTGGTTCAACTTCGTGTGGAGTAGTCGTTTCATCCGGTTCAACTTTTTGTGGTGTAGTCGTTTCATCCGGTTCAACTTCGTGTGGAGTAGTCGTTTCATCTGGTTCAACTTCGTGTGGAGTAGTCGTTTCATCCGGTTCAACTTTTTGTGGTGTGGTCGTTTCATCCGGTTCAACTTCGTGTGCTGTAGTCGTTTCATCTGGTTCAACTTCGTGTGGAGTAGTCGTTTCATCTGGTTCAACTTCGTTTGGTGTAGTCATTTCGTCTGGTTCGCATGGATCGAAAGTGTATATTGCTTCGGTCGTTGTTTCATAATCTTCGCCTTCTGTGTCTTCGTCAAATGATGGTAGTGGGTCTGCATTAGTTCCTACTGGTGCTATGATGTCAATAATTGCCGATCGCAATTTAGAAAAAAATGGTTCCAAAAGTTTTGCGTAAATTTGCTCAAAGAAGCTCATGTTATTTTCTTCCGTGTTTACTGATTCCGCTCCGCTTGACGTGTTTTGTGTGTTGCCAACTTTGGGAATATATCCATCGGTAGTTCCAATCGATTTATGCTGGACTTGTTGTAGCTGTGGGCAAAACGCAGTTCAATTGTCGGCGATCTTTGGCTGCGATCAATTTTCGTACCTCAGTTACGCAACCCGAACTTAATTGTACCGTCAGTAGGTAGAAAATTGTAAGCCGAACAAGCAGTTTTCGCAGTGCTGCCATCTTTGCGTAGCAGTTGAAACACTCACAATGGGCTACGCGCCAGGCACCGTTAACAAAAACTAAGACTGCCTGCATGAGATGTGGTCCTATTTATAGGCTTAAACAATAGTTGAAAAAATGTGCCGTTGTATTTCCAATTAATACAAATGTTCTACAATTCTAAAATCAGATAACACGAAATAAGTTCCACGGCAATTACGCTCAGATTTCAGTGGCCGTATCGATGCAGTGAGTTTGCCGCTCAATTTGTGCCAATTGTTATTGGACTTATTTAGGGTATGTACAAAAGTAATGAGAAGTTTTCGAAATGTCATGAATTCTAAGAAGAATACACGCTTCATTGAAGCTACAGTGAACGAGATCGGAAGTGGTACAAATGCATTTTAGAAGGAAAAAATCTCGATTGTATCGTCTCGTCGACAAAACAGATTCAATCAAAAATTAACAAACAGTTTAGGAGAAACAAGTATAACTAACTTTAATTCTGATCAATTGCCAGAGCTGCCTAATATGTTTGCTTTTGACTGTATTATGGGATTCTCAAAGTTATTCGTTGTTCTACAAACGAAAATGCCGAAACGAAATGCGAAATGTTCTACAAACGAAATGTGAGTTTCTAGGGGAGTTATTAGTTTGCTCAGCAAAAATTCCATATTTTAATTAAAGAAAATACATTTTTTTACGACGACCAAACCGTAAACGAAAACGTGTTGAGCCCAGCTTCGTATTTCAGAATTCAAGGTATATAATAAACAGTAAGAGATATTTTCAGGTAAACTGGATGCAAAGTGTTGAACTCCGTGGCGCACACAGGATTACGTTTTGGGGGGAAGATTTGAGTACAAATTTTGAGCCCAATTCCATTTGAAATCATATTTTCTACTAGCAACCTGGTAAAAGACTTGAATATTACTGTACGAAAGGGGAATAAATTGGTCTGGGGGTCTAATAGGTTTTGGTGTGAGACTGCAACATCGCTTCGATCAAGTTTTTGACAGAATCGGTGCTTCAGTTAAGTTTGTGACTGGATGGATGTTTGAGTGAGTTAAGGGACTATTGGATCCTACTAGATATGAAGAGACAAGTCGGGTATTGGTCTTCTGTTCAGATGTGTAAAGTGCTGGATGGAGAAACAGCTGATGGTAGAATCACATTGAGGGAATTCTAGTCGATTGATTGAAGCACAGCGGGAGAGAGCGGCTGAAGTCAGCTGAATGTCATCAATTGTCGTCAATAAATAAATAAATGGATTCTACTCCTTAAATGTAGCTTCCAGTGACGCACACAGAGAGGGTTGAACCACCCCGCCTCCCCCAAATACAAAAATTACTAGTACAAAATATGGTTACGAATGGTATTCAGCTCAAAAGTTTGTCGCAAGACCCCCCTCCCCTCCCCCAAAATGAAATCCTGTGTGCGCGACTGGTCGCTTTTATAGACTTTGCCTCTTTGCCCGACTGTTAATCAGCCAACTGCCATCAGTCCTCAGCATTGCCTCTCGAATATCCAAACATCTGGCGATCGTGTGACCTATGATAACGTATGGTTCAGCTGTCTGGGTAAACAAGACCAGCCAACTAACCACCATCAAGGCGCTCAGCAAGCTACAAAGACTGGCATGCGTATGCATAACAGGGGCTATGAGAACGTGTCCAACAGCATCCATAGAGGTTCTCCTCGAACTAACACCTCTTCACTTGCACATACAGACCCAGGCGAAGGGGGCTCTTCTACGGATGACTGACATAAATATCGGGAATGACGGCTCCCTGATCCGTAAGAGGATTGATACTCTTACAAATCAGTATCCTGACATTGCAATACCGAGGGACACAATCTCACTAAAGTTCAGTTTTGTCAAAAGATTTAAAACTGAACTTGGTAACAAAAGGAACTGGGTAGGTATATCGGAAACGTATCTGATAGACCAGCATATGATATCCTGGTACACAGATGGCTCCTTAACGGAGGAGGGTACCGGGATAGGCGTATACGGGCCGAGGATAAGATACTCGGGACCTTCGGGAAAACACACCACTATCTTCCAGGCGGAAATATACGTCATTGAAAGGTGTGCTTATTTCAATCTGGCGAGGAGATACCGGAACCGTAAGATTGCTATCCTCTGCGACAGCCAAGCGGCAATCAAGGCTCTTAGATCCTACCAGGTGTCCTCGAAACTGGTTTTGGAGTGCCTTGAGAAGCTTAACGAACTTGGCCGGTACAACCAGGTCTGGGTACTTTGGGTTCCGGGCCACGCTGGCATTGAGGGTAACGAACGGGCCGACGAACTGGCAAGGAGGGGAGCTTCCACACCTTTTGTCGGCCCAGAACCTTTTTGTGTTTTGGGAAAAGAAACTTCTTCTACCCTAACGAGAGAGGACGAGATAACCAGAAGGACTCAATACTGGGAAAATCTACAAGGTCTAGAGCATTCCAAGATGGTTATCGGGTCCTGCAATAGAAAAAAATTCGAGGATTGCATGACCCTATCAAAGAATAATCTAAGGATTATCACGGGAATGCTAACAGGGCACTGCAGATTGAATTATCATCTGGCCAAACTAGGAATCCGTGAAAACTGGTTTTGCAGGTTCTGCTTGCAGGAAAACGAGACTGCATTACATATACTAGGAGAGTGCCCTGAACTCATGCATAAAAGAAAGAAACACCTGGGGTATCCAGAGATGTAGGAAGCATACTAAAATTCCTTCTGGCTACCGGACTCACTGACAGTCTGTGAAGTCCAAGAAGGGGGCACAATAGATCTACAGGTCGCAGTGCATCATCCCCATCAATAATAATAATAATAATCCAAACATCTGGTAACTCTAACAATATGCTAGAAATTTTCCCAACAACAACTATTTCCTTATTGTGCTAACATATTATGGAACAGCGCATACTTTGCATAAATAAAATCTGTACCATATTATAAATAAATAACACAACAACAACAACAACACTTACACCAACAAACGACAACAAACACACCAGAGCGGGTTTGTCGTTTTATGGAGCAGTGCCAACAAATGACACACAAGATGATAAATAAAAATATTGCAGCATATTTGCATCAACTTTTGCATAACAAAAACACTGCTGCAACAACAACAATAACAACAACACTGGCAAGAGAAAAAACGTTGACAACATCAACGGGCGCACGAATCGAAATGCAGCGCATGCAACATTGCCACGTTCGATGCTCATTTGTTGTTGCCCTTCCGAAGCTGTTGCTGCTCCTCTATTTTTTGTTGTTGTTTTGTTTTGTTTTGTTGCTCGCCATTGTGCTA
This sequence comes from Melieria picta, assembly GCA_964056695.1. Classification (NCBI taxonomy): domain Eukaryota; kingdom Metazoa; phylum Arthropoda; class Insecta; order Diptera; family Ulidiidae; genus Melieria; species Melieria picta. The sequence continues at coordinate 78,116,070 of OZ057399.1, read as the reverse complement.
CATAGCCGCCTAGGCTGCTGCTGCCATAAAGCGCTTTATGAAAAAGTAATGAGCAATGCTGTCATGCAGATGTTGCACTTCAGTGCAAGCAGCACGTTGCCCATGCCCGGTGCCTGCCTGTGTTCAGGATGTTGCTGACGACGATGCGGTCGTTGTGGTTGATAGATGGCGCGCGCGGTGTACGCAGCAGTCGCAACAAAAAAGGTGGCACAAATTTGGAGCGTTGCTCTGTGGCGCTATTGCAGCGTTATTGTTGTGAACTGTGTAGAGAAAAGAATAACAATCAGTGCAACTGCAACAACTAAAACACCCACCGCCAACATGACAACTAAGCTTGTAGTCAGTGTCAACGACAAGCAGCGCAACCAGCACGAATACTCAACACAAATCTGTCAAAAACGATACAAAATAAATTTGTTGCATACAAGCGAAATGTTCACTTAAAGCAACATAAGCTTTAGTTTCTCTAAATGAAAACATTGAACAATTCAATAGTGCGTTCGATTTTTATTAACAAGCTGTAATTGGCTGGCGCCAAACAGTAACAACAACCATCATAAATAACTTCTTCGGTTGAGAAATAAATCAAGAAATTAAGAAAGAAAATATTTTAAAAAATACAGATACAGTACTGGCAAATCTTTTGCTCTCCATTAATCATTCGTATTGTGCATCTTTTCTGACACTTTTGACATTTGCTGTTGTTTTTGTTGTGTGTAGTGTAGGTTCGATACAAGTAACTACGGGTATGTAACCCATAACCATATAACTCTTTATGAAGTATTGAATACTTTTTAAATTCCCTGCTTTTATGACAGTATTTCGGTGGCACATGGAAAGTGATTGGCCCACTGATTAACTTTTCAAGAGGCTGGTCATAGTTTGGTCCCTGTTTAGCCAACACTTTCTATGTCCTAAAAATTTAGAAACCATAGTCTTTTGTAGTGGTTGCCTTCTACCAAAAAAGCTGGAAAAGTTCCCTACTTGTGGTTCGAAATCAGCATGAAACTGTTAGCCAGGCCTTGGTCACGTCAATAGGTTATCCTGACAGTTACATATGTATAACTATGTATGCATGTATACCTCAAAGTCTTCCATCAACAAGCCCATTAGCATGGGCGGATTCAGAAAAATATTTTGGGAGGGTTTCAAAAAGTAATTCTTTAATATTCATAAATGTTTATGTACCTATATGCCTTTTAATTTGAATGTAGTTTTAAAGTCGACCCTAATCTTTCGGGGGGTTTCAATCCCCAAAACCACCCCTTGAATCCGACACTGCCCACTAGTATCCTTTCTTCTACGTTAACACAAAGGAACCCAGACCCAAGACACCAATGCCAAATAGAGTTACTGATTCAGTGTCGAAGTGTGTTTGGTTCGAATCCATGAAAATACCAAAATTTCAAACCCTTATGTTCCTGAGACCTTTTGTAAAGATACGGGAGAAATGCTTACCGCACTCATTTCGGAGGAGTCGTTTATAACATGTCCCTGTGCTATATTTAACACGACATTTTCCTGATTATAGTCAAGGAGAAAGGGTGCCACTACGACAGGGTAACTAAGGCGCCTCTATTCTAAAATATAGATGATGCTAATGGCCTCTAATCAAGTAAAACCACAAGTAAATAATGGTAATTTCAGTAAGACCACTGGGTGATACGTTAGACGATGAAGCTCAGAAGGTGTTGTTCGATGCAGTAGTTGAATATCAACGGCGAAAAGGGGGACCTTGTCTCCGGTGTAAGGATTAAGTTGAGGATGCCCGTTCATCTCTCGGACCAACTGGAGTAGACGCACGCGAAGAGAACTTTTGCGGCTAGCCATTACCTGTTAACGATCTCTTAGTAAAAGAAGTGTTCTTGTCCCAACTAACGATGATTAGGTGGTGGTGGATAATAGGTGATCTTCGTAATCTCAGTAGTCAGATACCTTATCAAGATTATTAATACATAGGTAGGAGCTAATAGGTCTTAGACCTGGCTAGGGAAAGGAGTCCTCGTCTTCGAGAAACATCGTTACACTAAGTCTTTCTAAAGACCCGCTTTCAGAAAGGGCAGCTAATGTTGCAGATGTCTCATCCAAACTGCTGATGCAGATAGGCTATGTTATACCTTTGCAGTCTTAACAAGGGCCCCCCTTAATTACTACATGAAAGCCATAGGCATCATATACCAACTACCGATGATTAGGTCATAATAGATAATTTTCGTAATTGCAAAGACACACTTATACTGACAAGTAGCAGTCTTATGTACAGATTCCTTGTTAAGATTATCGAGGATGGGTAAGTTATAATAGGTCTTGTCATAGTTGAATAGATCCACTGCACCTTGATAGGACCAGGAGTCTTTGTTTTTAAAAGACACCTTTGCACTATGCTTTCCTAAAAACCTTTCACAAAGAGCAGCTAATGTTTCACATGTCTCATGCAAACTGCCGATGCATAGGTAAAGATAGTTATGGTATACCTTTGCAGTTCTAAGAAGGCCTTCTTCATTACCATTTACATAGAAGTAGTAGTCATCTTATCCCGAGTACCGATTATTAGGTCATAATAGGTAGTCTCTGTAGCTTCGAAGACACACTTATGCTGACAAAGAGCAGTTTTAGGTTCAGATATCTTGTCAAGATTATCGAGGATGGGTAGGTGATAATAGGTCTTGTCATAGTTGAATAGATCCACTGCACCTTGCTAGGAGTAGGAGTCTTTGTCTTCGAAAGAAAGTTTTGCACTATGATTTCCTAAAGACCTCCTTTCACAAAAACCCACTAATGATTCAGATGTCCCATCCAAACTGCCGATGCATAGGTAAAGATAGTTATGGTATACCCTTGCAGTGTTAAGAAGGTCCTTTTCATCACTAGATACATAGAAGTGGTAGGCATCTTATCCCCACTACCGAAGATTAGATCATAATAGGTAGTCTCTGTAGTTGCGAAGACACACTGATGCTGACAAAGGGTAGGCTTAGGTTCAGATACCTTGTCAAGATTATCAATGTTTTTGTAGGTGACGATAGGTCTTGTAGGAGTAGTAGTCTTCGTCTTTGAAAGACACCTTTCTAAAGACCTCCTTTCACAAAGAACAGCTAATGTTTCAAATGTCTCATCCAAACTGCCGATGCATACCCTTGCAGTGATAAGAAGGTCCTTTTCATCAGTAGGTACATAGAAGTAGTAGTCATCTCATCTCGACAACCGATGATTAGGTCATAATAGGTAGTCTTAGGTTCAGATACATGCTACATATGTGTTCTCATAGTTGCATGGAACCACTGCACCTTGCTAAGGGAAGGAGTCTTTGTCTTCCGAAGACACCTTTGCACTATATCTTCCTAAAGACCTCCTTTCACAAAGAGCAGCTGTTGAGGAACGCCATCTAGGTGTCCGCATCGCCTACGGGCAGCACTTATTTATTTCCCTTTTTCTTGAACTTATATTCCCTTTTGAATTGTATTCCCTTTTTTCAAATTTATTAAAGTCAGTCACCATTTGGTCGCCAAGCGAAACACACGCGTTTAATTCCCTAACAAATTTCTGGTCCTTCGAGCCGGATCGCGCATCCGGGATAGTACAGTTTTATTACAAGTTTAAGTGATCGTGTTGTGTCGTGTCGTGGGAGCGCTAGGGCTCCATTCGTTTGGCCGGTGACTCGCGCTGCAACATTCAAGGCCGCAGTCAACGCTGCTGCGGTACAGCCACCAGGGCTTTGGGCAGCATCAGCATACAGTTCGTTGCTACATTTCTCACCGCCGCAGTCAACGCAGCTGCGGTATAGCCACAAGGGCTTTGGGTAGCATCGGAAACATTAGTTGAAGTTCGAAAGTGCGGCGCTGCTTGCTACACGGCGTGCCGTTACTCGATCGTTAGTCGCTGCAACATTCACAGCCGCAGTCAACGCTGCTGCGGTACAGCCACAAGGGCTCTGGGCAGCATCAGCATACAGTTCGTTGTTACATTTCTCACTGCCGCAGTCAACGCAGCTGCGGTATAGCCACAAGGGCTTTGGGTAGCATCGAAAACACCAGTTGGAATTCGAAGTTAGTCGCTGCAACATTCACGGCCGCAGTCAACGCTGCTGCGGTACAGCCACAAGGGCTTTTGGCAGCATCAGAAGAGTTTACCGTTAGACGCTGACGCCGTTCGCGCGTCGCTGCAACATTCGTTTATCGTTAGTCGCTGCAACATTCACGGCCGCAGTCAACGCTACTGCGGTACAGCCACAAGGGCTTTGGGCAGCATCAGCATACAGTTCGTTGCTACATTTCTCACTGCCGCAGTCAACGCTGCTGCGGTACAGCCACAAGGGCTTTTGGCAGCATCAGAAGAGTTTACCGTTAGACGCTGACGCCGTTCGCGCGTCGCTGCAACATTCGTTTATCGTTAGTCGCTGCAACATTCACAGCCGCAGTCAACGCTACTGCGGTACAGCCACAAGGGCTTTGGGCAGCATCAGCATACAGTTCGTTGCTACATTTCTCACTGCCGCAGTCAACGCAGCTGCGGTATAGCCACAAGGGCTTTGGGTAGCATCGAAAACATTCGTTGAAGTTCGAAAGTGCGGCGCTGCTTGCTACACGGCGTGCCGTTACTCGATCGTTAGTCGCTGCAACATTCACGGCCGCAGTCGACGCTGCTGCGGTACAGCCACAAGGGCTTTTGGCAGCATCAGAAGAGTTTACCGTTAGACACTGACGCCGTCCGCGCGTCGCTGCAACATTCATTCAGTACAGTTCTATTCGTTTGAGTTGAGTTAGTCTTTGCAATATTCACGGCCGCAGTCAACGCTACTGCAGTACAGTCACAAGGGCTTTGGTACACAACAGCAATGGCAGAGGATCTGAAGACATTAGTTCGACTTCGTGGCCGATTGAAAGGGTCCATCACCCGCTTACTCGCGTTTGCTAAAAATCCTCCAGAAGACGCTTCAGTAGCTGAAGTTACAGTAAGAAGTCAACGTTTGCGTGAATTATGGGAAGAGTTCGAGTCATCGACCAGGGCGATCTATCCGTTTGCCGACCAGCCAGATTGCCCAGATGTCGATGAAGACTTCGCGGAGTACGAGGACAAATTCATCGCTGCACGCGGGCTGCTCGATGGCCTTCGGGAGGCACTTGCACCGCTACCACGGAGCGGTGGAGCGGATGAGTCCGTATCCCGCCTGGCAGACCAACAAGCTGCTTTCATTCAGCAGTTGTCCTGCAATTCACCACCGATCTCCCAACCGAGGGGAGATGAATTGCCAAGAATCAACATCCCACCATTCTCGGGATCATACAAGGACTGGCCATCATTCAAAGACCTGTTCCTCAGCGCGGTTGGATCAAAACCCAACCTCACGAACACACAGAAGTTCCACCACCTGAAGTCGCTGCTGCGAGATGAGGCAGCGCAGATGCTGAAGCATATTCCAATCACCGAGGCTTCGTATGACACAGCTTGGGAGCGCTTGCATGAACGCTACAACCGTCCACGCCACATCGTCACTTCGTTTATAGAGGCGTTCATGAGTCTTCCAACCACAGCGACGGAGAACACAACAATCCTTCGAAGAATTTCCGATGGTGCCAACGAAGTTATCAGAGGTCTAAGGGCGATATCTCAGGACGATTGCGACTGCTGGCTAATACACTGGCTGTTAGCCAAACTCGACGCAGACTCTCGCCGCAAATGGATAGAAGAAAGCAAGTATAATGAAACTCCAACCATTGATGAATTTTGTCGTTTTCTAGATTCTCACTGTGAAGAGCTAGAACTAACCCACCATAAGGTCAACACAACTAAGCCGCGGCAACCTTCAGCTCGTTCCTTTGTGGCGCTCAATGAAACCGCATGTCTACGATGTAACAGGGCTGACCATTCTCTTGCGAAATGTCCAGAATTCGCAAGCCGGACGCAGGAGGAACGTCGCGCATTCATAAGGGACAAACGACTGTGTTTTAATTGCTTTCGAGGGGGGCACGTGGTCGCTTCTTGTGGCTCCAAGTATTCCTGTAGGACCTGTAACCGACGGCATCACACACTACTTCATGGGCCGCGGCCGGGCACAGGGGCTGCGGTACCCGCCGCCACATCTGCTACATCTCGGACGCCATCTACGGTCCGAGCCGCACCAGAAGCAACTGTATCACACGTAGCTCGTCCAGTCGCTGCTGCATGTCAGCAAGATGACCTGAATCCATTCCACAAGGCTACGATTTCTCTGCTTCCCACAGCATTGGTTGACGTTCAAGCTTCTCATGGGGGATTTGTGAAGTGCCGGCTGCTGCTAGACACTGCTTCGGAGCTGTCCTACATCACTGAGCGCTGCGCTCAGAAACTTGCGGTTACTCGTTCATCATCTCGTATAGCAGTATCTGGAATCTCTTCTTCAAGGGCTGAAACAACACGAGGGCGCTGCTCATTGCTTATCAAATCACACGTTTCAGACCACACTTTAAGTATCACGGCACACATTTTGAGCAACATCACTGCTACACTTCCAACCACAACTATTGAGATTTCATTAAAGGAGAAATTAGAACATATTGCACTCGCTGACCCAACATTCAATGTATCCGCATCCATCGACATTTTGTTAGGAGCCAAGGACGTCTGGAAGGTTTTCACTTGCCAGAGACTTTACGATTCACATGATGACCCGATTGCTATTTCTTCAATTTTTGGGTGGGTCATCACTTCCACAACGGGGCGGAGCGCATCCGCCACTGCCGCTTCGCTTGTAACCACCAACGAAGTCGACCATTTTCTACGTCAATTTTGGGAACTAGAAGAGCCAAACAAACTACCGCCATCCGATGACAATGAAGCATTTGTAGAACAACACTTTCAACGCACACATGCCCGTCACGAGGACGGAAGATATCTCGTCCAGCTCCCATTCAAGGAGGAGCAGCCACAATTTGCAGACACACTGTCTGGCGCTTTGGCTCGGTTTCACGCAGTGGAACGACGCCTGCAAAGAAACGACAACTTGCGTCAACAATATAATCAATTTATGCATGAGTACGAAGCGCTTGGCCACATGCGCCAACTTCCGCCTGATGAAGTCGATGTCGCTGACCGTCGAGTTTTCTATTTACCGCATCACCCTGTACTTGGCAAGAAGCTACGAGTTGTTTTCGATGGATCATTTGAGGACAACGCAGGAACTTCCGTCAACAGCACCCTGCACATAGGGCCCAGTATACAACGCAATCTGTTTTCTGTTTGTCTGCGATTTCGTTTGTACCGATACGTTTTCTCAGCTGACATCGTCAAGATGTTTAGACAAATTTGGGTCGCTGATCACCACCGCAATTATCAACGTATTCTCTGGAGGGAGTCCCCTACCGAACCTATCAAGCACTACCAGCTGTGCACTGTTACATACGGGACGGCCTGCGCCCCGTTTCTGGCTGTCAGAGTTCTCGCACAACTGGCTCATGATTATCAAGATCAGTTCCCATTGGCTAGCTCAGTCCTGCGGGACGATTTCTATGTGGATGATGTGTTGACAGGTTCCGACTCAGAGCAAGCACTCATCGATAAGCGAAATGAACTAGTCAAGTTGTTATCACATGCCGGGTTGGAGCTAAGGAAGTGGGTGTCGAACTGCAGAAGCATCACCGAAGACGTCCACGCTGAACACACTCTGGGCCAAGACACCACCAAGGTACTAGGATTGCTATGGAAAGCACAAGAAGACGTGCTCACCTACCAAACACATGTTCACCCCATCATCGACGCCGCTCTCGTTACCAAACGGAGAGTCCTCTCGGACGCATCACGCATTTTCGATCCGCTAGGATTATTATCACCGATAACTGTTCAGTTCAAGATTCTGTTTCAGGAATCATGGTTGCAGAAACTCAACTGGGACGACCAATTGCCTCCGGCGTTCGCTGAGCGCTGGCTGAACTACCATCACGATATCCACCACATCACGCAATTGTCGTTAGCTCGTTTTGTACCAACTTCTGCGGACGAAATAGAGCTCCACGGGTTTTCGGATGCGTCTATGAAGGCATACGCCGCCGCCGTATACTGTCACTTTCAAAACGAAGATGGCACGCACATTACTTCACTGCTGGCAGCCAAGACACGCGTGGCGCCCTTGAAGCAGGTCTCGCTGCCACGCTTGGAGCTGTGTGGGGCGCTCCTTCTCACACGCCTCATCAAAACTGTCATCGATATTCTGCCACACACATCAGTCAAGACGGTCGCATGGTGCGACTCTACAGTCGTATTGGCCTGGCTGTCTCAACCACCAGTGAAATTGAAGACTTTCGTCGGCAACCGCACAGCCGAGATTCTGGATACACTACCACGTAACGTCTGGAACCACATCCCTTCAAAGGAGAACCCAGCTGACTGCGCATCCAGGGGCATGCCAGCGCATACGCTTCTTGAATTTGATCTTTGGTGGAAGGGGCCGGACTGGCTCAGCAGCCATGTTGTAAGTATGCCGGAGCAACCACTCAACTTTGAGCTTCTTGCAGTCCCCGAAGCTGAGGCGGAGCAAAGGAAAACCTTGCTGGTTACCAACGAGATGGAAGACGATCCGCTTACTAGGCTGTTAGAACGCGTCTCATCCTGGCCACGCCTGTTGCGCATCACCGCCTACGTGGTCAGATTCACATACAACTCTCGCCCTGCCAACCAAAGGCCGCCATCGCGCAACTTGGCTTTCGCAGAAATTGAAACACACGCGTTTAATTCCCTAACAAATTTCTGGTCCTTCGAGCCGGATTTGAACCAGCGACAACGCACGCATTATTTGGTTACGACACGCCCAACGTTGCTATGCTGAGGAGCTGCAACACTTACGACATGGCCGAGAAATCAGCTCTCGGTCGAAACTTCTACAACTTGCGCCTTTCCTCGATGAGAACGGCCTCCTAAGGGTAGGAGGTCGAATCCGACACTCGAACCTGGAAGCAGACGCGCAACATCCCATAATTCTTCCGAGGAAGCACCGTGTCCCAGAGCTCATTTTGCTCGATGAGCACATGCGCAACCTGCATCCAGGGGTGTCTGCCTTGTTTGTCATCGCTCGACAGAAATACTGGATCATCGGAGCAAGGAACATGATACGAAAATTGACGCACGACTGTATAAAATGTTTTAGACAAAGACGCACTACCACCCAACAATTTATGGCTGACCTACCGTCGATTCGGGTACGTCAATCCTTTCCATTTCAACACACGGGCTGTGACTACGCTGGACCTCTGACCTTGAAGCTGCACCGAGGACGCAATGCTCGCACATCAAAGGGCTACATATGTTTATTTGTATGTCTAGTAACATCCGCAATTCATCTGGAGCTTGCGGCCGACCTAAGTACAGAGGGGTTCCTTGCCGCATTCAGACGCTTCATCTCACGCAGAGGCAAATGCACCGAAATCTTCAGCGACAACGGAAGAAACTTCGTGGGAGCCGCGCGCGCATTGGATGAAATGCGCAGCCTTCTTATGTCACAGCAACACAATGAGCAAGTTTCCCTGTCACTAGCCGAAGACGGAATTCACTGGAAATTCATCCCACCACACGCGCCTCACTGGGGAGGCATATGGGAGTCAGCTGTTCGATCAGTCAAATTACACTTACGACGAGTGATTGGAGCTACCATACTCACAACCGAGCAAATGCATACGCTCTTGGCGCAAATTGAAGCAGTAGTCAACTCGCGGCCACTCGGCGCCGCTCCCGATACGGATACTAACTACCTGTCACCGTCTCATTTTCTTATTGGCAGGCCGTACACACTGGTACCTGAAGGCAACCTTGGCAACATTGAGGTCAACCGACTTGACTACTGGCAACACGTTCAAAGCATGTACCAAGGATTTTGGAAACGTTGGCATCAGGAGTACCTCACATCGTTGCAGAACCGTCCAAAATGGACTCGACGCACTCCAAACGTTGCCGTAGGAGATGTCGTCGTGATCAAGGAGAACAACCTGCCACCCGCCACCTGGCCGATAGCAAGAGTCATCGAAGTTCATACCGGCAAGGACGGACTCGTTCGTGCTGCCACTCTGCGGACCGCCAAAGGAGAAGCTACCCGACCGATCACGAAGTTAGCCATTCTTCCCGTATCCTGAAAAACTACTTTTTCAGCGGGGCCCGGGATGTTGAGGAACGCCATCTAGGTGTCCGCATCGCCTACGGGCAGCACTTATTTATTTCCCTTTTTCTTGAACTTATATTCCCTTTTGAATTGTATTCCCTTTTTTCAAATTTATTAAAGTCAGTCACCATTTGGTCGCCAAGCGAAACACACGCGTTTAATTCCCTAACAGCAGCTAATGTTTCAGATGTCTCATCCAACCTACCGATGCATAGGTAAAGATAGTTATGGTATACCTTTGTAGGTCTTGTCATAGTTGCATGGATCCACAGGACCCTGTTATGGGAAGGAGTCTTTGTCTTCGAAAGACATTTTTGCAATATGATTTCCTAAAGACCTCCTTTCACAAAGAGCAGCTAATGTTTCAGATGTCTCATCCAAACTGCCGATGCATAGGTAAAGATAGTTATAGTATACCTTTGCAGGTCTTGTCATAGTTGCATAGATCCACTGGACCTAGCTAAGGGAAGGAGTCTTTGTCTTCGAAAAATATTTTTGTAAATATAGTTCATATCATAGCTGAATTGATCCATGGCCCCTTGCTAGCAGAGAGACCCTATGACTTTTTTTCTTTTAATTCCCGGTGATAGTGAAATAGAGTAGTTTTCAGTGAGTTCCGGGTGGAGTCTATTGAGTTTCCTGCTACCGGTGATACCCATTAAGAATGCTCTTTTTAGTGGGGTCAATGCCAGTCTTACCGAGAGAGTTCTTTCGATTTTTTTTTCGGTAATATTTACTCATAATTTTAATGGGTAGTGGTATCGAGTACAACGGCGAAAGCGGAACGGCACTGCTTTGTGCATGCTGCTTGTGGCTTCAGATGTTTCTCGCTTGCCAGGCATTGTTGTTATTTTGTTGCTGCTGTATAGTTGTTGTTGTTGTTGTTGCCGTTGCGATTACCATCTGTATAGCTGTTGTAACAGATTTTAACACAATTCTGCCACAATACATATGTCTGCTTTTGTTGATTGTTGTTGTTGTTGTTGCTGCGGCCGTTTGACAGTCGAAGCGAACGCGTGCAACACGCGCATACGTCATCGTAAATAGTTGGTAGTGGCCAACAACTAAAATGTATACGAAACCGGTTGAAGATTGCCTGTGATAAGTCTAGCGCGAAGCATGAGTGACGTAAATATTGCACGAAGTGACGTTGAGCTGGGGCCGTGTATCGCTTTTAAAGCGTTCGCTTTGCCGCTTTGTCGGTTATGTGTGTTTTTGTGTGTGTGTGTGTGCCAGTCTGGTATTGTACTAACTTATAGCTTTGCATCAACTTAGCTGCTTAAGCGGTAATTACGTTAAGTGTTGCTATTCGCTGCTGCGTGTATTTGTTGTAGTTTTCTGTTAACTTTTTTGTTTTGCCAATTGACAGCGTCAATATTTTCATTCGATGCGCCGTTCATATGCATAAACAAGAGCTGCCACTCGCGGTGCATTGTAATTGTTTACACACACACACACAAACATTTACAAGAAAATCACCATTGCCCAACCAATGCAGCACCCAGCCGGCCGCCCATCAAACAAGCGTATCGGTTTATTTTTCGCTCAAATGGCTCACACACACACACACATTGACAGCTACAGCTTTTTGCCATTTCTTTTGCGGCGCTCCTACAAATTTTATTTGCCGCTTACGCTTTTCAGTTTTTTTTTCGCTTTTTTTATTGCAGCGTTCATTGACACCGAGTCGCTGTGGTGTCTGGCACACTTGGGGCGTGCATTGTGGTTGTGCCATTTGTATCGGCAGGTTTTGGCGCTGATTGAGCGTCTTTTTATAAACCGCCTTAATGCGCATAATTAACTTTTCAATTTGCCGGCCAGCATTGTCCGCTGTTGGTGTGGCAATGTCAGGTTTGTTGTGTTTGGTGATTTATGAACTGTTGGTGGTGTGAAATTTCTTAGAGTCAGCTATCGTACTTGAGTGTGTTTTTTGGGGCCGTCTTACACAAATGACAAGGCGTTCATGTTACGAACTTGAATTACTGCAGAAGAAGCTTGTTAACGAATTGATGCCGACACTTGTACACACTTGAAATTGTAGCTGAGGTTGACTTTGGGAAAATTGCCTATTGAAATATTTGCAATACTACTTGAAAAGGTCATTTGGAGGAGACTTGAGTAGGGATTCGTTCAAAAGCAGACACTCCACAAGAACACTTTGTATGAGAATAGATAAATGAAAATGCTTCAAGTCTGAAAATGATTGCTTCCTTTTTTTACAACAATACACTGGGGATACAAATATTTGTCGAAGTAAAAAAAAACCGGAAAAACGGTGACCCTTTTGGGCTTTTTGGTAAGAGACTTTTCTGCTTCTTGGTTTTATATCTAAAAAAAAGTGTAGGAAAATGGTTGCCCTACAAAATTCCAACAGATGTGTGTAAGGACACAGTAACAAATCTGGCCTCAAACTGTTTTACTAAGCGCTCAAGCCCAGCCCTGGGTCAAACTTTAGCTCAAAACACAGCAACTAAGAGACTTGCCAGACTATTAAAAGTCAGACTGTGAAGTAAACACTGCAATGGAGATGGAACTGGCAAAGAATCGCATATGCATATTTTTTTGGTATACTACTGTGTCCAAAAAATAAGGTGACATTTGAATTTGAACTGCGCGCGTCGAAGGATTTGGATAATTTTTTTTTTTTTTTAGTCAACAGTCAACAAGGAATATTATTTGAACGTTATGCGTCGTTTGCGTAACGCTATCCACCTAAAAAGGCCGGAACTGTGGAAAGACAATTCTTGGTTTTTACACCACGATAATGCACCATCCCATACTGCACTCGTAATTCGTGATCATTTCGCCAAAAAATCAACCCATATCGTTCCGCAACCACCGTATTCACCTGATCTGGCGCCGTGCGACTTCTGGCTGTTCAGCAAGCTCAAAGACCGCTCCGGGGACACCGTTTTGATACGATAGAGAAGATTCAAGCCGCAGCGAAGACGGAACTGAAGGCCATCCCGGAAAGTGACTACAATCAGTGTTTCGAAAATTGGAAAATCCGTTGGCATAAGTGCATTGCATCGGGAGGGGATTACTTTGAAGGGAATGAAATTGATTTGGAAGAATAAATAAAGAATTTTCAAAATAAATACAATGTCACCTTATTTTTTGGACACAGTAGTAGAAAGGCAAAGACTTCCTTCGTACTATCACAAAGGATTAAATTAGATTAGATATGGGATTCGAGCAACAGCTGCTCGCGACACTGCGTCCAATGAGAACTATTGTGTCCAATCCCCTATTCCTTATTGGAGGAGTTCATCTCCCCCAATGCTGTCCAGGAATCATCCCAAAGGATATAGCAGACCTTATGCAAAAAAAAAAATAGTACAGTACTATCTCGATAATTCGGACACTCGCTATTTCGGACAACGCGGTAATCCGGACACCCAATTGATTTCTATTGCAGACTCTGTAATCCGGACACCACAAATTGTATTTAACTAAAAAATCCGGACACTTTTTTTTGTCTGCTTTTTTACGTGGAGTCCCCGTTTTCTATTGAAATATATATTTTCATAAAATGCAAGGAATTCCGATATGCTTTCTTTTTCTGTCGTATTTGCTGGTTCAGATGTGAAACAGGAGGTTGAATAAAATCAAGTGGTGTTAATTTAAAGTTTAATTTAATCTTTAGTTAAGAAAAAGCGTACATTCTTAACGTTGGGCCAGAAAAAAATAAATTTTAAACAAAATAAGTCGAGGAAAGTCACTTCGTCAACTGTCAGTGGAGTGCAATGTAGGCAAATCTACAATTTCTACAAACATGAAACAAAATGTCGCAGATCGAAAATTACGAATTTCTTTCAAAATCGTTAAAATGTTTTTAAAATATTTAAAATAATATTTTAAGCAAAAATAGTTATAATTCAATAAAAAATACTAAGTTTAATTTGTGTTCAGTAGTATTTTTATCGACTTTTTTGTAATCTTGGTAATCCGGACATTTCGATATTTCGGACAGTGTTTGGTTTTTAATTGTCCGGATTATCGAGATTATACTGTATATTAAATATGTTTTGAAAAGAATTTCAACAGGGAGTACAGCCTCTTTGGTCTTAAACCATATTAACCGTAGACCTACGTTAAAAAACGGGTCGAAAACGACCCAGATTCAAATAACACACACAAATTACAAAAAAATGCAAAGCCAACTTAGTTTTTAAAATATAAAACGGTTTGATTTCGATAAATAATATCCAAGTAAGAAAGTCATGAAAAAACAGCTAAAAATAATAAAAAATTTAAAAAATATTAGAAGTACAAAAAAATTTTAATTAAAAAAAAAATTACATTAAATTAAAAAATCATTAAAATTTTAGTTGAAAACCCAAAAATTAAGGAGTTCGCCAGATCATCAAAAGTCAGACTGAGAGCTGTGATCAGACCATGAGACTTTGGTCTCAATTGCCTTGAAACTGACAGACAACCAAAGCTATCTAAATATTTATGGTGTAGAAAAGCAAAAACCTTCTTCCCATTATCACCTTAACCTTCTTCCTATTATATCAGAACTTATGCAAAAAATATTAAATATGCTTTGCAAAGAACTTAGTTCAAAAATATAAACTAAAGAGCTCGCCAAATTATCAAACGTGCGACAGTTATCAAACCCTGAGACATTGATCTCAATTGTCTTGAAACTAACATAAAATCACCTATACATATTTTATGGTATAGAAAGGCAAAAACAGCCGCCGGATTATTACAAAGGATATGTCAGATCTGATGCAGAAAATATATGAAATGTACCTTATAAATTTTTTAAACAGAGAGCACAACCTCTTGGGACAATTTTTTAGGCTAACGAACTTAGTTAGAAAAAAACAAAAACTAATTAGTTCGACTATTAAAAGTCTGACTGAGAGCTGTGATCAGACCGTAAGACTTTGGTCTGAGTTGCCTTGAAACTGATGGAGAATTACATGTATATATTTTATTTTTTTGGTTCAGAAAGGCAAGAACCTCCTCCATATTAACACAAAAGATATGTCAGACTTTGAAAATCCTTCAATTTTGTTTAGGCTAACAAATCCAGCCAGGTATGGCGCTGGCTTCTCATACCAGAGGCTCTAGGTTCGAATCCCAGCTCGGGCTGTTGAAACGCTCGTCTACTTCTAATATGTGGTATCGCAATAGGCCTTTTAATATGCTTCCGAGTGTGTCTTTTACAGAAACAGCGACCATAACCTTATCTAACCTAAACTAACAAACCTAGTTGAAATTCCACAATGGAGTGTTTCAAGCCGGGACCCAATTGACCATTAGTCTCAGTTGATAATGATCCTACATAATTTTAATCTCATCTAATCTTAGACTTAGAATCACTTGGGAACCACACGACGAGGAGACTTCAAGGCGTACGACGACAAGGCGTTTCTGTTCAGTGCAAGCTATGAACGCCTTTCCTTATGACTGACTATTGTACAGAGCCTAACCAAGTCGGTTAGTACTGACTGAAACTGTTTTAGCTATTGAAAATAGTTTTCTATAGAAAATCCCATCAAAACCCAGAACCACAACCAAGCATAACCAAGTCGGTTAGTACTGACCGAAACTGTCTTAGCTATTCAAAATAGTTTTCTATAGAAAATCCTATAAAAACCCAGAACCACAACCAAGCAAAACCAAGTCGGTTAGTACTGACTGAAACTGTCTTAGCTATTGAAACTAGTTTTCTATAGAAAATCCCATCAAAACCCAAAACCACAACCAAGCATAACCAAGTCGGTTAGTACTGACTGAAACTGTCTTAGCTATTCAAAATAGTTTTCTATAGAAAATCCCATCAAAACCCAAAACCACAACCAAGCATAACCAAGTTGGTTAGTACTGACCGAAACTGTCTTAGCTATTCAAAATAGTTTTCTATAGAAAATCCTATAAAAACCCAGAACCACAACCAAGCAAAACCAAGTCGGTTAGTACTGACTGAAACTGTCTTAGCTAGTCAAAATAGTTTTCTATAGAAAATCCCATCAAAACCCAGAACCACAACTAAGCATAACCAAGTCGGTTAGTACTGACTGAAACTGTCTTAGCTATTCAAAATAGTTTTCTATAGAAAATCCCATAAAAACCCAGAACCACAACCAAGCATAACCAAGTCGGTTAGTACTGACTGAAACTGTCTTAGTTATTCCAAATCGTTTTCGTAGAAAATCCCATCAAAATCCAGAACCACAACCAAGCATAACCAAGTCGGTTAGTACTGACTGAAACTGTCTTAGCTATTGAAAATAGTTTTCTATAGAAAATCCCATAAAAACCCAGAACCACAACCAAGCATAACCAAGTCGGTTAGTACTGACTGAAACTGTCTTAGCTATTCAAAATAGTTTTCTATAGAAAATCCCATAAAAACCCAGAACCACAACCAAGCATAACCAAGTCGGTTAGTACTGACTGAAACTGTCTTAGCTATTCAAAATAGTTTTCTATAGAAAATCCCATAAAAACCCAGAACCACAACCAAGCATAACCAAGTCGGTTAGTACTGACTGAAACTGTCTTAGCTATTGAAAATAGTTTTCTATAGAAAATCCCATCAAAACCCAGAACCACAACCTGTCAAAAAGTTCTATTGCCTTCAAGAAAACACAAACAATATGGCACAAATGTCCAAGCTTTGCCATGGACTTTCCGCCTGCCATCAGTAGCCGCTCAACAAAGTCCTAACAAAGTCGCTACTTCTCTACTGACTTACCAACAACTTTGTCAGCAAAAGTGCCTCTAAACTTTGCATACTTGTGCGCTTTTCATTTTCTCTTTATTCAATATTTTTTCCATAATTGTATAAATTTTACGCAGAATGCTGCGTCCACATAATTCTTTGCAAACAGTTGGTCGCGCGCGTACTTTTGCTTTAAATCCCCGCAGCGTTGCCGTTGCTATCATTTATTCACCAATTGCAACTCTTACTTTCTTTTGTTTACTCGAGCACGCCTCACACTCTTCAAACCAAAACCATTGGTTCTCTCTCGTACTCGGCAAATATCCCTCAACTCACTCGGTCCCTGCAGACGTTCTTGGGTTCCCCTCATCACTCAGAAGAAAATGTGTTTCATTTTTTTTGTACTTATTTGCCGTTCCACTCTTTTACGTTTGATGTTCAAAGTTTCTCTGGTAATTTTCTCGTTATTTGACTGCAGGGCAGAGAAATAAAGTTTGTGACAAACTTGTAGTCAACTCGCGTAAAATTCTTACCTGATTTCCGCCAATGACTTTCGTACAAACTTGTGTGGCTTTTGAAGATTAACATAAACGAAATGAAATAATTTCATTAGAGATTTGCAACTTTTTCCAAGATGGTTTTCATTGACTCGCATTTGCTTTTGTTATCAGTTTTGGTTGCGCTTCATTCAAGTTTTTTTTCATCCAAGTTAGACGATTTCGATACTGTCGAGTTACTGCAGTTAATTGCATTCATTTGAAGCTGAAATTGTTAAATTAACATGTAAGCATTTAAGTATTGCATATTGTACGAGCGATTATCCTTGCCACACTTAAGCAGCGGCTGCTTGTCCTGGTTTCGTTTGTATCCTTGAAGTGTTCGCATAGCATACAAACACACACGTTGCGCGGACACACAGCACATCAGAAGCGCCCAAACATTCGTGCTTGGCAAAGAGTATGCAAAAAAATTTTATATATATAAATAAAACAAAATGCAAACACACAAAAAGAGGTTAGGGTAAAGAATCGAAACACTTGTGCTACTTGCTCGTTGTTTGCATGTATGTGTGAGCGCACTTGTGGAGCGGAAACAGCAGCAGGCGGAAGCTGGGGCAAACAACAAGAAAGAAGGTCAGCTTAGGAGGAAGGCGTTTCCTCATCCAGTGTATGTGTGTGTGTGTGTGTGTGAGGCGTTTGAATTTGTGGCAATTTACGAAACATCAAATAAATTAAGGATAATGAGTTGAAATTGTTCACATTATTTGAGATTTGCAAAAAGCATACAATGATTCATTACAAAGCAGCCGATTTGGTTGCGTTGAAAATTGAATTTTTTTTGCTATGTGAATGAGTACGAAATTTTACATTTTCTTTCAACGTTTCAAGAAAACTTGGTTTGTAATTTCCTTTCTAAATAATTTTTTGTTAAATTTCTAGATCTTTTTTATATATTTTGTAAAGTAAAGTTGAGCAAACCGAGAGAAGTGCAATGTGAGCAAATCGAAAAACAAGGTGTACACAGGACTTTTGAAATAAAGCCTGGTGGTGCCACCTGTACCTAACTTAGTGCCTTGGACAACTGCATAATTTTTCGATTTCCAATCAAATTTTCATGACATTCGGTTCCCTAGAAGTGAGGTTTCTGTGTCTGAAGTTTGTGTATGTTTGTGTCATCGGTACAAAAATGAGTATTACGACCAAACATTGTTCAGAATTTAAAATTCGGAGGACATTATCAAGGATGCCAAAACGACAAAATCTTTCTTAACAACATTATGACCGATAAAGAAAGTTGGTTTCTTCAATATGATCCAGAAACCAGGCTTCATAATGTCGATTGGAAAGCGTCGGATAAGCCAAAACCTAAAATATCTCGTTTGGAGATAACAGTATGTTTGTTTCATTGGCATCACGACCAAAAATTACTCAGAATTTAACATTCAAAGGACATCATCAAGGAAACCAAAGCAACAAAAACTTACTTTACAACATTAGGACCGATGATGAAACTTGGTGTCTTCAATATGATCCAGAAATCTACCTCCAAAAATCTCGTTTGGAAAAAAAAATTCCTCAGAATTCAACATTCGAAGATTATCTTCAAGGAAGCTAGAAACGACAAAAACTTCCTATCCACCATTATGACTGAAAATGGAACTTCATGTCTTCTATATGATCCAGAATCTTAGAGTTAAAATGCCGACGGTCCAAAACTCAAAAGATATCGTTGGGAGAAGTCTTACTTTACAGCATTATGACCGATGATGAAACTTGGAGTCTGCAATTTGATCCAAAAACTAATTTACAGAGTGTCAAGTAGAAGGTGCCAGACAAGTTAAACCCCCAAAAATTTCGTTTGGAGAAAAAATTCCTCAAAGTTCAACATTCGAAGATTATCTTCAGTTATAAAAAAAAACGACAAAAAACTTCGTATCCAACATTATGACTGAAAATGGAACTTCATGTCTTCAATATGATCCAGAAACCAGACGTTAGAGTGTCGACTATCCAAAACCCAAAAGATCTCGTTTGGAGAAGTCAAAAATGAATACACTTAAAGTTGATTTGCTTTAAAGATTCTAGAGAAAGTTCGTTTACCCGATCCAAACCATTAATGCATCATTCCATCTGGGCATTTCGAAACATTTGGTGCATTGTATCTGTCGTACTCGGATGAAATAAGTTGGTATTTGTTACACAATAGTACGTCATATCATAGAGCGACATTTTTAACAGATTTTTTTTACTAAAAATTTCTTTTGAATCATCAAACACACCCTATATTGGCATGATTTACCACGGTAGGACTTTTAACGTTTGGGAAAAATGCATTTGACCATCAAAAGAAAACATTTTGAGGACGTTGAACCAAAGAAACCAACCAAAAGATTTGTACAGATATCCTGAAGGACTTCCCGGTCGATCATCTATTAAAACACTTATTACACCGTGCGAAAAAAATTAAAAAAAAATTTCATACCGGAAAAATTCCATATGGGCGTGAAGCTAGAGACCAAACATAGTAATACTGCGTACTCAGTTTTTCATTTCTACATCCATTGTCCTTTTAAAAGGACTTTAAAATTTTGAAGGGAATAAAAAAAAACAAAAAAATAAAAAAAAATACTTAACCTCGTTAGAATATAGCGATATGTATATCAAATGAAAGAGGAAAGGCTCAAGAATTTAAATATAATTGATTTTTTATCAATTTAAAAAAAAGGATATGATAGGGGTCCTTTGAAAATTTGAATCCTTTATATCCTTGAAAATTTATAAAGAATTTTCTTGAAAATTAAGTATGTTAAAACCCAAAATCTCCTTGATCACGTGTCAAAATTTCATTACTCTAACTTTATTGGTTCGAAAGTTATTAAAAAAAGGCGGAAGCTGCAATTCTAATGAAGTACAAAAATTCTAATTTATTTGTGTATCAGTATTTTAAATAATAAAAAGACACAAAATCAATGAAGCGACTATACTTTTGAAGTATTGGAGCCTGCAAATTAAGCGAAGAATATCTTGTCAATAAGACTTTTTTAGTCTCAATAGGCTTTCGAAAAGCAGAGACCCTCTTTAGACACACAAAACTAGCACTTCTAGGACTCTCATCCTACCTGACCTTCTATATGGCGCAGACAGTGTCTCTCTCTCTGTCATGGTTTGTTTTACTACGATTTCTTAATTTTTTACATAGCAAATCTTAAATTTCCCTTTATGGCAAATTGCTTCACTTACCTAACCACATTTTATTTTAAAATATTACTGATTATTATTTTATTTTTGCCCAAATTACATAATTAGCTTACACAACTATTTGCTGCGATTGTTATTTCTGCCCCAAATGATTTGCCTACTGGCTGCGGTCTGACTACTGCATTCCCCCATCTAACGACTTGCATAATTGTCATTTTCTTAATTACTACACAACCTCAAACCCGCGCTGTCGCTCTCTTTTCCTTCTCTTATCCTCTCATTCGCTCGCCGTCTGACCTGCCGCAAACTACTCGCATTTGTCTGTTTATCTCGCCCGCCCACTTGGCGGAAACTTTTGTCTGACATCTATGTGCCTTATCTGGCTGCATCTGACTGCTGTGTGGCCCACCCACTCGGCGGCGACATACACTGCGCGATAAGTTCTCGGTTGGCATCGTTGTGCGCCGCTTTGCGCTTAGTTGCACTAATTCAATCTAAGCGTTTGGCTGCAGTTATTTCAGCTTAACTCCATGGAATGCGAGTGCAACAACCCGCTAGCACTGACTCAAACCTTTGTGTGCACTATGACGTGCCGAGTGTTGCCAGCCTATTTGAAAATTTGCATCAAATATGTGGCATTTTAGTTATAGTTATGTCTGCTTATTATGTGGAGCCGCAGACTGTTGGGCGCACTCGTGTCTGTGTATTTTGCAATTACAATAATTATGTGCGGCATCCAGTGTGTGCATGGGGCCATGAGTTGCATTGGCAGCATACATTGTGGCAGTTGCAATAAATGACAGTGACCGACCGGCATTGGTACTTGCTGAGACAATAATGGCAATTGAATTTACTCTCCTACGCTTTACGCCCGAATTGTGGCAATTTTCTTAATTGGCTAAGGGCCAAGTTTAGATTGATTGTTGTGGTTGTGCGTGTTGCAGTGTATATGTGTACATGTGTGAGAATGTGTATGCCAATAATCCGCTTAAGTTTAGGGAAATTGATTTATGAAATTGCTCGAAGCGTTCAGCATTCACTAGAGAATTGTTGTCAAAAATAAAATTAATTCAAATATTACTTAATAATGCAATACATTTATTTCTAAGTGAAGCTAAAAACCCACTAAAAACTTAAGTAGACAAAAAATTAATTTATTATGTCTATGACAACGCTTGGGCCACTAAGTACATAAATATCCGATTGACCAATGCTTCGGAAAAGCTACACAACAAACACGCAACGCACGCGATCGGCTTTTCGACTGAACACTCGCGTTTTTTTGTGGTTTTATTTTTAGCATTTCATTATCTTATGCTTCGTTTTGCCACACGCTATCGTCGGTTTATCGTGAGCATGAAAGCATTCGGCACGCAACAATCATACAGTCAGGATGGCCGAGCGGTCTAAGGCGCCAGACTCAAGTGTTATAACTTGCCTAGAATTTGAAATTCTCTTGGGCTACGTGATGAGCGTTCTGGTCCTCTCTGAGGGCGTGGGTTCGAATCCCACTTCTGACAAGAATTTTTTTTATTTTTTTTTCATGTTTATATTTTTTTTATGTGTTTTGTTTTGGTTTTGTCAAAGATGTTATTTATTAATTTAAGCCAAATGGTTAAAAAAAATCTACAGGCTAGAAATTATAAAAGAATTAACAGTTAAAATTAGAAAATTTAGTTAAAAATAAATATAAACGGTAAATTTTAAACAATTTAATTAAAAATAAAAATTATAAACAAGATCTTTAAACTTCTCTTTTGAAATAAAAAAATCAATGTGATTGAAGGACGCTAATTTATTAAATTCTAGGAGCGAACAAACGGTTTATTTTTTGATTTTTTTTTCACGATTTTTACTCTCATCATAAGGTTTTTAGTGCCTTTTATTCTTCTTTATTAAATTCAATCAATGAACAAAAATGTTCTTACAGACTAAGTGAATGAATAACAAGCTCAAAACTTACAGGCTAAATTGATGAATAACAAACTTAATTTAAAACTTAAAACTAGTGAACAAAGAAAAGCAAATTAGAAATAAAAGTAAGAGATGGGATTATCTGAGCGCATGGTTTAGAAAATTCAAAAAAAACAGGTTTTGAGCAGGAGAATTCAATAGCTATTACTTTAGAAAAATTATTAAATTCAGATAGAGCTCTGGCCAAGGGGGCGTTCGACACATAGTTAGTTTTAGCAAAATTAACATAAAAAGGGGTATAATGACGAAGTACTCTAAGAGGAATATTGAAGTAGATTCTTTCAAGCACAACAGGACAATCAACTACACTAGAAATCAAGTCGAAGACGAAGGATAGGGATAGAATGATTCTCCTATTGTAAAGGGAGTTCAGATTAAGGAGTTTACAACGAGAGGTGTAGGAGGGAATGGGTTCATGGAATCTGAGGGACCGAAGAGCAAAGCGAAGGAAGGATTTCTGAACACGTTCAATGCGATTGATATAATACTCATAGTAGGGTCTCCAGATGAACGAGGCATATTCTAATTTAGATGGGACGAAGGAGGTGTAGAGTTACTTTAAGGTATACGGATCAGTGAACTCAGATAAATTACGTTAAACGAAAGCTAACATACTCGTAGCATAGGATTTTGAAATGGTAGCATTGACATGACTCGAGAAGGAAATTAGGTGAAACCCATAGTGAGGACGTTTTTTGTTGAGCCAATATGTGAAATCGGCATTGATTTCTCTAGTTTTTTTTTATTTCCTCAGATAGTCAAGCGGCCATCAATTCACTCGCTGAGGCTTACATCTCTGTTTTTATTTACTGAATGACATTGAAACGATTTCTATGCCCACAGGAAAGTTTTTAGTGTCTTTTAGATGAACCTAAAATAGATAAAACTAGATTAGATAAAACCTAAATTAACCTAATTTGAAAATATCTTGGGATGTGAGATGAGCTTTCAAGTCCTTCTGAGTGCGTGGGTTCGAATTCCACTTCTGAGAAGAAATTTAAGTAATGTGCTCTATTTTTTGATTAAAGATATTGGAACGATTTCTATTCCCATAGAGAAGCTTCTAATGTCTTATATGTGAAATTCATGGCGATACTCGACAGTGAGTTCTCTGGTTTTTATTTCCTCAGATAGTCAGAAGACCATCAAGTCACTCGTTGAGGCCTACAACTCTTGGAAAGTAGTTGCCAGGAACCGTGAGGCTTTTAGGAACTTATCTCTGGACACAGGGGCATCATAACTGGCTGCGAAACACCTGAGCTGGTCAAGAAATTCTACTAAATTTTAAAACATAACTGAATGTAATTGGCGCATCTTTGACATCTGTCTCGGTTAAACTGTCAGCCATTGACATTAACCCTTTCGACCCCGAATTTTACCCTGTGTCTCGATTATACTATTCGGTATTTAAATCATGAAACATTTGCCTAAGAAGTGTGCACACGACATTTGAAGTCGCCACGCCTCTTTGTTAGAGTTCTACAGCTAGTTTACTTTTGAACAATTTTAGCTTAAAACGGGTTAAATAAATTTTTTATCAATATTTTTTAATTACAGAAAAATTATTTTATATTTATGGAAAAATACAAAATTATCACTTTTTGATTTTATTTAACCATTATTAAAGAAACAGGGTTTTGATCAAATACGCCCAATTCGTAGACTTCAATTAGAGCACAAACTTTCCCTGATATCGCTGCAAATTATTGGGAATTTTTTTGGGGATAGCAGTAAAATTTTTGTAATTTGCTTAAATTCACTTCTAAGAATATTAATTTGTTGGTGCCTACTTAAATTGAACCCATAAATCAATCGTAGCTTTTGCTATAAGATGACAAATTGGTGAAGTTGCTCTCAGGCAACTTTGGGGTCGAATTGGTTAACCGCATCATTTCGCTTCGAAAGAGATTCACAATGTCTTCTCTCTCTCACGAAGTAGGGCGAATACATACCTTTAGGGTCTTACTTCCTCACTGCAGTAACACAACGAGCCCAGCCTGAGCAATTTGAGCTCCCTAAGTTTCCACTATAATCAAACCGAACCTAACTTATGTTTTGCCATAAAATTCATTTATTAATTTTTCAAGTCATTAGTTTCGAATGCCATTTCAAACTAAATTGTTTTCTTCCAATTTTCCTCTAATTACTCACCTGTAATGACTGCATTTTTTTCTAATTTATTAATTAAAATGCCATACCCTGTTGAGTAAAATTAATTGCCAACAAATGTCAAAGTCGACCGGTGTGCTTTTTTAAAATTCTCATCCAGCGGTTTAGCCTAATTGGAGATATGTACATATGCATGTGTGTGTGTGTGTGTGTGTGTTTGTGTGCGAGTTGTTTTTAAGAATTATTCACTTGCCGCAAGCCCTGAACTGCACAGTTTGAACGCTTAGCGAGCAACAAGTGGCCGATTGTGTTTTAACTAAGTTTGCGCCGTTTTTGTTTAACCAAAATGACGCGCCTTTTCAAATTGGCCAAAACCAGTTTTGTTGTGTTTATGCGTTTGGTTTTAGGTTTAATGCTTCTGTTGTTGTTATTATTGTTATTGTTGTGTTACTTTTAGCACATTGACGCGCTGACTTTGACACATAACTTGCATTTATTATGGTTAATTAAAGAGTGCGCAACCAAAGCAAACAACAACAACAACAACAAATCAACCACAAAACCAAAAACA
Organism: Melieria picta; assembly: GCA_964056695.1. Taxonomy (NCBI): domain Eukaryota; kingdom Metazoa; phylum Arthropoda; class Insecta; order Diptera; family Ulidiidae; genus Melieria; species Melieria picta. Next base: position 78,090,916 of record OZ057399.1, on the reverse strand, counting down.
CTCGACTGCGTTCCAAACAAGTTTGCTCTGAAATGAGCAACAAAAACAAAAACAACAACAACAAGAGCAGTAAAAACAAAGCCGCTAATGTATTGAACTCAATTTCAAGTCATTGTACACGCCTCTACGCTGTCAACAACAACAAAAACAACTCTGACAGACTGGCCATAAAACTGTCAGTGTTTTCGGCGAACTGATAAAAAAACATGTAAAAGAAAAACATAAAAAATTTTGAAATGTCTTATTTTATTATTTAAAAAAACCAAACCTTATCTAAACTATACGAAATAATAATAAAGCAAAATGTCTACAAATACAACATTTGCGCGCGCTGAAAGAAAGTCAAGTTCATTGACAACTGGCCGGCTGGCTGGCCGGCTGACTGGCTGTGCAGGGAGCCGGCGCACATGTGGCTGTCAAGCAACTTCGGTAGTCGTCAGCTCAACAATGTGGTTTTTCGTTAAAAGTTGTTTTTTGTGTTTTCATCTTTTATGGCGCGTGTTTATTGTTGTTGTTGTCGTTATTGTTGATTTTCGGCTAAATGCTGCGCGACAAGTTCAAAACAAAGAAACAAATGCTTTTGTCCATATTTCGAGTTTCACAAAATCGACAACAGTGTGAAACGAACAACAACAACAGCAACTTGTCACTGCCATGCGTTGGCGTTGCACAGTGATTCGTTCCATAGACAAAATTCAAAAAATTTATAGTCTGACAATTTAATGATTTTGATGTCATTTGAAAGGTAAAACTCCAACTAAGAAAATCCCAAAAAATCTGTGCAAAAAATTAATTAGTGTGTGTGCAAAAGCGGCTCAAAGTTGAAACTTTTTTCACAAAAAAATGTGAACACATAATTTCGGTTTTTTAGTCTATTGAGTAAAAAAAAATTGTAAAAATACAAGATTATCAAAAAGTTACTAAAACTTTCCATATAGATTAAGAAATGATGTGGCCATTTTCGCTTTTAATGTTTTGTCAAAATTGGCAAAGCTGAGGCTTTTACATCACGTTTAATTTAAAATATTTTTCTAAATTAAAAATCTGAAAATTGGCAAAACTTAGAGGAAAATATCTAAAAAGTATGTGAAAGTATGTTCCTGGATTTTTTTTAATTTTAAGCAGCATTCTTTCTTTGTCGGATAATGTAATTACATCCTCCGATATCTTCCGATCTCAGAAAATAATTCTATTTGAAAAGTGGTCTAAACACCTATTTTTCGACCAAATTTATTTTTTTCATCCCTAAAAGTATGCAGTCAGCATGAAAAATTTAGAAAACTGCAAAAAAGCAAAACATACGTCTATTATTATCGTTTTTATTGCAGAACTAAAGGGTCCTAAGACAATTTCTGTTACTCTTTACAATTATCAATGTTGACGTTACCGATTAAATGTAAAATCTGAAAAATCTAGCCAACACACTCGTTGCTATAGCTCACCAAAAATTACGAAAATTGCAAATTGAAGTCTCAGACATTGCCAAACTACAAAAGTTTAAGAAAAACAAAATAGAGATTTTAATTCAGCAGACCATGATTATAGTATACCAAATTTTATGAAGAACGGACCACTCCTTCTAATTTTGTTTCGCAGTTGTATGGAGTCGAATCACTGTGCGTTGTGTCAAATTGTGAGTGCGCCAAAAAAAAAAGTGGCAAAACTTTTTGTATATTTTCTGTGCGCCAAATGCGTGAAATACTTTTTTGCAGCTAACATTGTTTTGGTGTAAATATTTGTTCTACATTTATTCACTTGCAAAAGTATAGCAGATTTTTATAAAAATCTATTTTCATTTGTCTGTCATGTAGCTAAATGTTTTACGTGACTTTTTTCTTATTTTTTCTTTTGTATTGCTTTTTACTGTTTTGTTATTCATTTCCATTTTTTTTTATTGTTTTCTTAATTCTTAATGTTTCTGCAAGTTCTTTGGTTTAAATGTTTATTGTTTTTTTTTCACTAAAACAATTTCCATGCACATCTTTATAGCTTTTAGTGGGTGAATAAACTTTGCGCTATTCTTTATTTTCATTTTTTTTCCCTATTGATATTGTTTACCAAATTTAGACAATAGAAAGCGAGGCATCAAATTGTGCGCGGGATTAGCTGAAATTTCAGTTGTTGTTGTTTTTTGTTATTTGTGTTTGCTTTAACTTGGTAAACATGGCTTGAGCTTAAAATTTGTGTGTATTGTCTCATAGTTATTTATAACGTTAGGTATGTCTGCTAATTTTTCTTGACTTTGTCAAGTAAATATTTTCGCATATAGAAAAAAATTTTTAAATAATACTCCGTAAATAAATAAATTCCATTGTAAGCCGTTTTAGCTTACATTGAAAATCAATAACTTTTTGACAAAATGCTAAACTAAATGACATCATTCGATTGTTGTAAGTTCTCGCTAATGACAATGTCTGAGGTTTTAGAGTTTCAATAAAAAATAAAAATTAATTGTACGGAATTGACGGTTCTCCACAGGCCAAATTGAAATAAATTTTAAGTTTTCTTTTGTCTTTAACAAAATAAAAATTTAGATTTCTCTTTTTGATACCATAAGAAGGGAAATTGTCTTTTTATTCACTTCAGTTCAGTCTTTTAAATCATTTGATTTCAACAGTTTTTTTGTCGAAACAGTCAAGCAACAGTCCGACAGGTTCCATCTTAATTTCCTCTAAATCTATCCAATCTCTAGAGAAATCTGAGTAGATTCTGTGGTTTCAGAAAAACAGGTGGCAACTTCTCAACCCATAATTTTACTCAATCGATCAAAGTTAGCTTAGAGTTCGAGACTTTATTAGTAAACTGGTTTTTATACCATTTTCTAATTAGATCTTTTTTGATGCCAATACGAACAAGAGATCCGGCTCGACTTTAGTTTGATCTATAAAATCAATTGAATCCAATTGAACTGAATCCAATCAATTTGTTCGACCAACCAGGGTTGGATTAGCTCAGATCATCATCGCTCAGAAGGTCTGGGTTTTTGTTAGTACCCAAAATGTAAAAGTCTGAGTTACTGTTAGTATCCACGGATCCTTGCGGACCTTCGTTTTTGTAATCTACAGGACCCACTTTTACATTTTAATTTTTCTCTCTGGTAAAACGAATAAGACTTCCAAACCATGAAGGATCAATAGCTCAGGTCATGATATTTACAAAACTGAAAGCCAAATATGCAAATAAAAGAAAAAATTATATTGTTGCGTTCTTAAAAAGATAGTCAAATTTGTAAACTAATCTTTTGCGTTCAGTTCTTGAAGTTCATGAAACACTGATATTCCGCTTTAAACACCAAATTATTGATATAAAATTATACAGGACGCTGAAAGGTTGCTTGACAAAAAATCAATAACTCAGGCGCTCAATGAGTTAAAATCTACATAAACGGGCACAAGTTATGAAATCAAAGTCAGATCACAAATTCATAAATCATAGTTTAAGCTGATCTTTTATTGAAATAATTTTATGTTCAAAGAGGACAAGTGAAAGGCAAAACAACAGCAGAAATTCGCCTAAAATAATGAAAAATTAGACAGTGACCCTCAAACCTTTTGATAGTTACGAGTATATGGGTTCTATTAGAAATTGTAAACAATCCAATGAGACACATACGTCCCGCGAACGTGAAAGATTTAAAAGGCTGGCAGACTAATGATCAATGGAATATGTCAATGCATTCAGATCAGAAAGACTTTTTTGCAAGAAGTCTAGAAGGATCTAGTATTTAAAAATCTTCATCAATACCAATGAACCTGTGTCTATAGACATCATTGGATTCTTTCCAGCTGAAATTAAGCTCGAAACAGATAACCAAATGCGTCCTTTTTCAACAGGAAAGCTTCAATACACTTTAAAGTGGTCTTGGACTTGTCCTTCAAAACAAGGAACACAAGTTATGATTGACATTAGATTGGTTGGATTTATATACAGAAATGAAACACATTTATGGTTTGGATAATAGCATCGAAATAATTAGCAACCAAGTTCGTAGCTGTGCTTTTGCTTTGGGATCACAAAGGTTTAGTTACACTTAAAGTCCGTAAAGTAGATCTTAGAGACACTCTTAAAGTCCAAATGATTGCCGATATAGAAGTTTTCAAATGAATGGTATAGTTTCTGCAGCGAATGTTTTCACTTCAAGATCAGGAAGAGGTGACTAGTTTTTAAATGAAAAATGGCTCGAATTTCTTTTTGCTGGGCGACAAAACACATTTATGGTATCATGGCACGTTAGAAAGAAAATTTTTAATGATTTAAAAAATTATTTATTTTTCAGCTCCTTTATTATCAATCTTTTTGAAAATTTTTTTACAATATATTGATGGTTTAAGGAACACAAAAAAAATTTATTTTTTTTTTTTAGCATATTGTCTCTTATATAGGTGGAGCTGAAGTCGCGTAACAAAAAAAAACAAATCCTCCATTGCGGACACTTAATCTCCGAATCGGCTAATCTGAAACAAAAAAGCAAAAACGATTCATAATTATTAAGCTTTCGGACACAGGAATTCACCAGAAAAATTAAAAAAAACCCTAAAAATAAAAGGATAGGCGCTTTTTGAAAAAAAGTGTCAAAAATTTACTGCGTTTTTCGCCTTTTTTCCTCAGAAAAAGTACTTTAAATAAAAAATTTTCTTCAATATTGTGGTCGATTCTTGTACAAAATAAGTTAATAAAGAGAACTAAAATTTTTTTTTTAAATCGGTCGAGCCAATCCGGAGATTAAGTGTCCGCAATGGAGGATGTGTTTTTTTTTGTTACGCGACTTCAGCTCCACCTATATAAGAGACAATATGCTAAAAAAAAAATTTTGTTGTGTTCCTTAAACCTTCACTATATTGTAAAAAAATTCAAAGATTCAAAAGATCAAAATCAAAAAGATTGATAATAAAGGAGCTGAAAAATAAATAATTTTGTAAATCATTAAAAATTCCCCTTTCTAACGTGCCATGATACCTTAAGGGGGGTTTCTACCTTGTGCGGCCGAGAAAACATGGTTTTTTTTTAATTTTTGATGGGAAGGTTTTTAAGATAAACACTGGAAAGATTGTAGGTATTTTTTTCACTTACACTTTTTTCAGATGTAGGTATATGTTTATTGTGCAAGTAAAAAAAGTTTCAAGATAAAATATGCAAAGGGGGGGCGGGGGAGGGGGCCATCGAGCAATGGCGGCGCGCCTTCCTTACTCGCGGAAGTCCTGCCGCTGTTTGAGATGACTTGGAACACAAAAATGAAATTTTTTCTTATTCTGTATCCTTTTGTCTATGGCAGGAGCTAGGGTTTAAAAAAAAAATGAAGGATAAATGCAATTTTGACTAAAAAACTCAATTTTTACCTACTTTTTCCAATACAAATTTTTATTTTTAATGAAAAAAAATTATTATTTCTTGAAGATTCTAGTTCGGGCCATAGCTAAGACCTTGATAAATGACTGTTTAAAATTTCGTAGCTATTGCTCAACTCGTGTGGCCTAAATCACTTCCGCAAGGTCAAAAACTTTAGTTTTGAGAAAAACGCGTTCAAAGTTTTGCTTCAGTATAAAGTGACACTCGACACCGCTACCTGTTTCGATAAATTGCTTCCGTAATTCGAAAGATTTCAACTTCAAATTTTGGGAGCGTATTCTACAATCATGTATTAATCCAAAAATGCATGAAAAAAAAAATCGATTTTTTGACCGCACAAGGTAGAAACGCCCCCAACCATTTTCATGAGTGCAATAATCAAAGAGGAATTAAATTGAACTGAATTGTATAAAATCATTTCACAATTAAATATCTCAATGAATTTCAACAAATTTTTAAATAAAGTGTGATCAACCAAAAAGAACTATGATAAAAATTAAAAAAAAATTAGCTCAAACACTTCAACATTTTTAAACAATTTTCATGAGTGCAATAATCAAAGAGGAATTAAATTGAATTGTATAAAATCATTTCACAATTAAATATCTTAATGAATTTCAACAAATTTTTAAATAAAGTGTGATCAACCAAAAAGAACTATGACAAAAATTAAAAAAAAAAAATTAGCTCAAACACTTCAACATTTTTAAAGCATTTTCATGAAAGCAATAATAAAATAGGATTTAAATTGAATTGAATTGTATAAAATCGTTTGACAATTGTCAATGATTTTTAAACAAAGCGCTTAACAAGCAATTGAACTTGAATTTTTTTTCAAGCTCAACCCAACAAATAGAAAAAATTTTAAATGCAAAAAAAATCCCTTAACGTTGAATGTTACAATAAAAATCATACAAAACAACAACAATGGCAAACAAAAATAACTCGAATAACTCGAAGAGCAAAAATATGAAATGCTCAACAATTGATGGTAAATTTTTATGACTATGACACAATGACCGCACGCACACACAAGCACAAATAACTACATATATGTACAACAAAAACAATAACAACAACATGTCATCGATAGACTTACACATTGTTAAGCACGACAACAAACAGCAAAACAACAACAATTAGCGACAGCACAGACGATGCGTCGCAGCTTCGAACCAGCAGAACAGGGAACGACAGACAGACAGTCGAATGGTTTATGCTGGAGAGCACTTCTTTCCCCAAAAACAATGCGGTCAATTTTGATTATTGAACAGTGGCGCGAAAACCAAAAGCCAAAAACAGATAATAACAACAACAACAATTAAATACAATTGCTTTAAATGACAACAACAAAAACGACAATAACAAGCAACAAATACTTTAAATGACGTAAGCAGCCGTTGGCAGTTAGCAGCAGCCCCGACGCAGTAGGCTCTACCAACAACGACAACAACAACAATTAGACATGTAGACATCGATGACGCATTAAATGGAATGGCAAATGGCACGAAGAAGCCGTCGCACACACAAAATTACACGCCCACTTTCGTTTCATTTCATTTAATTGCGTTTTTAACAAATTTGTAAAATTCATTCGCTTTCAATAACAACGAATATAAATATTGAACTGTACTATACAACATGAAAGGGGCATAAAAATTGCGCAATAAAATTGCACGCATATTTTGTGCGCACTATTGTGGCCAGTGTTGCATGCAGTGTGCTGGCATCTCGACAATTTCATTTCATTGACGGCGCGTAAATTACACAGCACAACAAAAAAACACTTTTTTTCTGTTGCATGGAGTTTTTCTACTGTTTCTTACTAATTTGGGTGCGCTGATTTCGAATCTATCCTCAGATTTTATCTTACCTATCAGCTCTAGTTAGTGAGATATAGGTACCATGTCATTTTTTCAGTTTTTCCTCTACTTTTTCCATATCTTTTTCTAAACCAAAAAACCGATTGACATGATTTTCGCCTTATCGCATTAACAACATCACACGGCTTCTTTTCCGATGCAACTTGTTTTTATATGTTTTAAAATTCCGAATAAATTAAAATCGAAATAATAGCAAAAATGTACCATAGTCATTTTCATCAAAATGTGTAAGATTTCCTTAAAAAATTAGGAGCCTCAAAATATGCTATTTTATATGTTACATTTCTAGTCTGAAAAACAAGCAAAAAATAAAAAGATTATGAATTGCTCGAAATAAAAAAAATTAAAAACTTTGCATATTTTGAGGCTCCTAATTTTTTAAGGAAATCTCACACATTTTGATGAAAATGACTATGGTACATTTTTGCTATTATTTCGATGCGAATGTGTATTCCGCCAAATAATTTGGCTGTTTTGTATTGCTTGATGTTTCTTCTTAAGATATTCATATACTTCGTAACTTGATTTATGAAACAGCTGTACAATTTTCGCCATCAGAAAAAACGCCTTGAAATTCAATATTTTCCTACTTTGAAACCTTATTATAACGCCAATTTAGAACGCATAAAATTTATTAATGTCAGAAAAGATGGCGTGAAATGTTGTTAGTGCAACTATATAAAAATTATGTTGATAGGATTATTGGTTCAGAAATTACAGTCGAAAACGAGAAAAAAGCCGAGGAAAATTCGAAAAAGTGACGCGCCCATTTTTTGCGAAAACTAGAGCTGTTACATAAAAACGGAGTATGGTTTTGAAAACAGCGCCGAAAAACGATTCAGATTCATGTAAAAAACTCCATGCATCAGACATGCTGTTGTGCAGTGTTATTGCAGTCTCGCATCGCTACCTGTCGCCGTTGCCAGTGGCACTTGTTGGTGTTGTTGTTGTTGTCAACCGGTGGCATGTTGCTGATATTTTTTGTTTTTGTTTTTAACAATTCATATCATGCCTTGTTGTTGTTTTATTTTTCAAAAAAAATTATTTCCCGCGTTCCAGTATTTGGCTTTGCGGTGGGAAAATATGTAAAACAAGCAATGCAAATGACAACGATGCCATAACACCACAGACAATGTGTACAACAGTACAAGTCACACATACAAAAAAATATGTGTGTTTGTGTTTAGTAGGCAATAAAATGTTTTTCCGCCGCTGTACTCGCAGTTTGATGCTTTGACATTTTAACTGTGTTTTTTTATTATGACGTTGCATTGAAATATATTTTTATTTAAATTTTTTTGTTTTCGATTTTGTGGTTTTTATGTTTTTTTTATTGCTTAATTTAAACCTTTCAAATGAAATATCGATGTTGTTCGATTTATCAGCTTAGGCCGATAGTGTGGGCCATAATGTCATCGAATAGTTGGAAAAATCAATGAACTGTTTAATACGTGGTGATTTCAATAATCTGACAGCTGGAGTACGACTCTTGACATGAATGTTTAAATGAAAGCGATGTTCCGCTATAATTTATGTCATGTAAATGTGAGACCTTTTATTGGAGACTATAATCAATTTCTGAGATAATTAACTCCAAAAAAATCTGTAAATCGATCCTCTGCTGCTGAGGGCAGATGAGTTTGCTGGATCAAAGACATTTCAACTTTTAGTTATATTGTTTATTGATTTTACATTCTTTGGCTGGACCAGATGAACTATCGACGCTAAGCCTTAAGCGTTTGCTAAGGTTTTCCAAAAGCACTCGTGTTCTCACAAATCATTATTACAACTCATAAAAGGATCTCCATCTGGCAGAGACCTAAAATAATTATTTTCCATATTTTTGGGAATACAAAAATTGCCCTTATTTAAGAAATTTCTAAAAATATTGCTTTATAATAATTATTCCCAATAAGACATTTTTTACGTGACCTGTAACTATTATCATAACTATTATAAGAAAGAAGTCGATAATTATTATTTTGGTATTTTTTTTACGTTGCTGCATATGTTTTATTTATGATTTTTTTTATTTACATACCGATAATTACACAGTACAACAATTTTGAACTTTTTGTGTGCAACAGAGTAACGACCATATATTTCTGAAAGAGGACGTCATACTGATCATTTTTGCTGAACAAAGTAATAGTCCAGCACGTCTGAGTTTTTTGTAATTTGCACATAAAGGTTAAAGGGTCCCCCCTAGACTTTTACACGGAAAGTATAAAAACTTGAAGAGCTAGAGCTCTTCCCAGATGATTTTATTTCCTTTTTGACCTCAAAACTAGTAAAAGAAAAACATATTTCGACACTTGTTTTTCATTTTTGTTTAAAAAAAATCTAACAGGGCAAACCAAGGGTTAAAAGTTTGTATATAAAATCATAATTTGATGGTTTTTTTCAGTTCAGACTTAGTAACAAACACTTCAAAGAAGAAATGGTTCGAAACGTGTTTTTTATTTTTTTTTTTTTGAATTTACATCTGATGGGGTCAACGATGGGTTAAGATTTTTTATAGAAAAACATGATATAATGGATTTTTTACTTCAAACTTAGTAAAAGTGATTCGTGTCAAAATTTTTGGAAAATTAAAATCGAACAAGGTAAATCAAGGGTTAAAACTTTTTATAGAAAAAGCACTTCACTTGGTAAAAGCACTTCAAAGAAGAAATAATTCCACATTTGTTTCTAATTTTTTTGGATAATCGAAATCTGACGGAGTCAACGATGTGTTAAGAATTTGAGCAGAGATTTAAAACATGATTTAATAGGTCTATTGACTTCAAATATGGTGAAATCACTTCAAATGAGAAACAAGTAGACAAGAATATTTTCATCAAAATCTAACAGAGTCAACAAAGTGTTAAGAAAAACCTTATTTATTGGGCCCATAGACTTCAAACTTGCGTGTAAATCCGCCGGGTCGTTCTAAGTAGTTGAATAAAAAAATTTTAACAAGTTAAGAGTAGAGAAGAAGTTTGCCATCGATCGAAATCTACTAAAACACTTTAAATTTTTTCAACCTGCTGTAATTTTATGTCTCTGCCATTTTAAAGTTGCCGTCTTTCCTGCATGTTGTCTCGTCTCGGCCATTGTTGTTGGCATTTGTTGCAGCTTTTCTGCCTGTCACAATGTCGCTGTGAAATCTTTTAGCCGTTTCAGCTTTGGTTCATTACGTATTGCTTGGGCTTCTTTTGTGTGGCAGCTTGGAAAATCATCATCATGTGTGCCAGGCACAAAAAATCTGTAAATCGATCCTCTGCTGCTGAGGGCAGATGAGTTTGCTGGATCAAAGACATTTCAACTTTTAGTTATATTGTTTATTGATTTTACATTCTTTGGCTGGACCAGATGAACTATCGACGCTAAGCCTTAAGCGTTTGCTAAGGTTTTCCAAAAGAACTCGTGTTCTCACAAATCATTATTACAACTCATAAAAGGATCTCCATCTGGCAGAGACCTAAAATAATTATTTTCCATATTTTTGGGAATACAAAAATTGCCCTTATTTAAGAAATTTCTAAAAATATTGCTTTATAATAATTATTCCCAATAAGACATTTTTTACGTGACCTGTAACTATTATCATAACTATTATAAGAAAGAAGTCGATAATTATTATTTTGGTATTTTTTTTACGTTGCTGCATATGTTTTATTTATGATTTTTTTTATTTACATACCGATAATTACACAGTACAACAATTTTGAACTTTTTGTGTGCAACAGAGTAACGACCATATATTTCTGAAAGAGGACGTCATACTGATCATTTTTGCCGAACAAAGTAATAGTCCAGCACGTCTGAGTTTTTTGTAATTTGCATAAAGGTTAAAGGGTCCCCCCTAGACTTTTACACGGAAAGTATAAAAACTTGAAGAGCTAGAGCTTTGATGTCTAAGACAAAGTTGTTTGCATTAAAAATGTGAATATTTTTTGTGTACACATGAACCCCGCTCCCCCTTTCCTTACCACCCTTTTTCATGTTTTTCGGAACAATTTTTCATAAAAAGCTTGTATTGAGGAAAATATTGAAAAAATACCAAATTGTCTTTTGGTAAAATATTCTTTATTAAAAAATAGTGGGGGTCTTCAAACGCCAAAACTTCTCAAAACTTCTCCCCAAAAAAATAAAAAGCCTTAAGCACGAAACCTTAATTTAAGACTTTTTTCATAAATTGCTGACTCTTGTCTAATGATATGCGAAATTATTCCAAATCCTGGAAGAATTCGAATAAACTTCGGGGTGCCCAAAGAATCAGAATAAATGTTGGTATAAAATTGGGTCTCCTCCTCCTGCTGGGTCAAAGAATGATGTATTTAGATTTCGATCTGTTAAAAGTATTGTGATGGCTCCGGCTAGAACTGGGAGTGAAAGAAGTAGTATTAAGGCTGTAATAACAACTGATCATACAAATAGGGGTATTCGGTCAAAAGAAGGTAGCTCTGCTGTTGAATGTTGAATATTAAAAAAATAAATATTTTCCATTGAAAAATAGTTCAGTTGGTCTCCAAACAAGAAGTCCCCTCTATATATTCATATCACCTCTCTTGTTATCTTCATATAAGGCAGTCTCATGCCTTTCGCGCTCTGAAGTATGTAACTCCTTTGGTTTCGAACAAAGTTACCATGTTTACCATAACATACCTAAATATTTGTACTAACCATAACCATAACATCATTATTTCTGCCGATTTCGATTTGCTTCAACACTTGTCCCTAGACGCCTACTTCATCTGCTCACAAAAGGTTAGAACAGGACTTATTTCACTCGATCTTTTCATGGGAGCCATGAGGCATTTCTCTTTCGTCATTGCTCACTGAATAATTAATCATATACTACGTAAGCAAACGGGTTGACCCAGCAGTTGTATCTCGATTTAACGTGGAAAATCCATGTTAAAAAACATTATTATACAAGATTTCATTGATCCAAACGAGGCTCACGAGAACAGACCATTATTCTCCAAAGTACTCTTCACAATGACGACTGTCGCAGCTGCAAGGATGAGAATGAAAAAGAGTCAGTTTCGCACTATCTTTGAAGCTTTTAAAACTTCGACTGGGGCCTTTTTACAAATCTAAGTGAACTCTCAAGCATTGAGATGCACAAAGCAGACTTGTTCCTAAAGAAAATGAAATGGATATAACTCTAGTTGCAAACCTAATCTTCTATCCCTTTTTGAGGTTAACCTAAGTTTTCATGGGATTTAAAAGCGATAAAGCACTAATTGTTGTTGACGGATCCAGTCGGATTTCTCTTCACCACTTCCACCTTTTCTCAAAAGCTCTCTTAAAGTAGTGACATCATATCTCTGGTCGAAATCAAAAACTTATTTGATTATTCCTTTCAGTCACAGATGTAGTAACAGCGACATATTAGGGAACCCAAGTTAAATGGACTGGAAGATTCCAGAAAGTTCTCGAGTAAAAAGATAGTTCTATCCTAGAAAGTGGAAGTCTAGTCAGTCCAGAGAAATTTCTGTTAACCAATTACCAATTGAAAGTACCTCAATCACAGCTGTGGTATGCGCAACATATAAGAGAAGTCAAGTCAAGATGATGATTTCAATCTAGAAAATGAGTGTTCAATGGTGGCTTTCGTGACAATGTCCTTAACTCGAGTAAGAAGAAAGTTCTATCTTTGAAGTTCAGCCAATTCAGAGAGATTTCTCAATTGCCCATTGAAAGTAAATCGGCCACAGATGTAAAAGAACTCAAGTCATATGATGATCTCAATCTAGTCAGTGCCTGTTCAATTGACTCCGAAAGGTCTCTGCTTTCCTGACAATGTCTTCAGCTCGAGTGAGAAGATAGTTCTATCTTTGGGGTTTAGCCAATTCAGAGAGATCTCCCAATTGCCTATTGAAAGTACCTCGGCCACAGATGTAGTGAGAGCAATACTTAAGATAATTTAATTAAGATGAGGGTCGTAGTCTAGAAAGTGCTTGTTCAATTGGATCAAAATTCAATGCATCCTGACAATGTCTTTAGCTCGAGTAAGCAGATAGTTCTATCTTTGAAGTTCAGCCAATTCAGAGAGATCTCCCAATTGCCTTTTGAAAGTACCTCGGCCACAGATGTAGTGAGAGCAATACATAAGAAAACTCAAGTAAGATAAGAGTTCCAGGCTAGAAAGTGCTTGTTTGATTGGCTCACAAAATTCTTTGCTTTCGTGACAATGCCCTTTGATCGAGTAAGAAGATAGTTCTCTTTGTAGTTTAGCCAATCCAGAGGGGTCTTTCAATTGCCTATGAAAAGTACCTCGGCCACAGATGAAGTGAAAGCAATACATAAAAGAACTTATGTAAGACAAGGGTCCTAGTCTAGAAAGTGCTTGTTCAATTGGATCAAAATCCAATGGATCCTGACAATGTCTTTAGCTCAAGTAAGAAGATTGTTCTATCTTTGGAGTTCAGTCAATCCAGAGCGATCTCTCAATTATTTATTGATAGTACTTCGAAAACTCAAATAAGACAAGGGTCCCAGTCTAGAAAGTACTTGTTCAATTGGCTAAACAAATTCTTTGCTTTCGTGACAGTGTTCTTAACTCGAGAAAGATGATATTTCTATTCAATAGAGCAAAAGTTCACTCAGTCCAGAGACATCTCTGTTAGTCAATTACCTTTGAAAGTATCTCTGTACTTGCGATATGTCTGAAGGACGATGAGATTGCTGTTCTCTGTATTGGTGAATGCTCTGTTTATGGGCGTCTCAGACACTTTTGATCGGGTAAAATGACTCATGGAGAATAAGCTACAGGAACTACAGATTCCTTTGCTTTACGTAAAGTGACGAATCGGCTAAAAGTAGAAAAGATTGAACCTTGTTTGGAAACTTCATGACAAGGGCTGCGTGGTTGAAGGGCGCAAGATCACCCAATGATAGGCACTGCCAGATCTATTTCAGGTAGTCGTAGCGTGAGCTCTTCCTAGGTAAAGGGGGAGTCGATAAGTCTTTAAAATAATAATTTATAGGAATATGAAGTAATATATTTGTCTTCTTCCAAGAAGATTTTAGGTCCTCTCTTGGAGTCTGTCGAAACGTTTTCGACCGGAAACTCCAATCTTTAGATTTCATACTCTAAAGTATTATAGTCCAAAGTTACTGTTGACGATCTTCTGGCATTAAAACATCTGGACAATTGTGTGCACTCATTCTGAAAGGCCCTCAAGTACAAGATTTAAGAAATGACAAAACAGAAGAAAACAGATAATCTGAACGTCTCAACTCAAACTTCTCAATTTCTCTCTACCAAAAAAAAAACAACTGGGTTTGATAAAGCTTCTGTTACAGCCCGTAGAATAGCCGAAAGTAGCAGATGTTAATCTCTACTTCCACTATTTTCCTATTGGTTTCTTTTTTCTCTCACTAAAACTATCTATTATTGCATCTTTATTTGGCTTTAAGCACATAAAACCAACTGTCATATTAAACCAACAATTCTGTCTTCAACTACCCGCTCACACATAAGTAGACACTTTATGTTGGCATTTAATTTGCCATGACACTGAACATATTTTACCTTTATTACGTCAGTACAACTTTTATTAACCTTAATTGCCCTGCATTCTGCTGGTCATAAGTTCTGCGTGCGCTTTCATGGCCAGTTACGAGCCAACTTTTTGCAGCACAAAAGAAAACCTAACACACACATACACACACATTGTCACATGCGCGTACATCATCTAAACGTTCGAGTTATTATTGTCTATTTCGAGCGCAGCATAATTCCATCCGCAATCGTATGACGTCAGTCGTCTGGCTTTCTTTTGCAAGTCCTTTCCGTTTCCGGCGTCACCAATTCCGCACATTTAAACGCACACTGCGACAGACACGCGCCACAATGACAGCGTAGCGACCCCCAGCCGCCATCAGTTATTATTATATGCCGCATTGTCGGCGTTATACACTTCATAAAACAGCAACGTCTGAGGATGCCCGAGAGAATGGAAGCGAATTGTTGAGCATTTGAGCCGCCAAGGTGCCGAAGCGTTGCAGCGCTGCAGCAAAACGTGGGTTGAGCAGTCAAGCTGGCAGTGTATGGTATCGCAATCGTTTTTCGCATTCTCGTAAAGACGAGAACGTCTTTTAGTTGGAACGTTGCCACCCGACAGCCAGTCGAAGCTGTATAAAAGCCATTCGCTGCCATTGGCCAACACATACGCCAGTTGACGTCATTATAGGGAATTCTATAGGGTTGACGGAAAAGTCCTTCCCGTTTTTTGATCAATAAATTCAAGTTTATTATTTTGTATTTTTATATTTACTGCAGACTTATAGGACTTTGAGGTTTTAAAAAATTCTTACAGGTACAGAGATATCAATGTGAAGTTTGTATGCGTATAAAGGTTTGTTCTAATTGATTGACTGATTCGTCGTTGCTCAGCCAAAACCGCTAAAACTGCAAACATGAAATTTGAACTGTAAAATGGGATTTTTTAAAATTCGTGGTATAAAACTGCAAAACATGGGTTAACACTAGAAACACCATTGCGGTCATTTTGACGGTTTTTCATTCTTAAATATTTGTATTTTATTTTCCCTAGTATTTCTATGAACTTTTGCTTTGGTGACTTTTATTTTCTTATCATGAAAAATTTTATATAATATATTTTTTAAATTTATTTAGTGAAAAATTAGCCAAATCCAATGTTGACTTTTCGAGATATTAGCGGATATGATATGTAGGTTTTGTAGGTATGGATAACTTGCGGTCTTTCTAGTGTTAAGGTGATGAAGAAATGTGATTTAAAAGGCCTATTGATTTTAAATTTGGTGAAAAATTTGTAGTATTCAAGTCACAAATAATTCAACACGTATTTTTCAGTTTTTCAAAAATAAAAATTTAACAAGATCATCAATGGGTTAAGGTTCGTATACGGGAGGGCTTTAGTTTAGACTTAGTAAAAACACTTCAAAGGAGAAATAATTCGACGGACGGGGTCAACGCAAAACATGATTTTATTTCCTTTTTGACCTCAAAACTAGTAAAAGAAAAACATATTTCGACACTTGTTTTTCATTTTTGTTTAAAAAAAATCTAACAGGGCAAACCAAGGGTTAAAAGTTTGTATATAAAATCATAATTTGATGGTTTTTTTCAGTTCAGACTTAGTAACAAACACTTCAAAGAAGAAATGGTTCGAAACGTGTTTTTTATTTTTTTTTTTTTGAATTTACATCTGATGGGGTCAACGATGGGTTAAGATTTTTTATAGAAAAACATGATATAATGGATTTTTTACTTCAAACTTAGTAAAAGTGATTCGTGTCAAAATTTTTGGAAAATTAAAATCGAACAAGGTAAATCAAGGGTTAAAACTTTTTATAGAAAAAGCACTTCACTTGGTAAAAGCACTTCAAAGAAGAAATAATTCCACATTTGTTTCTAATTTTTTTGGATAATCGAAATCTGACGGAGTCAACGATGTGTTAAGAATTTGAGCAGAGATTTAAAACATGATTTAATAGGTCTATTGACTTCAAATATGGTGAAATCACTTCAAATGAGAAACAAGTAGACAAGAATATTTTCATCAAAATCTAACAGAGTCAACAAAGTGTTAAGAAAAACCTTATTTATTGGGCCCATAGACTTCAAACTTGCGTGTAAATCCGCCGGGTCGTTCTAAGTAGTTGAATAAAAAAATTTTAACAAGTTAAGAGTAGAGAAGAAGTTTGCCATCGATCGAAATCTACTAAAACACTTTAAATTTTTTCAACCTGCTGTAATTTTATGTCTCTGCCATTTTAAAGTTGCCGTCTTTCCTGCATGTTGTCTCGTCTCGGCCATTGTTGTTGGCATTTGTTGCAGCTTTTCTGCCTGTCACAATGTCGCTGTGAAATCTTTTAGCCGTTTCAGCTTTGGTTCATTACGTATTGCTTGGGCTTCTTTTGTGTGGCAGCTTGGAAAATCATCATCATGTGTGCCAGGCGTCGACGTCTTTGCAGTTGCTTTGAGAAAAACATAAAATAAAGCAAAAATATGTAATCATGTTAAAGTTAGCTGCGGCGCTTTGGCTGAATTTTCATTTCGCTTAGAAGTTGCGGCGCTGATTAGTTGAGTTTGTCATTGTGACGTTGGCTTTCAACACAAGAAAAAGGAAGCCTTGACTGTATTATGAGAAGTCATAATTTTCTGCCAATATTGCAAATTACTTTAGTTTCTATTCAGCTACCTGCAGGTTGCTTATTATTTGCACTTATTTCAATGTGCAAAAAAGAATCGTTTAAGCTATTTGAAGTTGACTTTATTTTCCTACTACTCATATTTCGCTACTTAAATATTTGCCTTTCTTCAGCTGAATGGTTTTTTGTGTTTTCCGCTTCCTACATCAACCTTTCGACACCCTTCAAATGTTGACTCTTCGTCGCCAATGCCACTTGTACATGGTTGACAATACTTTAAGTAGTTTATTGTCACTTGTGGCTTCTTTTTTATTCGCTTCAAATGCCCAAAGACTTAAATGATTGCAACTCTTTTTTTCCCCCATTTATGGTTCGTTTCTTTGCTCGCACCATTCAATGTCTAAGGTTAACTTGGCACCTAAACACACCCACACACACACACACACACACATATGAACAGCCAAACAGACAGACAGTCGACCGTGCATCTGTGTATATTTTAATCCAATTATTGCGTTGACAGTTGTGCGCAACATAACGATTTCATAACCGACTATGTCATTGACAGTGCCGCTAAAAAGCCAAACAACGGCACTGTGCATCCACCCGCCAGTCAGACAGTCAGATAACCAATCCAATAGTCGGATAGTGACATTATATGTATTTAGCAAAACATTTACTGAACTTGTCATCAACTGAGCTTTCCAACTGTACTAAATGTGAAAAAGGAATAACGAACACGCAAAGTTGCGGAGAATAAAAATAATAAATACGCCGACAATGTGATAATATTGCACACGCACAACAAAAGTGACACAACTCAAAATTTGTGATTTTTCAGGAAACGCAAAAAACTGTTTTTGAGCTAAATAAACATTTTTTTTTAATAACGAATAGACCGTTCAGTAGAAAATCCTTACAGATTATGCTTTTTGATAAGTTCCAAGAATTTTTTTTTTATTTTACACTAGAAAATCCAAAATTTTGAGTTGTGACTGTTTTGATGATATTTTAATTCAATAATTACGGAACTATTTCAAGTTATGCCACTTTTTCTGAATTTAATAATTATAAATGACAGTTAAAAAGTTGAAAGAAAAATTTAAAAAATTCATAATTAATTTTAAAAATTAAAAATATATACAAAAATTGTCAGAATTTTGCTTAAAATTAACTTTAACAAAAATTTATTTCGTCAAAAGTGACACAATTTGAGTTAGGACTCTTTTGCATTGAGCTGCAGCAATCAAATAGCATCAAACTTCTGACATGAAAAGAGACCTAACTGTATTTTTGTAACAGTTAACAACGACAAGATATATTGAACTTTTGTTGATTGGTAGATTTATGCATTGTGCACAGTATTAACACATAAACCCGAAAATGAAAAATTTTGAGTTGTGTCACTTTTGTAGTGCGTGTGCGATATGATAAACTTTTATATATTCATTTTTGTATGTGTGTATGTGAGTTCATTATATTTGTGCGGTTTATTTATTCACGTGCTGCCGTTGTATTTCAATTAGCTTGGACAATATTGCAGATTTATGGGGTATTTATAGACATTTTGTGAATGTTAAAAGCAAATAATGGTTAAATAAAAGTTTGAAGTGTTTATGCTTCATTTCAGTTGGATTCAGGGCAATAAATAAAAATGTGTAGAACAGTGGAGTAAGAATACAGTGAAACCCGCTTTGGTACCTTCCCTATTAAGTACCTACCGGCGCTAGCTTCCCATATCGAGGCCCTAGGTTCGAATCCCAGCTCAGGCTGGTGAAACACTCATCTACTTCTATCGCTATCCACATGAAGCAGATAAGAATTACAAGAATCGCACAAGTGCGCTTGTGATAGGTAATGGGAAAACCCCCAAGTGTGAAAGAAAACCTGCCAACCGCCGAGGTTCGAATCCCAGTTCGGGCTGGTGAAACACTCATCTACTTCTATCGCTATCCACATGAAGCAGATGAGAATTACAAGAATCGCACAAGTGCGCTCTTGGCAGGTAATGGCAAAACCTCCAAGTGAAAGAAAAACTGCCAACCGGATTCGACGTTCCCGCCCCTCCCCAACCGTTTAAAAAGTGTGTTGTAACACATGTCAGAAAAAATGTGTTGCACACCTTTAAAAAAACGGGTTAAATATGTGGTATAACTCTCCTCTCCTCGACTATCTTTTGACTTCCCTACCCTCCCCTATCTTTTCCCTTCTCCTACCCACCCCCATGGGCATACTACAATGGCCCAAGTGGACTGAGTGCTATGAAAGGCTTGTAACCTTGTTTTTCACCCTTATATCACATCACATCACCTACCCGGTTTAAGTAACCAAACATCGTGTACGGGCCGAGAATATGAAATTCTGAACCCATGGACAATTGAAAGGTGTGCTTACTTAAATTTAAATAACCAAGCAGCAATCAAGGCATTAAGATCATACAAGGTATCCTCGAAACTGGTGTGGGAATGCCTTAAGAAGCTAAACGAACTTGGCTTCTACAATCAGGTATGGGTCCTCTGGATTCCGGGTCACCCTGGAATTGAGGGAAAGGAACAGGCCGACAAGCTTTCAAGGAGAGGCGCTTCTACTCTCTTTGACAGTCCGGAACCTTTGTCTGGGCAAAGGAACTTTATCCATCCTAACCAGAAAAGACGAAAAAACAGTAGGAATCAATACTGAAAAACCAACCAGGCTTGAAAAACTCTAAGGCCATTATCGGGTCATATAACAAGAAAAGATTCGAGGAATGTATGAGTCCTTTTACTCCCTTTGTGGGTCAAGAAACTGTTTGTGGTTTGGGCAAAGAAGCTTTATCCATCCTAACCAGAAAAAAGGAAAAAACAGCAGGAATCAATACTGGGAAACCAACCAGGCTTAGAATATAACAAGAAAGATTCGAGGAATGTATGAGTCCTTCCACTCCCTTTGTCAGTCCAGAACCTTTTTGTGGTCTGGGCAAGGGAACTTTAACCATCCTAACGAGAAAAGACGAGACAATCAGCTGGAGTCAATATTGGGAAAACCAACCAGGCTTAGAACATTCCAAGGCCATTATCGGGTCATATAACAAGAAAAGATTCGAAGAATGTATAAGTCCTTCTACGCCCTTTGAGGGTCCGCAATCTTTGGGTGGTCTGAACAAAGGACCTTAATCCATCCTAACTAGAAAACCAACCAGGTTTAAAACATTCCAAGGCAATTATCGGGTCATAAGTATAACAAGAAAATATTCGAGGAATGTATGACTCTTGAAAATAATAATCTAAGGATTATTAAAGGCATCTTGACGGCATTGCAGGTGGAACTATCACCTAGTTAAACTAGGTATTTGTGAAACGGTTCTGTTGAAAATGAAAATGAAACTGAGTACACATCCTAGAATACCCAGAAGTTGTGGAAGTATGGCCGAAAGTATAATTTTGGGAATTTCCTCATACCAGGTACGAATTGGGACTTCAAGGGCTTAGGGAATATTTTTAAATTCCTCTCGTATGCTGGTCTCACAGACAAACTGTGAGTCCATGAAGGGGGCACAATAGATCTCTTACGTAGCAGTGTACTATCCCCAGCTATAATAACAACCAACATTCGTGGACACTATGTTCTATTTGGGTTTAGTACTCAATTCCCTTAAGTGCCTCAAGAAGATTGCATTTATAGATGAGGTACTTAAGCAGGTTTTGCTGTATTTGGACTCGACTAAAACTAGATCTTTCTCAACTAGAATAGCTGAGAAGCCAAGATCAAACATTGTTCAAGGTTAAATTAATGAATACATCATTCAAATCGGTTCAGTAGTTTCCGATAGGCGATGTTTCCTTTCCTTGCCTTCCTTTCCTTATTTAACCCTAATGTGGGGGAGTTCTTTTTCTTTCGATTTTTCCGAAACCATTATTTTTTAGCGATTTAGTATAACTGAAAGATAATATTTCTTGAAGCTCGATATAGTTTACTACTTTTACAAGTGCGTAGCACATTCCATAGAAAATTACCAGTTTTATATGACAGCCCCCTTAAGAGTTGCGAATAGCAATTAGGTATGTATGAAAAAAACATTCGGAAGGGAAAATAAATGGGTGTCGGTCTTACATTTGACATGTCTAAGTTCAACCTGGGAGCAATGGGAGCCCATTTTATAAAAACGATCACTTTGTATAGGAGTGCCATAAAGGGTTGGAGATAGGGGGTAAGTACGTTCCAAAGAAATGTTCAGAAGGAAAAATTAGTGGAGTCATGCTAAGCTTTTAACCCTCTAAGAGCCATTTCTGAGAAGCTGTGGCACAATTTGTGGAATTGTAAAGAACTTTTGTGAGCTTTGACGTCGATGCGACGCCATTTAACCCCATTCTAGCCTCCCAATTTTTTGGCGAATGCATTTTTTCACTTATTAAAATGTTCAGAAGGACAAATTAGAGGGGTCACTCATAGACTTCAGCCCTCTAAGAGCCATTTCTAGGCAGCTGTGAAGGAATTTTGGAAATTTTCAAGTACTTTTTTACTTGCGGCGCCTTTTAACCCCCCATTCTAGCCCCCAATTTTTGGGCTTATGCACCTTTTCATCAAACTGCATAAAATGAGAGGTTCTGAAGTACCGAAATTGTGCACTAAATCATGTCTAATGGGTAGCTGTGCATATTAACCCTTAAAATTTCCAAGAGTTCCGAAATAATAATAATGCTGCGTTTCGAAAATTACAAAATTTATTTATTTATCATTCTTTTTCATAAGTAATATTATCGCTTTTTTAAATTCCTCATTTTCTTTTGTAAGTTTTTGTAAACAAATTAATTTCTCTTTTTCAATTTTCAACATTTCCTTTGCGTTTTCTTCGCTTTTTTTTAAATGTTTGGAAATGTTGTTTGACAAGTCGTCAAATTTTTTTAACAAAGTTGTTTGAAAGCTATTCTTTCGCTTTCTCATAGCCGCTGAGGTAGACGGTAATGGAGGTGACGATGGAGGCAGCGGACTGCACGGCGATGACGTCGACGAGGACGGTGATGACAGCGGTGTGGGCAGTGAAAGCAGCGGAGTGGACGGTGCTTTCCGTGGACTGGACGGTGTTGAATTGGAAGAATCTGTGTAGAAGAATTCAAATTTAATGCAAAAACTACAAAAGAGATTTCCTGTCAAAACAAATGCATACCGTCAATGTTGTCAGGGACCTTAGAACCTCCAATGATCTGATGGACTCTCTCATAGTATGGCCATGTAGATGTTGATCCGCCCGATGCTTTCATAGCTGCTTTCTCTTTTCTGTAAATTTAATTGATTTGTTTGCATCAAATGCATCAGAAGCACAAAAAATTAACGTTGACTTTTTGTACTTATATCGCTGCGTCAGATTTTGAATTTTAATCTGCACTTGTCGTGCACTGTGTCGAAATCCCAGCTGGTACAGATCATCAGAAATTTCTGCATATATTTGGCCGTTTTTGCGCGCTTCGCGGAGCTCTTCAACGCGCCCCGGCCACATATAGAGCAATGCCTGCTCACTGCTCTCATCCCATGCCATCCTCTTCCTTTTGGTATTGGGACCTGTAATAAATAAAATTTATAAAAAAAAGTTCTTAAAAACATTTATTGAACACTTAGTAACATTTACTCACCATCCATACTGATGCACACAAACGAGAATTCCAACGAAATTTCAAAACAAATGTCTTTCGTTTCGGCTACGTCTATTGCGAATGAGTTTGTTTATCGATAACAGCACCACACAGCTTTTGCCTGGCAAGCCGCAGTCTATTTCCATGCAATTTAGCGTAATTTAATGCAATTAAGCAATTTGATAAATGGCGAGTTCTGTATGACGAATTGAGTTCAATTAAAATCTAAATTGAGAAAATTTCTTAATTGCGCAATTTAACTGTCTGTCTGAATAGAGTATAAAGCACTGATGACCATTCTGTCACTCACGAATAGCAGCGACGCCGACGAACGTATACGAACACGAATCGGCTTCGTTCCGAGCGCAATTTCAGTGTTGTCAATGCCAGAGTTGCAAAGCTGCAAAGTTGATTGAGGTTCGTGAAACAAATTCCCCATACAAACGCCGGAGCAAGGGTTGCTAGTGCGTTCAATGTTTATTGGCAAATGAAATAATTTGCTTTTTTTTTGTTTTCATTGCGCAGTAAGTTTAAAGCAAATTGATTACTCAAATACGTCATTGCTGAGAAACTTCATAAGTATGTTGAAATATGTTTAAATATGCTTTTATTTCACTTTTTACCGACTGCCTTGAAAGCCTTAACGTTTGAATTGCTTGAGTTGCAACCCAGCGTTGAAAAAAGTTCTGCTTGGCATCACTGTTTGTTGTTGCACTAGACAGCGTTGCCAGATTAGGGGTTTCCCCCCCTAGATTTGGAGTTTATTTGTTTAGATTGAGAGGAGCTTTTCGGATAAATTTCTTAGGGGGAAATATTTTACATTTTTAATTTACGCTTTTTAAAATGTCTGTGTGTGTGCTTTATTAATTTTGGGGGAAATTTTAGTTTTAAGGGGGAAATGGACTTCATTTTAGGGGTATTGCTTGAAATGCCTCTGGCAACACTGGCACTAGAAATGGCAAACTCAATGAGATATGAACATGCAATGCTATATTTGCAATAATTCAGAAAAATTATCACTTCAAGATGCAAAAAATTTACTGGAATTGGTGTTGTCCCAATGTTTGGTTACTAAAACCTGTGCACTATCGAAAGATCGGAAAATAAAAAAAATTGTCTAATAATCATTTTCCCTTTCAATTTCACGTAACCTATGCGTTGGCAGCGTTGCCATTCGGAAATTTTAAAGCTAAGAGAAACGGGTTGAAAAGTGAAGTGTTTACAGCATTTACGAAATGTTTGAAGTGTAAATAAAGATAGTCGATTTCAAATTCGATGTACATATTTAATAAATATTACAGAAACATTTTGAGGTAGATTAACCTAGTAATAAATAATAAAAAATCGATTTCAAATTGAATCTGTATATCTAAAAAATATTATAGGATAGTTTTGAAGTAGCTTAGCCTGGTAACAAATAACAAAAAAATAGATTTCAAATTGGGTCTCTTTTTTTTTAATATTACAGGATCATTTTGAGGTAACTTCGCTTAGTAATAAATAACAAAAAATCAATTTAAAATGTAATCTGTACATTTTAGAAATATAGGAACACGCTTTCATATAATTATAAAAAAATTATATAATACTAGAGTGAATTTTAAAGATAAAGTTTTTACAACTATTACAAATTAACAAAAAATTTTGTTAAATGCGACAAAAAAGTTTATATGAAGAGAGAATTAGTACTAAATATTTATTTAATTTTATTAAGATATATTTAGAGGATATTAAGGCATTCAATCCCAAAGCATTTTGGATATCCCGGGATTTCAAGATTTAAAAATGACAATCCCGCGTTTTTTTTTTGATTATCCCCGATTTCGTTTTGTAAATTTTTCAGCAGAAAGATATGAAAATTTTAAAAACCTTTATACAAACACATACTTTTTCTGTTATGCTGTCATGACATAATATGACATAAAACAATATTTTATACAAAATAGATTTTTATTTGAACAAAACTTGTATGAAGTTCGTTCAAAAATATCGTGAACTAAAACAAAAGCAATAAATTAATTCATTTTTTGTAAGCAAAATACTTACAGTAAGTTAAAACTTAGTTCGTGTAGATCAGTTTCTCAATTTTTGCTTATATTCCGAAAGCCTAACTTAATAAAGTTTAATGAAAAAATAAATAACCAAAAAGTGAGAGAATTGGAATTGTTATTTTTAGATGTTGAAACTGTAGGAAAAACCAGTCAACCAGTAAGGGACCAATTTTCTTAATTTCCCAGCACTTAAACATAATTGATGCACTTTCCTTACAAAAGTCATTAAAAGTAACCAACCACAAAAAATCAACCTATTTTGGTTAAAAGTAGCCAACTGTGGCAACCATGAGGCTGCACCAAACTTCCGCAGCAAACGCGCGCTTTTTTTGTAAAGAACATTTGGCCGAACATGGCATTGCCAGCATCAAAAAATCACTACATGCGAGACATATTTAGTGGATGTTATTTTATGTTATCAAATCATTGCGTGTGGATTTTTTTAATGTAACAAATAAAGAAAATTAAATTAAGTTTGATTTAAATGCAGTTTAATTCAATCTCCGAAAATCTAATGTGTTAGCTAAAGAGGAAGTAAAGTGAAACACTTCGATCGAAGTGAAAATGGCAACGCTGGTCATTGGTGTCGTTTCGGACTTCACGCTCGTTTGATGATGGATTCCTCGCCATTTGGCACACTGAAACAATTTTTTTTGCATCTTTTTTTCATGAAGTGTCTGAAATCGAACCCCTTTTAGCGCTCATCGTACAAAAATTGTAAAGTCTTGCTACACATAAAATGTTGTAAATATTATTTTTGAAAATAAATTAATTTAAGCTAATTAATTATTTTTTTTCTTTTTTTGTTTAATTTTTTCTAGTGAATTGTTAATTCACAATTATTTCCAGTAAAGAGTTTTAATTAAATAGCTTTGCTTTCTTCTTAATTAATGCTCCAATAAAGAAACTTGGATGCTATTGCGTGGAATATTTTCCACCTGTAGTATGATGTCATAATTATGTACTATATGAATCACTGTAAAGAATTTTTTCCGACTATAACTTTACAGTAGCAATGTAAAAATTAACAAATGTTTTTAAAAATTTTGCAATAAAGTTCCAGTCTTCATTTCTCATTGAAAAAAATCCGCATTATCCGAGCTTAAGTACGGGAAAAATAGGAATGGATGAAATGGAATTTTTTCCATGTATCTTTTTTAATTTAGACATAACGTCTTCGTTTTCTATCCGTTCTTCTAACAAGCTATCCTAGAGTGGAATATAAAATATATTTTCAATAAATAAAGGTTGGCCATAATTGAAGTCGAAGCAAGTTTTCTGTATCTGAGACATATTTAAGTTAACCTTTCACATGCTACTTTGTGGACGTCTGAACCCTCTATGGTTTCAAAAACAATTTTTTTTTAATCTTTAAAATAGATTGAAGTTTTGGCAATAATACGAAATTAATTACTGAATATTTAAGTTTTAAGAAGGGAAGTATACACGTTTCATGAATGTTATATTTAACGAAAGAAGAAACAGAAAAATAAAATAAATGTTTAATTAAGTTAAGTTTAATTAAGTTTAATTAAACTTTTTTACTTCACTTCAGATATATTTTTTAAATTTTTTTAGGCTGAAGTACATGAAGAATTATTTAATTTTTTTTTAATATTTTTTCTTATCATATCCACATAACTTGAACTCAATTTGTTGAAGAAACAGAAAAATAAAAAAAATTTTTAATTACACTTTTTTTACTTCAATTCAGATATATTTTTTTAAATAATTTAGGCTGAAGAAAATGAATAAATATTAGATTTTTAGTAATATTTTTTCTTATCATAACCACATAACTTGAACTCAATTTGTTGCTACTAATTATTTGCGCTCTTGTGTAAATTTTCTGAACACTTAAACATTCCAGTTCTACATTAATTTGTAACACTAAATTTACATTCCTCCCATTTTTAATGCTCTAATTTCTCTCTCTTATTCTCTTTACAGGTAAGCAAATAAATTATTCTGGTAATCAGCAACGCTTTCAGTTATTTATAAGTGTGAGTCCTTTCAAGTGCCTATAATTAGTTCGTTTGATCCTGTTTAACCCTTCATGAACATTACAAATTTCCAAGGCTTATTTATGTATGCAATGTTAAAAGTCTTTAAACTGTTGAGGGTTCGTCCAGCAACACATTTTAATTGCCACTTAAAGTTTGTGGTCAATTGTAATGCGAGTAGTTAAAATAATCCTTAATGCTTTAATGACAGCAACATGAGCTGCACGTAAACTGAACATTGCTCACAGTAAAATGTGTGCAATAAATACAAAATGATTATAAATTCTGAACATATTTGTACTGAGTAATTTTCAATATTTATAGAAATACGTGCATGAAATTTCAAGCTGTTAGCTGTGCTATAAGCAGAGCTACAGTCTGACATGCGGCCAGGCGACGAACATGAATCTGCCAAAGTTGCGTTGTGATGGCAATTTTTATTGATGACTGTAATGTGTGGGTTTTTTTTTGTTATTTATGAACCATAGATCACGTGTGCTATTGAAAATTGTAATAAATTATATTTGTTTTTATATTGATTAATTTTTTTTTATTTTGCTCAAAAAAAACTGTCTGTTACAGGTAGCAATGCTCCACGTAAATGACCTAATTTCCAACTTAATTGCGTTCCGGTAGCATTTGGTTACTTCCTACTCACGCTCAGCAAACACCCAGTGCCCTCCTCGCCCCTTGCCAGCTCAGTAAATTTTTTATTGCTTTCAGTGCTGTTGCTGGCTGAACGGTTTTTATGTTAAACGTCGTTTACCTGCAGTGAGGCGTAAAAATAGAAATGGGGCGCCATTAGTAACCAGACGGGCGCAATATTTCCATCTGTATTGCTGTTATTGTTGTTATTGTATTTTTGTCTGCGCTGTAACATTTTTGTCACCAAAGATAAAACGAATTTTATCGATTTCTGCTGTTCCAGTGCTGACAAATAAGCAGAAACTGCCGCGCGGCAAAAGAGAAAACCGTACTGAAAGCAACTTTGTTGGCAGTGAAGTGTGACGACGCACTCACTCACACATACACACACTTGTACAATTCACTTATACAATTCAATTGTTGATTAGCGGAAACGGAAGCGGTGTGCGGCCGACCGGCCATGATAGCCGGCAACACTGGAAGGAAATTGAAAATTTGGCCGTATGCGCGAGGGCCAAAAGCAGCAACAACAAAAAAAATTGTCCAAAGTAAATAATGCAGGAAGTGCCAAAGCAAGAAACTGAAAAGGGAAGCAAAGAAAACTGCTAAGAAGAAAAGAAATATGGTGAGGATTACGCTGAGGGCGCAAAATTTTTACGCCTTGGCTGGGCAATTAATGGCAACTGCCGCTTGGCGGCAATAAGTGGATGACTGCGGCCGGGCGCCGAATGACATCAAAGTGCTTAATGCGGCTTAAAATTTGATGTAGTAGCGCACGACAAAAAAAAAACAGAGTAGCGAAAGTAGAAAAAGCTGAAGCATAGCAAGACGAAGTTTCTAGACCCCATTCCAGTGCAAAGTTGACATTTTAAATATGCGCATAATAAATTTTAAATATGTTGGCCATCAAATGAAAAATTGAATATTAAAGTAGCATCAAACTGCTGCTGAAATTATGTCATTCGAGACCCAATTGACGCTTGAATCGATCACTCATGCGTTTATTTTTCTCCTCCATGCGTTTATTTTTCTCCTCTAATACACATAAAATTTAATAGATGCCAGTTTCTAAAATTTAAATCGCACTACAAAAACACTTTGCATATGATTTGAGGCACAGAAACGGGCTGCTTGCGCCCGCATCAAAATGTCATTTCAAATTATTTTACTGCTTGTGCGTGATTGCTGTTGTTGTTGTTGTTTTTTTGCACATAAATTCACATTTTTGCACGCACAAGCATATAAATTTATGCCGCTTCTTGTGGTTTGCGTTTTTATTTCAATTTTTTTTTTGTGGCAGTGCGTTTCTGGAATTCCATTGCCCAACAAATATGGGGAAAGTGCAAAAAATGTCTGGCTCGTATATGGCATATGAAATCCTTTTTAAAATCTGTTAAGCTGAAATTTATGCGTCGCATAAATGCCGCTAAAAAGTTATGAGTTTTATTTATGAGCACAAAAGAAAAAAACCAAAATTATAAACGTACTTAAAATTTGCTATGTATGGCAAAAATTTAAAGCAAACAAATATTTGAGTGTAATTTAAGTGCATTTTGACTACTAGGGAACAATTTTAGAGAGAACTTAGCGGTGATTACATTGATTCAATTATGAAAGTTAAAACCACAAAAAAAATATTTTATTATAAAATTAAATAGAAAAAAATAAATATCAATCAATAAATCAATGAGTATAGCATGACACACAATCGAAAGTGAATTGAAATTAATAGAAGTTAAATGAATAATGAAGCTAAATTAGGCCACATTTTGTCAACTTTGTGGATGGATATGACTGGTTGCCCCAAGGTCCAGGAAGTCCTATTGTGATACCACAAACAATCGAGCTCACTCATTGAACCAGTTTGAGCTGCTTACGAAGCCTAGTAGAATTTAAATAGTCAGCTAGATCTCTAAGAATGTCATAGAAGAAGTGACTCAGGTGAGTCTTTCTTCTTTACTTAGTTCATGAAGGCCTATTGTAATACCACAAATAATCGAGCTCACTCATTGAACCACTTTGAGCTGCTTACGAAGCCTAGTAGACTGTAAATAGTCGGCTAGATCTCCTAGATTCTCATAGAAGAAGTGACTCAGGTGAGTGTTTCTTCTTCACTCAGTCCATGAAGGCCTTTGGTGGTACCGCAAACAATCGAGCATGAAATCGCTTACTCATTGAACCACTTTGAGCTGCTTACGAAGCCTAGTAGACTGTAAATAGTCGGCTAGATCTCCTAGAATGTCATAGAAGAAGTGACTCAAGTGAGTCTTTCTTCTTCACTTAGTCCATGAAGACCTATTGTGGTACCTCAAGCAATCGAGCTCACTCATTGAACCAATTTGAGCTGCTTACGAAGCCTAGTAGACTGTAAATAGTCGGCTAGATCTCCTAGAATATCATAGAAGAAGTGACTCAGGTGAGTCTTTCTTCTTCACTTAGTCCATGAAGGCCTTTGGTGGTACCACAAACAAACGAGCTCACTCACTGAACCAGTTTGAGCTGCTTACGAAGCCTAGTAGACTGTAAATAGTCGGCTAGATCTCCTAGAATATCATAGAAGAAGTGACTCAGGTGAGTCTTTCTTCTTCACTTAGTCCATGAAGGCCTATTGTGATACCACAAACAAACCAGCTCACTCACTGAACCAGTTTGAGCTGCTTACGAAGCCTAGTAGACTGTAAATAGTCGGCTAGATCTCCTAGATTCTCATAGAAGAAGTGACTCAGGTGAGTCGTTCTTCTTCACTTAGTCCATGAAGGCCTATTGTGATACCACAAACAATCGAGCTCACTCATTGAACCAGTTTGTGCTGCTTACGAAGCCTAATAGACTGTGAATCATCTGCTAGATCTTCTAGAATGTCATAGAAGAATTGACTCAGGTGAGTCTTTCTTCTTCACTTAGTCCATAAAGGCCTATTGTGATACCACAAACAAACGAGCTCACTCACTGAACCACTTTGAGCTGCTTACGAAGCCTAGTAGACTGTAAAAAGTCGGCTAGATCTCCTAGAATATCATAGAAGAAGTGACTTAGGTGAGTCTTTCCTTTTCACTTAGTCCATGAAGGCCTATTGTGATACCACAAACAAACGAGCTCACTCACTGAACCACTTTGAGCTGCTTACGAAGCCTAGTAGACTGTAAAAAGTCGGCTAGATCTCCTAGAATATCATAGAAGAAGTGACTCAACTGAGTCTTTCCTTTTCACTTAGTCCATGAAGACCTTTTGTGATACCACAAACAATCCAGCTCACTCATTGAACCCCTTTGAGCTGCTTACGAAGCCTGGTAGACTGTAAATAGTCAGCTAGATCTTCTAGAATGTCATAGAAGAATTGACTCAGGTGAGTGTTTCTTCTTCATTTAGTCCATGAAGGCCTATTGTGATATCACAAACAAACGAACTCACTCACTGAACCAGTTTGAGCTGCTTACGAAGCCTAGTAGACTATAAATAGTCAGCTAGATCTTCTAGAATATCATAGAAGAAGTGACTCAGGTGAGTTTTTCTTCTTCACTTAGTCCATGAAGGCCTTTGGTGGTACCACAAACAATCGAGCATGAAACCGCTTACTCATTGAACCACTTTGAGCTGCTTAGGAAGCCTAGTAGGCTATAAATAGTCGGCTAGATCTCCTAGAATATCAAAGAAGAAGAACTTTATTTTCTGTTGTACACCTGGTATGGGTCTAGGAAGACTTGACAGCTTACTTTATTTTATGAATATAATGTAATAAATCATAAAAATGTTTCATTATTAGTAAAAAGTGACTGAAATAACTACACGTGTTTTCTTTAATTTTTAAAATTTTTTTATTTCTGAATAACTCGAGTTAAATAATTATTGCACAATTTACAAAATACACACTACAAACCTGTATATGTTTTTGTTGTTCTTCTTCTTCTTCTACTTCTTTCTTAAATTTGTAAGTTTTTTCAACTTTGAATCAATGAATAAAATTTATTTTGAATTGATTGAAAATGACCATGAAAATTTTTTATTTTTTTGTTACTGTCATTTCAAAACTAATATAATTTTTTTATGTTTGATCAAGTCGAGTTAAATAATTATTGCACAATTTACAAAATACAGACTACAAACTTGTATATGTTTTTATTCTTCTTCTTCTACTTCTTTCCTAAGTTTTTAAGTTTTGTTTAACTTTGATTTTGTTGAAATTTTCATGGTCATTTTCGGTCAATTCAAAATAAATTTTATTCAATTAAAATGTATTTTAAATTGACTGAAAATTACCATGAAAATTTTTTATTTTTTTTGTTACTGTCATTTCAAAACTAATATAATTTGTTTATGTCTGAACAAGTCGAGTTAAATAATTATTGCACAATTTACAAAATACAGGTTTTTGTATATGTTTTTGTTCTTCTTCTACTTCTTTCCCGAGTTTTTAAGTTTAAAAAAAAAATTAAATAAAATTTATTTTGAATTGACCGAAAATGACCATGAAAATTTACTTGGTTTGTTATTGTCATTTCAAAACTAATATAATTTTTGCTAAATTGCATCATTATATGAAATTTCTACTAAACACCAAAAACATTTTCCATTTTATGGCCTCATTTCAGCTTTCGTAATTTTGCAAAACCAAAACATTGCTCAAATTGTTGTTGCAATAAATGTTTGTAAACAATATTAGGAATTTAATTAAAGCTCTTAACATTATTGCAAAAGCAAAATAATGCAATATTGTTTTTGTTTTTACCACACAACGAAGCGAATAGTTGGCGTTGCCATATTTGCTGCGCACATGAATTTTATTGCCACATAAACATTGCTATGAATTTCTTGTTGTTGTTGTACATTTGCAATTTGATGCGTTGCGCCAAGTCAAAATTTATTATTATTGTTACATGCTTTTTTTTGTTCATTCTTTGGCGTTGCTTTTCTTGCTTGCTTCCAAAACTTGTTGCTACTTCAATTGCAAATTGCTGCACTGTTGCATTGTTGGTGTGTCAATTCTTGCACTTGTTGTTGTTATTTTGGTTTTATTATTATTAGTGGAGTTGTTATTTTCTTGTTGTTGTTGTTGTGCATTGTGTATTGTGCGCTTGTTTGCACGCATTCACTTCGTTGTTCATATTTCAAAATATTTTGACAAGCAAATTGCGTAAATGTGCGCGCAATGCAATAGCAACAACAACCACTACAACAAGAAAATTACATGTACTATTCACAAATGCAATTTCGCACTTGCTTTAATTATTTGCTTTTTGCTGGTTGTTTGTGTTTAATTGCAGCAAAATTGATTAAGAAATGTGGCAACTCATAGAATAATCACTTCACAGTGATTGACTAGTGTGGCAACGCTGTGGGCGCATAAGTAACTTTAAT
This sequence comes from Melieria picta, assembly GCA_964056695.1. Lineage (NCBI taxonomy): Eukaryota > Metazoa > Arthropoda > Insecta > Diptera > Ulidiidae > Melieria > Melieria picta. The sequence continues at coordinate 78,057,893 of OZ057399.1, read as the reverse complement.
AATAATAATAGTAATACTTTTTAATAATTTGAAATTTAATAGTTTTTGGTGGTCCTTTATTTAACTGGAGAGACAAGCGTTTAGAAATCATTCAATGGAAGTCCAAAATATTAATTAACCCTTTCGCCATTTTGTTGCCATATGGCAACATGCTACCTTGTGGACGTCTGCATCCTCTATGGTTGCAAGAATACATTTTTTGTTGGTCTTTAGAATAGTTTGAAGTTTTAGGAAAAATACGAAATTAATAAACTGAACATTTAGGTTTAAAGAAGAGAAGTATACACGTTTTTTTAATGGTATATCTTGACATAGTAAAGGAAGAAGAAGCAGAAAAAATTAGAGAACTTTTTAATTTGACGTTTTCTTTCAATTTAGATACTTTTTTTTTTAATTTTGGCTGAATAATCAATTTCGAAAGAGTCAAAAATCAAACAAAAATGATGAAATAATATTTGAAATTTTTTTTAAACAATATCAGAGGTCCTTCGACTGTGCAAAGAGTCAGTGGAAACTAAAAATTATATTATAATTTGAAAATTTTTAATAACGTTTTTAAAGGCATTTATCCAACTCTAGTTTGTCATACTGAGCTGGCTATTTGTTTTTTTTTATTTTCGTCCTTTATTTGATAGGCGAGACAAGCATTTAGAAATCAATCATTGAAAGTTCAAAAAATTTATTAAATAATAAGAATAATGAATTTGGGAAGAATCAAGTCGAACAAAAATGATGAAATAATATTAGAAAATTTATTTAAACAATGTCAGAGGTCCTTCGACTGTGCAAAGAGTCAGCTGGAAACAAAAAATTATATTTGAAAATTTTTAATCACGTTTTTAAAGGCAATTATCCAACTTTGGTTTGTCATATTGAGCTGGCTATTTGTGTTTTTTTCGTCCTTTATTTAATAGGAGAGACTAGCATTTAGAAATCATTCAATGGAAGTTCAAAATATTCATTAAATAACAAGAATAATCAATTTGGAAAGAATGAAGTCAAAAAATTATTAAATAATATTTGAAGATTTATTTAAACAATGTCAGAGATCCTTTGACTGTGCAAAGAGTCAGCTGGAAACAAAAAATTATATTTGAAAATTTTTAATAACGTTTTTAAAAGCAATCATCATTATTTAAATAATAAGAATAATGAATTTGGGAAGAATCGATTCAAACAAAAATGATGAAATAATATTTGAAAATTTATTTAAACAATGTCAGAGGTCCTTCGACTGTGCAAAAAGTCAGCTGGAAACAAAAAATTATATTTGAAAATTTTTAATAATGTTTTTAAAGCCAATTATCCAACTCTGGTTTGTCATATTGAGCTGGCTATTTGTTATTTTTTCGTCCTTTATTTGATAGGAGCGACAAGCGTTTAGAAACCATTCAATGGAAGTTCAAAATAATCATTAAATAATAAGAATAATCAATTTGAAAAGAGTCAAAAGTCAAACAAAAATGATGAAATAATATTTGAAAATTTATTTAAACAATGTCAGAGGTCCTTCGACTGCGCAAAGAGTCAGCTGGAAACAAAAAATTATATTAAAAAATTAAAAATTTTAATGGCTTCTTAAACGCAATTATCCCACTCTTGTTTGCTATTACCTGCTGTAAGGACAATCCTTAGAAAATTGCCTTTGTTTGTTGTTTTAAGTCAAGAACCAAACAACGATTCTTCAGATTTCTGCTACAACACACTAATCACCATATCACAGTGTCTGCTAGATGTAAATTTTGCGAATTTATATTCACTTCAAATACATTCACTTCATATGAATACTTGTCATTCTTATCAGAAGATCATTTTGCTCAACCAATTCTAAAGCAAACCAAATTATATCCCAGCAAACTTCACATTGTTGCTATCTGCATTCCACTCACACAGCAATAAATTCATTACCACATTATCACAAAAGCCTGGTTGCATTTTTAATATTTTAATACCAACCTGTGCAAAATTGCAAACGTTGCTCACTGCCTGATATCGCATGTGTATCTATTGTTGTTGTCAGCCTTATCCTGTTTGCAATATCACGCAAGAAATTTCCATGTTATTAAAATCACATAAAATTCATCATTTGATTTGAATTTCACTCATATGAATTCATAACTGTTGCAGCACAGCGCCATATTGCACACAGCAGCAATGGCAGCATATCCTGTCACACACACTCACACACACAGATGAAGCCACAAGCTGCAGCTTTGCGACGTGTGCTAATGCAAATTTCCTGGTACACGTGTAGCAGGAGATATTTGAAAGCAGTTGTGCCATGAAGCACACAAAGGACAACAATTGCTGCCATGGCAATTCACGCTCACGCCTGCTGCTCGAACAGCAGCGTGTAGTGAGCGTTCGAAGGAAGCGCCTTGCTGTGTCCTCGCTATCCTGTTGTGCCGTTTGAATGGATTGTCGATAGACGAGTGATTCGCTGTTGGCTGCCGCCTACTCCTAACTTTATTGCATTGTTGTTTTTGTTACTAGCATGTTGTTGTTGTTGTTGTTGTTGTTTTTGTTGTTGTTGTTTTTGTTGTTGTTGTTTTTGTTGTTGTTGTTGTTTTTGTTGTTAGTGTTGTTATGGCCAGACAATAGCGCAAAGCTGGCAAATGTATCGGGTCGATATATCGTAAGTACGATTAAGGTTTTATTGAGGCTCTGAGGCTGCTTCTGCTGCTGTTACTTTTGTTGTTGTTGCTATGGTTATTGTAACTCCTGTTGTTGTTGTTGTTAATGTTGCGCAGTTTGTTATCGATGCAGCAGTAAGCTAGCAGAAGATAGACCGGATGTTGGCGCATGTCTCGTATGTTCCACTAAAAGATTTGCCGCATGTTGTGTTTTGTGGTGATTTCGAAAGTTTTGTTTTTGCTTTTGTTCTTTTTAGTTACTCTGCGGTGATTGATACGTTTGTGTTTGACGGCTGAAACGTTGCTCAATTTGTGTAAATGCAGCACTTGAACGTAAGAAACAAAACCCAACTAAAGAGAATTGAATAGCAGAGCAATCAGCAGAAGTGAAACTATGCTCACAGGCAGAGAAACACTGCTCGCATTGTAGTCGAGATGAAAATTGTCGATCATTGCTAGGAAGAATGACATGTTAGTGCAAATATTGTTGGGGCAAATTGATTGAGAAATGTTTTACTAAGTTTTTTGTTTGTTTTTTGCATGAACATTAAGGAAATTTTCATTGTTATTGGTGACTTGAATTAATTTGTTGGGATTGTCAGTGAGATTGTGACTGACTCCTTAGACCTTCGAGCTGATAGATGACTTTGGTAGGGGAAATTGTCAGTATGACTGACTCCTTAGACCTACGAGAGGACTATAGATGATTTAGATTTGTAGAAATATTGACTATAGATGATTTTGATTAGTGAAATCGTCATTGTGATTGATTCCTTAGACCTACCAGTTGACTTTACGCAACTTGACTTTGTTGAAACTGACTAACTGTTGTAACCAGGAACTGGAAATAACATATTTATGAAAACTATATTTGCAAAAATTACTATGAAGAAAAGGTATTACAACTAATTGAAATATACCAATACTAGGGCGGGTTAATTTTTTTTTGATGAAGCGTATAGCAAAAACGTAATCTATAGGTGATTCTGAGAAATTTTGCTCAAGAGACCATAGCTCTAAGTCGGATTTGGAGCCCCCAAAATTTCAAAATAGATAGTGTTTTTTTGTTGAAAACTTGAAAATGTTGATTTTTTCAGATCGATTTTCCTACAAAAAGGAGTTCGAAAACAAAAAAATTGATCGTAATAAAAGTTGTTGGAAATTATCTGAACTTTCATAATCTGCAAAAAAAAAAAAAAAATTATCGAAAAAAATCGAAGAAAATTCGGAATTTATTAGTTAAAAGTTCATTTTAGGCTATTTTTCGACAAAAAATTCCTAATATGTCTACTAAAAATCAAAAAAAATATTGGTATCAATACAGATTCTGAAAGGTGATAAAAATACCTTTCAAACAAGCCCAGATTGAGAAATCTACTATAACTCTATCCGATTTTATGACGAATTTAATTAAATTATTCTATGTATATATTGAAAAATATCTACTTTGAAATTTTGGGGGGCTCCAAATCCGACTTAGAGCTATGGTCTCTTGAGCAAAATTTCTCAGAATCACCTATAGATTACGTTTTTGCTATACGCTTCATCAAAAAAAATCGTTCCATACAATTTGACCCGCCCTCACCAATACATTTCTTTTCGCACCGAAAATCAAACTTGGCAATCATTTTTTATTTTTTAATTTTAATAGGAAAGTTAAGAAATAATAACTTTTTATTTATATTTTAAAAATCCTTTAAGAGGTCATTCTCATGCGCGGACAGGAAAAATGGACATTTTTCAGAAATTATTTCCTTTGTGAATACGAGGAATTATCAAAAAAAGATATTCCACTTTAATTTATTCATTGTTATGGTACAAAAATAAAAAATTAAAAAAAATTTTTTTTAATTTTTTCAAACACTTTTTTTCGATTAAAGACACGGCTTCTGCCGCGTCATGGTCAGCTGGCGGGGATTGTTTTGAGTCACAGGATTATCTGAAACATAAATTTCAAAGAAATTCTTAATCAGTATGAACGTACCTCTCGCCCGTAGTAAATTTGAATTTTTTCATAAGAATCTCACAAAATGGCAGGCATTGGAAGTTAGAGCAGTAAAAAATGGTTGTTTTTGAAGATTTTATCAATGAAAAAAAATATGAAATTTTTAACATATCAGAGTGAATTTACTAGGGGCGATAGCTAACAGTATGTAGAATGACGTGACAAAATCGCAGAGAGATCGGATGAATGGTTTTTTTTAAATCATCCCCGCCATTTCAAAAAAAGGCGTTCCGAGAAAAACACGTTTAAAGTTTTGACTAACCGCTAGAATCCTTGACCGCTCGTTATATAAATGTCTGTAGAAGCCGAAATACTTGAAATTTTCCAATACAATTTTTACAGCACCTTCTTCAAGGATGATACATTCCAAATATGTAAAAAAAAAAAATTGATTTTTACAAAATTTCACATGAGAATGACCCCTTAATAACAATTATTTTTGATTTTTTCATATTGTTTCACAAATAACAGATTTTTCGATTTTTATTTTAGTTGTCCTATGATAAACATTATTGGTGACTTTTATTTAAAAAGTCTTTATTAAAAATCAGCCAGTGACTTGTATTTATAAAAGTCATAAATAAAAATCAGTCAGTGACTATTATTTTGTATGTCATCAATAAAAATCATTCAGTGACTTTTATTTATAAAAATCATCAATAAAAATCTGTCAGTGACTTTTATTTTTAGTCATCAATAAAAATATTTTAGTGATTTTTATTTTTAGTCATCAATAAAAATAATTTAGTGACTTATTTATAAAAATCGTCAAAAAAATATTTTAGTGACTTTTATTTTTAGTCATCAATAAAAATAATTTAGTGACTTTTATTTATAAAAATCATCAATAAAACCAGTCAGTGACATTTATTTTTTATATTCCCACTGCGGCTTATCGTCTATCTATCTACGAGGGCAGTCCGATAAGTACTTAGCCCCACCGCCCGATAGTGCCACTATCGTAAGAGAAATTTACTATCGTGTAGTACATCCTCGTAGACGGCTACTGTCAAAATTTCAGCCGTATTGGATTTGTAGTTTTGTTTTGACCGCGTGTGGAAACGAACGTGTCCGCGGATTTTAGAAAAATGGAAAAAGAGCAATATCGACCCAAGAGCGCTTGGATGCTGTGTACGGTGACTCTTCTCCTTCAATGGCGACCGTCAAAAATTGGTTTAACGAGTTTCAGCGTGGTCGCACGTCAGTTTTTGATGAGCCACGCCCAGGTGCCCCAAAAACGGCTACCACGGAGGATAACGTGACAAAAGTCCACGATCTCGTATTGGAAGACCGCCGATTGAAGGTGCGCGAGATAGCGAGGACAGTCGGCATCTCAAAAGACCGCGTGGGTCATATCCTGCATGAAATATTGGGTATGAAAAAGCTGTCGGCTCGATGGGTGCCGCGTTTGCTCACTATGGTCAACAAGCGCATCCGTGAGACCACTTCAGAGCAGTGTTTGACACTGTTTAAGCGCAATCCGAAGGAGTTTCTGCGTCGTTTCGTGGCCGTCGACGAAACATGGATTCACTGGTACACACCAGAGACCAAGGAACAGTCGAAACAGTGGACTTTGCCCGGCGAATGTGCTCCGAAGAAGGCAAAGACTGTCCCATCGGCCGGAAAGGTTATGGCCACCGTTTTCTGGGATTCACAAGGTGTGATCTACATCGACTACCTGGAGAAGGGCAAAACGGTCACAGGGCTCTACTATGCCGAACTATTGGGCCGATTCGATGCCGAATTGCAGAAAAAACGGCCCCATTGGGCGAAGAAAAAAGTGCTCTTCCACCATGACAACGCACCAGCTCACACCTCCGCCGTCGTCACGGCCAAATTGGTCGCATTAGGCTACGAACAGCTGCCCCATCCACCGTATTCTCCAGATTTGGCCCCGTGTGACTTCTTTTTGTTTCCAATCCTGAAAAAGTCACTCGCCGGACAAAAATTTGAGTCGAATGAGGAGGTTATCGCCGCCACGGAGGCCTACTTTGCAGACCTCCAGAAAACGTATTTTTCAGACGGGTTAAAGAAGTTGGAGCATCGCTGGGTCAAGTGTATCGAGTTGAAAGGAGACTACGTTGAGAAATAAATCGCCACTTTCTAAAATTTTCGTTTTTCATTTGTAGGCTAAGTACTTATCGGACCACCCTCGTATCTATCTGTCTATCTATCTATCTATCTATCCATCTATCTTTCTGTCTATCTATCTATCTATATATCTATCTATCTACCTACCTATCTATATATTTTTCTGTCTGTCTATCTACCTACTTATCTATATATCTTTCTATATATTTGTCTATCTATCTACTGAATAATAGGTCAAGCGCTACTTAAGCCTTTGATTGTTGCTTGATTTCAGCTATTCATGTGTAAAAGTTTTGTTTGGAAATTTTTTTATATTTTAATGAATTTTTTATTATTTGCGAAAGTGAGTAAATAAAGTGAATACAATAAAATAGTTGAAAAAGACATTGCATTAGCTACTAATGTCTTTTGCTATATAAGAAGAACTATTATTTTTAGCAGGTTCGGGGCGTATGAGTAACATTTATCACAAATATTCTCAGTCAAATAAATTCTGTTGTAAAAATTTGTATTTTCAATTTTTTACTACTAAATATTATATTAAAAATTGCATCTACTTAAAAAAAAGTATTAAGCTTTACTAAAATCTTTTCACTACTAAAAATAATATTAAAAATTGCATCTACTTTAAAAAAAGTATAAAGCTTTATTAAAATTGAGCAAAAAAAAATTCTATCTAAAGCAAATATAAATCAGAATTATAACTCAGCGGCCACGTAATTGGCTCACTTCTTTTAGCTGTTTTTTTTCAGCTGTTCTTTTCTTGAGCAGCTGCGCGTGTCGGTTTGTTTGAGTTCAACACAAAAACACATACACATATATTTGAATTAATCACGTACCAGAGTGCAGTACACCTCCGTCATACGAAAACTTGATGAATTAAGTTTTCATTCTGCTTTCACACACACACCCACACACACATACACACAGCTGTACATATATACGCATCCGATTTGGACGCTTGAAATGCACAGCAGAAACGAACAACGGCAATGTGCCAGAAATTGTAGAAATTCATCAAAAAGTTTCGTTTTTTTTTCATTCGCTTGTACAATACTTCAAAAAGCTGCCAACGCCGCATGCTGCTTGGTGAAAACTTCTTTTCAATACGCTTAAACAAAAAGTGTATTAAAAGAATAACCAAAGGGATTAAAAAAAAATAAGAAAAGTAAAAAAGTAAGTAAAGTAAAAAAGTTGTATTTTTGTATTTTTTTTTTTTTTGTTGCTCAAAACAAAAGCACAACTGCGTGAAGCATGTGAATGCAGCCATTTGATTGTTGGCTTCAAAATTGGCCGACTGTTGGCGGCAGATAGAAAAGGGATTAAGCTTTTAGTTGAGCGCATAGTTTGAGCGGCTCTAAAAGTAGTAAGAAAAAAAGTTCAAGTTTTTTAATGGCAAAACTTTCCTCGCGGCAGAACTTCTGACTTAAGCTGTAATTAAATTGAGAGCCAGCGGCAAGTGGGCACATGTGCTTTATATATGTTTTACATATGCAAATGTCTGTTGAGTGCAACTTAAATGAGTTCTTATTAAACAAAAGACCACTGCCGAGGAATGTTAAAGTTCCTGAATCAATTTCCCGCCTGTTGACTTTAATGCATTGTTTAAATTTTATTGAAGCTTCTAGCAAAACTTAAACTTCCCTATGAACCAAATGGCACATTTAAAGTTGCAAATATTTGCCCTCAACCAACACTGACACTTGCCATCTAATTGCTGTCAAACGTTTTAGCAGCAGTCAACCATATGCCAGACTTGATGCCAAACTTTCGCAACCAGCGATACCGAGTCAAATGCGGCCAAGCGTTTGATGTGCAAAAAAGACGCGCTCAACACTCAACTCAATGAATTTTTAATCAAATTGCTTAACAGCACAATTTTTTTTTTTTGGCTGCCTTGAATTTTGTTGTGTTGGGGTTATTTTTTTGCAGTCAACTATCAGCAACTTGTACGCTTGATCCTTGCAGTAATCCTTTTGGTTGCAGACAAGAGCGCGGCAGCCACACTTCAGCGTCGTCTTTCACTCGCCTCGTGTCTCGTCCGTATGCCGAAAATTTCTATAACAAAGTGCAGCCAGGCGAAGTGTAAAATTTTCATTTTTTCCTTCAAGTATAATGATGCGAAAGTTTAAATAGAAAGCGAAAATATTTCGGTTCCTTATGGCAAACTCCATCAAAAACCAACTCAAAACAATGCACACAAACGCGCCAAAAATGGCAAAAATGTTAGGTTTTTGCTGACTTGCAACAAAAATCAACAGCGCCAACGTTTTAATGCTTTCATTTTTAATCAACTATAGCATACTTTTTGGCGCTAGGCAGTAAGCAAGGTTGATGGTTGATGGAGAAGGAGAGTTGCACTGCAATCAAGCGTTGTTAAATTTTAAATAAACATTTTGTAGCTGTCTGTTGTTGTTGTTTTTATTGTAAGCAACTAGTAACTTTTTGTTTTTTTTGGTTCAAAATCTTATTAACATAACAGTTGTTGTTGTGTGTTTTGTGTTTCGCCGAAGCGGAAAATATGCTCCGCACACTGCAGGCCTCATTTATAGCAAATTTTGCCTTTTCACCATCTATACAAAACTTATTTTTCACTATCTTTTTTCGCTCTCTCTCTCTCTCTCTTTTTCTCTCTCTCCATTCATTCATGTCTTCATTATGCATTAAGCTCAAACTTATTGCGAGTTCAAGTGAAATCCTTTACACTTCATTGGCATTGCACAAATTTTCCTATGCTCTGCACTTAAGCATAACTTTGTTGTTGCTTTTATGTAGTTTGGCAACTAAAAATCCATTTCTGCCCAAAATGCACACTGCCAAAGTGTAATGAAACTGCACTTAACATCAACTTCCAGGCGACTTCACTTTACAAAATTTTCACTACGGTTTCGCTGTTGCTGCGCTGTGTTGTTGCTTTATCCGCAACTTTTGCTGTCTGCGGCCACGTCAAGGGTTCATCATGTATTCAGCGCGCTTCTCATCACACGTTGGCGTTGGTGTTGGCTTTGGCTCCTGTGTTGAAATGTATTATTTGGCAGCACTGGTTAATGTTGGCAATTATGTGAAATATGGAAATGGAAGCGAAGTTTATTTACGTCGGGTGTGGAATGATTTTGTGAGCTTCTCGGTGGGTTTTAATATGCTTAGATATTTACACAAATTTAGGTTTACTTCAATTAGAAAAAACTAGAGCCCACATTCGGTCAAAAATCACATATGGCCAATAACACAGTAAAACAATTGTACACTTTTTGTGCGCAACTGAGTAACGACCGTATATTTCTGAAAGAGGAAAGGGACCCCTTTAACCTTTATGCGCAAATTACAAAAAACTCAGACGTGCTGGACTATTACTTTGTTCGGCAAAAATGATCAGTAGGACGTCCTCTTTCAGAAATCTACGGTCGTTACTCTGTTGCAGAAATGCTGTTGTACAGTGTAATCGGCTTCCGCTATAATAAAGGCCCAAGGCCGAATTTTTCACCGAAAATGAAAACATATCGTTTGATATGGTAAGGCAAGTTGGCAACGTCAAAAGTGCTTGTTTTCAAAATGGTTGCGCTTATTTATCGGTTTGTGCTGGCTAACGCAGGCACAGTTCGTATCGCTGAATTGTGCCAAAGTAAAATAAAACTCAACTGAAATTCTTTAATTCAGTTCACTTCAGTAGTAACTTTATTCACAATTGCATTCAGTTTATTTTTTTAAATTTTACTTAACTTATTCGCATTACCCTCTCGTTTTCTAAAACCTGCCTTCCAGCCTATTACACTTTTTTGCCCGGAGCGTAATTAATTTTCGAAATATACGGCATCCTTTAGAATTGTCCATGCAATAGTTCCCAAAAGAACCATGACGCCTGAAAGTATGGAATGAACTCTGGGTCACAGAGAAATCTTTAAGAAGTTTTCAGGGCCATATCCGTTGCTGCTGGCCCCTAAGGACTGCCTGACACCTGTATTATCCTTTGGGAGAAATTTTGAAATCAAGTTCCCGATACGTGAACAATGTTATAATCCGTAGTCCATGCTAGGGAACGTGAAGGACATTTTCTTCACTGACGGTTTCAAGACCGATGGAGATACTGGAACAGAATGGCACCTTAATGAGGTAGGTAGGTAGGTAGGTTAAGTGACCGTCTCTGGGGCATCACTTAGGCCTAGTGGCCCATTGTGTTACCATGTGGGCGATGACTCCACCTATACGCTTCACGACAGAGAGAGCCATCTGGTAGCTCTGATGAATTTGTTGATGTTGCTTGGGGGATGTTTTCCAGATCAGCCAGGCAGCTGAAGAAGTGTCGTCCCAAGAATCTTAGGCGCGTTCTGGCAAGCGCCGGGCATTCGCAGAGGAAGTGAGCGACAGATTCCTCGCAATCTTCGTTCCTACAGCCAACTTAATGAGAGTGTCAACTGTTGCTATTCTTTAGGAGGGCTGACAACCATCTTCCAGATCTCCAAGGTCTTTGCCATTTTGAAGATAACGGAATGGATAATTGAGCAGAAATGACGAGGGAAACATATAGGAGTCTGTAATGACAGTCAGGCTACACTTAAGGCCCTGGAGAACGCGCGAGTGACTTCGAAGATTGTCCAAGAATGTAAGATGAAGCTTAGGTCGGTTGCACGACGCAATAAGCTATTTCTGGACACTGCACAGTGGTTCGACTCCATACAACCGCGGGACAAAATTAGAAGGAGTGGTCCGTTCTTCATAAAATTTGGTACACTAGTTATTCATGGTCTGCTGAATTGAAATCTCCATTTTGTTTTTCTTAAACTTTTGTAGTTTGGCAATGCCTGAGACTTAAATTTGCAATTTTCGTAATTTTTGGTGAGCTATAGCACCAAGTGTGGTGGCTAGATTTTTCAGATTTTACATTTAATCAGTTACGTCAACATTGATAATTGCAAAAAGTAACAGGAATTGTCTTAGGACCCTTTAGTTTTGCAATAGAAATGATAATAATAGATGTGTGTTTTGCATTTGTGCAGTTTTTTCAATTTTTCATGCTGATTGCATACTTTTAGGGATACATAAAATAAATTTTCGAAAAATAGGTGGTTAGACCACTTTTCAAGTTAAATTATTTTCTGAGATCGGAAAATATCGGAGGATGTAATTGCATTATCCGACAAAGCAAGAATGCTTCTTAACATACTTACACATACTTTTTAGATATTTTCCTCTAAGTTTTGCCAATTTTCAGATTTTTAATTTAGAAAAATATTTTAATTTTAAAGTGAAGTTAAAGCCTAAGCATTGCAAATTTTGATAAAACATTAAAAGCGAAACTGCCCAAATCAATTATTAATCTATATTGAGAGTTTTAGCAACTTTTTCTCAACCATGTATTTTTACAATATTTGTTACTCAATAGACTAAAAAACAGAAAATATGTGTTTAAATTTTTTTATGAAAAAATTTTCAACTTTGAGCCGCTCTTGCACACAAACTAATTAATTTTTAGCACAGATTTTTTTGGGTTTTCTTAGCTGGAGTTTTAGGTTTCAATTGACATCAAAATCGTTAAATTCTATAGTCTCAGAATTTTTTGAATTTTGTCTATGGAACGAATCACTGTGCACTGTGGTGTTCAAGGTAACGAAACACCCAATACATTGGCTAACTGTGGATCAGAGGGGCATGACCTTGGGACTAGATCCAATAATCGGCACCAGTCTAGCAAGCACCCAAGACTGGATCGAATCCTATGTAAACAGCTTAAATAGGAAGCGTTGGTCTAGTTTGGGAAGCTGGAAGGCAGGGGTATTCCTTTTGAATTTAAGAAGGAAAGATCTTCGTCGCATCGTTGGACTAATCATAGGACACAATTAACATACACATATGACAGAATATGGTCACAATGGGCATCATTGAGGATTCAACTTGAGCATCTTGTCTGAAGGAGATAGACAGCACACATAACTTTCTCTGTGTATGTCCCACCTTCGCTTGAACGAGATTGCGCATTTTGGGTTCTGATGTTATGAGAAGGGACGAGGTCCATTCTCTTACCCTACGCGATCTCCTGAGATTCATTAAACAATCCAGGAAGTTCGTTCAGGAAGACTTGTAGTCCATATGCCTTCCCTACTACTTTCATTCTTTAACCCCACCTCTTACCCGTTTCCTCTCGAGTCTTAAGCACAATGGGCCATCTAGCCTGAGTGCTTGAGAAATTGGACCCTCTAGGGTTTACTTTCTCGGCTCCCCTCATATCCATTCCATGGAAAGTACTGCAAAAAACAACACTGAACGAACATTTCTTTGCTGTACATTGCATACTTTCAGGCCTTAAGACATAAGATATTCACCTACGTGTTTTGTTGTAGCCGTTTGTCAATTTTGTAGTCGTTTAATCAGCTAAATCAAAAACTTATTGACCAAATTTTTTAAGCATTGTTTTCAAGTTTTTAACAATTCTATTTTCTTAAACGTTGCCAATATTTCTTAATATTAAACTGGTTGAAAATAGCACAAAAACAAATTGCAAGCTGAATTTTATTAATTTCCCAACTAAACGAGCACGTAGTGCCACTTTGCAAAAATATTTATCAATGTAAAAACAAACACAACAGAAGAACGCACAGAGAAATCCCCACCAGCCAGAACGTGGCTTTGCACAAACCGTGCGGCCTTGCAAAAACTCCCCTTTTATGGTGCAACCACAGCACTAACATGTTGCCACAACCAACTGGAGATCTCCTCCCTACAATTTTTTTTTGCTGCTATTTGCTTTTCACATATTATCTATTCATATCACGGCAATAACCAATTCGACACGAATCGCTGATGAGAACACGCTTGAAAAAATCTAAACTGCTTGCCGCCGCACACACACATCGAGTAGACCCCCGTACACTGCTCGTTGGACAGACAAGCCGTTCGACATGCCGGCAGTGCAGTTCGAGCTTTCAATCAGTTGATTGAAAAAGAAGTAAAGGCGCAATTTTCACTCGTATTTATGCGCCGCTTCTATGATGGCTGCTTCGATGTTTTTCCTTTGGGCCAACACTTGTTCAATTCTGAATTTGCCATGTTGAGGCAGGTTGTGCCGAGGCTGTAATGTGGTTTGCTGCGGTGCTTTTTATTTAGGGTAGAGGGAATAACGGGAGTAGCGCAATTGTTTTTGTATAAATAGACAAAATTGAGGTCGACGTTTAGCCTAACAGGCGCACGTTCCAGGATTTGTTTTAGCGTTGCTCACTTTTTTGCTTTGAATTTTCTTTCTTTTTTTTTTGTTTAATTTTTTCTTTTCTTTTTTTTTTTGGTTTGCATTATCTACTTTTCTTGTTGCTCTGCGGCCAAAGTGGAAATTGGAAAATGAACAGCCTGTAAGCAGCATTAAGATAGAGATGCAAATTCTCTGTCGAGTGTGTGTGTGTGTGTTTGTTTTTGTAGGATGAGCCAATGGAAGAAGGCAAAATCTGTTTTCATTTTGGCATAAATAATATTTTACATTGTGGCAATAATTTTGCAGGTTTATGTGCTTCACTGTACTGTCTAATAAAAACGAATATTTATAGAAGACATTTTCCTTTAGGAAAATTGCAATAAAAATGTATTCTTAGTATGGATGTAGGTAGTTTTTATTTTCGCTCTTTTTTGATCTAATGCAAATATTAGTGTCCGACCGAATATTCGGTTTCGGCCCAAATATGTGGTTTCGGTTTCAGTTTCGGCCAAAAAATGGCCTTCAAGAATATTTTTTTACATTTTATTATGTAGCAGATATATAGTGAAAGGAGGAGTAATTTAGATGCCACCAATGTAAATAAACTTTTTTTAGCATATAATATTAAATTATTTAATTTTAAAATTAGCGAGTAAGGTACGAAAGGGTAATTTTTTCATGTTTATGTTTTTGAAAAATGAATAAATTGTTTTTATTAATACGTATTTATGTCATGTTTGTTTGTTTGTTCTTTATTTATTTAATGTAAAATTCGTTTGTTGAACAAAAATGCTTGATATGGTGATTTTTATTTCAACAAAATTGTTTCGGTTTCGGCCGAATATTAAAAAAAAACCGAAATTCGGTTTCGGCCCAAAAAAGATGTTTCGGTCGGACATTAGTAAATATACATGTTTTTTAACCCTTTAGTTGCCAAGAAGGTAGGCCGGTATAAATGTCTGGCCACGAATAGTCACACATAGAGCCTTATTGGGTCCTTAGTGTTGCCAGATTGAGATCCATTTATGAATTGTAGCAGTGATCCATGAGAGTACGAAAGCTTTTGGGGATTTCAGTTCCCAAGAAAGCTTGCAAGCTCTAAACGAACCATGAAAACTTCAAGATGTATGCGTGTCTCTTAACCCAAAAAAACAAAACTATTTAGTAACTTTAGTAACTTTTCAACCACAACAACTTTGTAGTCCAGAGGGTTAAGCTCTGAAATTAAAGTCCAATCAGCTTGAAAGCTAACTTCAATCTATTTTCCCCCTGCTCACCGCCTACTTGTAATCCTTTAAATTACAAATATTTATTGAATTTCTTATCTCAAATTGAAAATCGTCCTTAGAACATGTCCAACTTATGTCAATGCTGAAATTTACTGTACGGTTTCAATAATAAATTTCATTAGAAACTTTTGCCTCTCTCTTCTCTCTGAGGTTTATCTGATATTTTTCTGACCATAACAAAAATTGATAAACAATTTCTCAAGCATAAAAAACTACAAAAGTATGGAAAAAAATTGAAAATAAGAAAATGAAAATAAGCATTGCCCAGCAAAACCTCAACTGAACTGTGCACGAAAAAAAGGCAAAGAAATGTAAACGGAAGGACAAAACCTTAAATGCAGCCAGCAAAACCATATTACAAATGCCAACATGAAATTCAGTACTTGACAGCGGCAATTCGTACAATTAGAAATGAGAGAATGAGAAAAAATATATATGTACATTTAATACAGACAAAAAAAATGGTGTATTGTAACGCAAGGAAAACCGAAACGTAGTAAGAGTCTTGCTCCAGAATAAAAAACCTGGAGTTAAGTGGAAAAGTGCAGAGTGAAATTTAATGAAGTGCAATGCTATTAAAATTTCAAGGTGAGCACAATGGGATTTTTCTACTTAGGTGCATAGCGAAGCGTAGAGACGCAGAGCAAAAACGGATTTAAAATAGAGAAAAAAAGGATGTAAGGATTTGCAGTGTCGAAATTATATCGTAGATTTTGTTGATAGCTTTCATTGAAACACGTAAAGCAGATAGAAAAATAATACCCAACTGAGTAGTAAGCAATGTTACAAGGTGATGTAAATCAAATTGAACATAAATTAAGAAACGAAAAGCGCACAAAAATTAAATCAGAGTGATTCAGTTAGTGGTAACCGTTTGTCTACGAGTTTAAATTTTTTTTTGACAATTTGTCAGGATTTTTTTATGCAACAAAAACTATGGTATAGTTTAATGAGTCGTTACTGTGTAAAGGACACGAAAAGGATGTGAAATGAAATCACTGAAATCAAGAATGAGGACTAGGTAAGTCAAAAAGGAATTTCAATATTAAAAACGTTGGCTAAAAATCATCAAATCATCAACAAAAACCTAACAAAAGATTTATTAGGGCTTGGAAAATCATGTTGTTATATGATGATAAGTGCGCTGAATATATTTTGTGTTACCTGAATAGCTTCAGAACGAGTCAAATGTCAAATAGCAAACAGTTTTAGTTCACTATAAACGCGCTGAATACATTTTCTGGGAGCTGAATTATTTCAAAATCAGTCAAATCAGTACTGAAAACAATTTTTGTCCGGGCCACATAAGTTACAACTGGCTGAATGCACTTAGCTTCCGCTGAATTAGTTAATACAAAGTCGGAATTGTGTAATGTTGTTCAGGATCAGAATAAATGCATTTAAGCTGGTTTAATGGCACTTTTTATGAGCTAAATAAGTAAAAATTAAGCTGAATTATGCTTTTGTTCATCTAAAGAGACGTTTATTGTGAGCTGAATTAGTAAACATTAAAAAAACATTAAATTGGTAAAAATTAAGCTAAATTAGTAAAAATTGAGCTGAATTACGCTTTTTGTTATCTAAAAAGACGTTTGAATTGTTGTTCATTTTAAGAAACTAACAAAATAATCATTACTGCAGGGACACCTTTGCTAAGATATGACTTCAAATGCGCTGAATACATTTTATATGAGCTGAATAGCTTCAAACCCAGTTAAATCAGTACAGCAAAGGGTTTAACATTAAGCTAAATATCTTAAGGTTATGCTGAATGCCTTTAGTTTGAGCTGAATTTGCCAAAACATGGACAAAATTGTATAGATGTGTACTAAAGAACAGAATAAAATGCACTTTTTGTGAGCTGAATTAGTAAAAATTAGACTGAATTCTGTCTTGGTGAATCTAGAAAGACATTTAATTTACTTGTTTTTTAATGTGATTTCAAAATTTACTATAAACCATTTTAAAAAACGCACAAAATAATCATTAATATTTCGAAAAATTTGCTTTGATATAATTAAAAGTGCGCTGAATACATTTTCTATGAGCTGAATAGCGTCAAAATAAGTCAAATCAGTATAGAAAAGTGTTTTAGTTATAGCTACGTTCATAAAAACTCTGCTGAATGGGCTTAGTTTGTCTTTGTTTAATTTTTTTTATTACCAAATTTTCTACCGAGCAGGGTGTCAAGTACAGTTTGTTTTGTCTTGAATCCTTTCCACCATTTTTTCTAGTTGACAGTAATTCGAAAAGCATTTTTCAGCATTAACACACATTCCATACTTCCTTCCATTAATTAACTAACATTATGCCGGTTGTGTTTTACCGAGCTTGCGACTTCCTTTCGGTTGTGTGTTATTTTTGCTAATTTCAGCTCTTTCCCTGCCTTTTCGTTTCTTTCTTCACTTGGTATGTTCCCATTTCTAGTTGGTCTCCCCTTCATACTTTCATTAGCCCGTCATGTCGTCGTGACGTTTCCGTTCGCCTTGCGCTCTATTAACACGTCACGCCGCACTTGACATTTCGCCGCCACACACACAACACAAACTCATTCGTGCACGCTGCCAAAAATACATACCACAAATTAATGAGAAATACCTGAGCAGTGATTTTTTTTGTTCGTCTTGTATTGTCGCCTTTGCACACTTCATTCATTCGACTCGAATGAAATTAATCCCCTTCTCAACATGAAAGCGCATTTATTATGACATTTTTGCCGCAAAACTTGTAGCTGCCCTCAGGTTGTTTACATTTTCTGCTGCCTCATGCATAGTAAATGCGAAAGAGGGGGGAAGAAAAATTAAAAATAATTTCAAGTACACACACACACACACACAGAAGCAAACAAGAGCGGAAAATGTGAAACTAAAAATAGTAGCAAAAATAATAATAATAATTGTGGCGCAACATCTGCTGTTATTGCGCCCACTCGCCTAAAAGTATACATAGATTTTAGCAGCGGAAATGTGCCCGCACGTGTGTGTGTGCGGTGAGCAGCTGTAAGTGCTGCATGCTTTTAGGTGCCTCCGGCGAATGTTTGCTTTGCGCGCTTTTCTTGCCGTTGCTCCCCGACCCAGACCCCGCCACAGCTGTTGCCCTCTTTTGTGCGCCTTTTTGCCAACTTTTCGTGGCTTGCGGTGTGCACTGTGCGCGTGTAGTCTGCACTCGTTTTTGTAATAAGAGCGCATTAATTATTCATGTACTGGCGCTTTAAAATAGTAGCGACTGCCATAGTGGCGACTGTGGCAGTGGAATGGGTGTCGGTGGGAGAAAGTGGGGGGTTTGGTGTTCGCAACAAATGTGATTAGTAGAGTAGAAGTAGTAGCAAAAGGTAGTAAAAGTGTATGACAGTAATTATGACGGTGGTTCTGTGTGTGCGAATACAAAAACAAATTGTTTGCTTAGTAATGTGGAAAATTAGTTGGCATGAAATTAAGTGAGGGTAACCTTTGAAGGTGAAGGTGGGCTTTCAAGGGTGTGGCATTAATGTGAAGTGGTTTAGGCAGACTTTATAGTTGTGGACTTTGTTCGAAGGAATTTAAAACTGTGGAAGTATTTTAGTGTAATCAAATATTTTTTATTTGGACCTAGATGATTTTTTAACTGAATTTTTGCCATTTTAGTCTGTGAGTATAAATGTTAATGTTTTATTTAAAAAATATTTCGATTGCTTGTACAAAAAATCTAAAAAATTTCTCAAGCAAAATTAAAAAAATTAATTTCTAAAATTAAGTTCAAGTCAAAGTCAATTTAAAGTGAAATATGCTTAATGAAAATATTCTCAAGGATTTTTAAGACTAAACTGTATGCATCAGTTGCATAACTTCAGCCCGAATGTTTTGAGTATTTCTATAAAATAATTTTTAAAGTTACGTAAGCTTAGTTTAAATATTTTTAAGAATTTCTGAAGCATAGATTCAGCTCAAGTTGAATATTTTTAAAACGTTTAAAATTTAAATCATACTAGAAACTAACAAAAAAAAGTTAATTTACGTTTGGAAAACCATGTTGTAATATGATAATAAGCTTGCTGAATACATTTTGTGTTAGCTGAATTGCTTCAAAACCAGTCAAATGAGCATAGAAAACACTTTAAGGGCTCTATAAATGCGCTGAATACATTTTGTGTGAGCTGAATTGCTTCAAAACAAGTCAAATGAGTATAGAAAGACGTTTAAGGGCTCTATAAACGCGCTGAATAAATTTTATGTGAGCTGAATTACTTCAAAACAAGTCAAATGAGTATAGAAAGACGTTTAAGGGCTCTATAAACGCGCTGAATACATTTTGTGTGAGCTGAATTGTTTCAAAACTATTCAAATGAGCATAGAAAAAACTTTAAGGGCTCTATAAAAGCACTGAATACATTTTGTGTGAGCTGAATAGCTTCAAAACAAGTCAAATGAGCATAGAAAGAAGTTTAAGGGCTCTATAAACGCGCTGAATACATTTTGTGTGAGCTGAATTGCTTCAAAACCAGTCAAATGAGCATAGAAAAAACTTTAAGGGCTCTATAAATGCGCTGAATACATTTTGTGTGAGCTGAATAGCTTCAAAACAAGTCAGATCATTATGGATAATTGTTTTAGTTAATCTACAAAGATTAAAACTATGCTGAATGGACTTAACTTCAGCTGAATTAGTTAATTTAATTCAATTAGAATTAGCTAAATCAATAGAAATTGTCAGCCTTTAAGTCCGATGCGCTTAAAGTTAATTTTTTTAAGACTTTCGAAAACTAGACTTCAGTTATTAGTTACATAAGCTCAGCCTGAATGTTTTCAAGATTTCCTGGTACTTAAATGAAGTTTAAGTTCAAATAGTTCTGACTGTTATGTAAGCTCAGTTTAAATATTTCTAAGAATTTGTGGCGTCTCAGTACGAATATTTGTAAACTTCCTCTAACTGAAATTTAGGCTGTCTGAAGTTGCATTATCCTTTTTGCAGTATTCAAACAAACATTCAAAACATCAAGGTCTCTGTTGTTTTTCATTAAGATTCTTAAGCTTAGCTTAAATGTATGCACAACTTCCTAAAGTGAACAATCAAGCTTACTAAATTCTCATTATTCTTTTTGAAGTTGCTTAAGCTTAGTTTGAATATTTTTTAGAATTTTTCAAATAAACATTCAGGACATCAAAATCTGTATTGTTCTTCTTGAAGTTACTTAAGCTTGGCTTAAATGTGTTTGTAAATTCCCAAACCAAAAGTGTAAGTTCATTAATTCTCAATATCCTTCTTAAATTTTTCTTAAGCTTAGCTTGAATATTTTTAATACTTCTTCATACCAATTTTCAGGACGAAAAAATTCTATTTCATTTCTATGTCATCTTGAAACTGAAATTTAGGATATTAAGATAAGGTGCGTTTCATAATTATAACCCACCACCATTATGTTGAAATATTTCCCGTATTCAATTGAGTTC
This sequence comes from Melieria picta, assembly GCA_964056695.1. Classification (NCBI taxonomy): domain Eukaryota; kingdom Metazoa; phylum Arthropoda; class Insecta; order Diptera; family Ulidiidae; genus Melieria; species Melieria picta. The sequence continues at coordinate 78,037,272 of OZ057399.1, read as the reverse complement.
TGTTATATTCTGATAAAAACAGGTAAGATTAAAAGAAAATTCAATGCCTAAATCATTTTTGCCCAAACATTTAAAAATTTAGACCAAAAACAGCGAAAATCCCAATATTGAAGCGTTTCATATTTATAACCCATGTTCCAATTCTTCGTTTTTAAGACTGCTGAATAATAAGATAATGCTTTTTACTAGTTTATATGGCTTCCCTTAGCCTTTATTACTTCGAAAACTCTTTTTCGCATTGAAGAAATTAGATTCTGCAAAGTATCAGTGCCCAAATTCTCCCAAGCTCTGATGATGGCAGTTTGTAACTCATCAACGTTGTTGTATTGACGGCTTTCGGCATAAACAGAGCGCACTAGTATTCCCCATAGATTTTCTATTGGGTTAAGGTCTGGGGAGCATGCTGGCCAGGCCAAAGTTTTAATTTTTTTCCGCGCAAGCCACGTCTTTGTTTCTACGCTGGTATGAATTCGGGCATTATCATGCTGGAAAATCCAGTTTTTGTCGCGATGTTGTTGCAGAAATTGTACTAAACTGCTCTGCAACACGGCGATATAATTAGAACTTTTCATTTTGCATGACGTAAACTGGATTTCCAGCGCCCCTTGCGCCCCCAGACCATTAATGACCCGCCACCGAAGTTTCGCTTAGAGAAGTAGCGGGGTTCTTTTCGCAAATCTCGCCAATAAGAGTGTGAGCCATCTGGTCCATCAAGGTTCCATTTCTTTTCATCAGAAAATATGACCTACAAGCATAAACGTCAACTACGTGCCAACAAAACTTATGAAATTTATTTTGCTTACGGAGGACCAATCAGTGTCCATATTTTGTTCCGCAAATTCAAGACGTGCAGTCTTATGTCGAGTAAGTAGCCTTGGAATCGTTTTCATTTTTGCTCGGGAAATATCAGGACATCGTTGTAGCACACGCCAAACAGTAGTTTTGGACACTTTGGTGTTGCAGCTTCTTGCCAAACGGGAACAACTGACAGTGGAGTTACTTGCCTGGCGTATGATTAGCCGCTCCTCCCTTTTGCACAATTTCCTTTTTCTACCGGACCTCTTTTGCTGGCCATATTCTTCGACATTCGTTAGCAAATTGGCAACTACGCGTCTGCTTCGTCCGACTTTTCGAGAAATTTCGCTAACTGAAATGCCGTCAGAAGCCCAAGCCAAAATCTTGCCTTTCTCTAGTTCTGATAACGTTGTACCACGTGGCATACCTAGCTGACACATAGCCCTAATAACTATATGTTTCCCAAGAAAGTATACCTAATACAAACCTTTTTTTTTATAAAAAACTGCAGATGGGTTATAATTATGAAACGATTTTTACATCAGCTAAACAAAGCGCATTACACGTTTCTTTGAAATATAACGGTATTTCAAAGAGCATGTTAAAACAGTGTTGCCACCACAAACTATTAACCTCAGGGAACTTATTTGGTAGTTATTTATTTTTGGGAAATTTATTTCCTAGTATTTATTCTAATATTCTCCCAGGGCTCATAGGTGGGTTATAAATATGAAACGCACCTTATTTATTGTCCGTTTTGAAGTTGCTTAAGCTTGGCTTGAATAGGTTCAGAACGTCCTAAAGCAAAAGTTCTGGACAGCTAAATTCTATTGCGCCGTTTAAAATTGCTTAAGCTTAGCTTGAATATGTTTAAGACATCTTCAAATCAACATTTATGATATCAGAGTTTCTATTGTCCTTCGTAAAGATGCTTAAGCTTAGCTGAAATGTGTTCAGAACTTTCTAAAGCAGAAATTCAGGCCAACTAAATTCATTAGTTTTTTCGAGGTTGCTTAAACGTCTTCAAATGAAAATTCAAGCCAACTAAAGTTTATTTCGTTTTCGAGATTGCTTAAGCTTGGTTTGAATATTCTTAAGATTTCCTCAAACGAAATTCTTATTATCTTTTTTAAAGTTTCTTAAGATTAGGTTGAATATTTTTACAACTTCCTCGAGCGAAAATTCAAGTCAAATAAATTTTCATTATCGTTTTTAGTGTTACTTAAGCTTAGCTTAACTATTCTTAAGACTTCCTCTAACCAAAATTCAGGTTATCTATAGTTATTCTATCCTTTTTGAAGTGAAGTGAATTGAGTACTTTAAAAACTGTAATTTAATTGAGTGAAATGTTTTCAAAATTTGCTAAAGCAAAAGAATAAAACTACGAATATTTTTACTGTCTTTGAAGATGCTTAAGCTCAACTTGCATGTGTTGAAAAATTTCTGAAGCCAAAATTTAAAGCATCTATATTTTTGTTGCTGTTCTTGAAGCTCAATAAACTAAACATTTCTTAAAGCTATTCATATTTTTAATGTGCTTCTTAAAGCTCAACTTGAAAACTTTCTGTTTTTACCTCAATTTATTGGCTCTTCTGAGGTTACTTTTTCTTAGATTGCAGGCTTCTCAAATGTTTGTTTTTCTTCTTCCTTCCATTGTATTTACTCAATGCTAATTTCCTTAAGTCCTCGAAAGGCTTAAACTCAATTTACCCATATTTCAATTATCTTCAAAAAATTTGCATAAGCTTAACAAACGGTTTTCTACAGCTCTTCTAAAAAGGTGACATTTGCATACAACAAGCAGCTAAGATTAGAATTCTAAACACTTTTTTCAATATTCTTATTTTGTCTTTAAACTTAAGAAATCCGCAGAGTCTTGACCTCTTTGAAGTGCTCGCAAAACTTTAACCTTCAACAATAATCAATAATAGCAAAAAACGATTTTTTTTCTTTGAGTGGAAGCCAAGTTTTCTTTCAAACTGATTTTGTCTTCCTCGCCGCCATGTAACAAACAGATTTTCAAACTATCGTCCATGGCACTTGGCTTTTTTATTCGACTTGCAAGTAAACTTTTCAACTTGCACATACGACACGCTCCCGCTGCCTGCCCCGTCTTATAGTATATGCTACACTTTTTCCAAGTCCAACCGGCGCACACATCCGAAAGTCACAAATCATGTGCACATTTCGTTCTTCCCGCGCGCTCGGCCAAAGAAATACGAAATTATAGACAACATCGAAGTGGAAAAAAGAGGCGAAAAACTTTTGCAAAACAAATTCTCATAAATTTTCAAGCACCCATGTCGAAGGCGCAAAAAATGGTTGTTTTTATTTGGATAAACAGTGTGAATGAAATACGAAGTCTGGGCAATCGATGTGACGGAAGAGAGACATAAAGTGAATAGAAGGGCATAAAAAGCACATTTTGGGGTGCAAATTTTACACCAAGTCAAATGTGTAGTGGATGCTGTGTGGAGAATGGGGCATGAAACAGTAGAAGACAAGTTGCACTCAATGTTATAGGAAATGAAAATATTTCCTTAGAGTGAAATTCTTGGAAATTGTAGTCAACTTGTGACGTAATTTCTACTCTATGCTGACTGTAGGGAGTGACTCATTTATGCAATAAAAATTTCAAAGAATTTTCTTTTTTATTTTCTCCTTCAGTGACCAAAGAATTGCGTATGGCATAGTTGATGAAATTTCTGAAAATTGGTGCGAAATTTTGGCGCCTTATATTTCTGTGAATAGTCTGAAAAATAAGAATATTTATTGCTAATGCTGCGTCAGTGCTGAAATTTACGAGAAAGATTTTTCTTATAATTTCAGTCCAGACTTTAAGCCATAAAAATAATAAAACTTGCAAAAAAATTCTTAAATATTTCTTTTTTAATTTAAATACCCATTAATACAAATATTTCACTTTAGTTCACAATTAAAATTTAAACAAAATTTTTAATATTTTTTAATTAAATTTAAAATTATTACAATTTAATATCCAACTCTTCTCTCTTCTCTTTGCAGGTTTGTATTCACTTCTAAATAGTTTTTATACAATTTCTACAACTTTGGCCACGTGCTGCGTTGCCACCTTTTTCGTGCAAAAGTGTAAGTACTTTTCAAATTGTTTGACAAATTTTCTTATTATGCACACAACGCCGCTCATTTCTTGGCGTACGCGTGTAAATTGCAAAAGTTTTGCCTACTTTGCGGCGCGCTAACTAGCAGCTGCTGTCCTATCCGGGCTGTCGCTGTGGGTGCACATGTATTGTGTAAAGTTCTTAATTTGCAAATTAAATGCGGTAGAAATTGTTTGCATAAATTTTTAGACATAAAAGAGCCAAGAGAAAGGATCGAGTTGAGTTGTTTAATTATGAGTAGAGAATAATTTTTAAGCATTTAATAAAGCAGAAACAAAATGGAATACACAAAATTTAATTTTTCTAATCTTAAAGGGATCTGGAAAATAATTCTTAATGATTCTATTTAATTATTTGTTGCGAATTTATTAACACAGTTTTACTTTTTAATTAATTTAATTTTAATTTAATTTAATTTAATTTAATTTAATTTAATTTAATTTAATTTAATTTAATTTAATTTAATTTAATTTAATTTAATTTAATTTAATTTAATTTAATTTAATTTAATTTAATTTAATTTAATTTAATTTAATTTAATTTAATTTAATTTAATTTAATTTAATTTAATTTAATTTAATTTAATTTAATTTAATTTAATGTAATTTCATTTCATTTAATTTCATTTAATTTTATTTATTTAATTTAATGTAATTTTATTTTATTTAATTGAATTAAATTTAATTAAATTAAATTTAATTTAGTTTAGTTTAATTTAGTTTAATTTAATTTAATTTAATGTAATTTAATTTAATTTGATTTAAAATTAATTTTAATGAAAACTGAAACCTTACTCTCTCATATCTGAAGAGAAGCAACCTCTCTCCGCATCAAACCAATTCAAACTCTGGAAGCGTAGTAGATTCATAGCTCTAAAGTTCAACTTTTCAGTCATCAATCTCTTTCCTGAAAATCGATTTAATTTTGCGGTCAATTCGATAGTTTAGCTTCAAAACCATAAAATTCTTTCCCAATTGGACCGCTTTGGACTTGTCTACTATTTTTTAACTTTTTTACAGAGTTACATTAATTTTGTGAAATTCTGCACCTCAAAATTGTTTCCTAAAATTATTTTTCTCTCTTTCAACATTCTTAAAAACTTTACTTGAATAAATTGACACCAATCCTTGATCCCTTTCACTTGTTCATCCCATTCATAAGGGTTACTTTTCCTTCTCTTCTCACAAAGTGTCAACCCTTTTGGGCTTTTCAATTACAAATACACACAAATCCCTGTCACGCCTTTCCAAAACAATTCGCCATGCGCAACATTTCAAATCTAACAACTTCCGGTTAAAGATTACGAATCATTAAACGAAACGAAGCAGACTAATTTGCGCAGCAAAAGTCGCAATGCCAAAAAAGGGTTGCCACCTTTCTTACTAAACACAGGTGTAGCTGCAATAAAATGAAACGATTGAACAAATTAAAAGACGAGAAAATACGCTCTCAACTGGAACAGACGCGCCAGCAAATCAAAGACGGTACAACGGAAACGGATATTTGACAGGAAACAGCAAAAGCAGTGAAAGTTTAGTACGCACAACAACAACAACAGCACGTGACGCCTACAATTTAAGACATTTGCAATGGCATCAAGCAGAATTCTTATAAAAATTAGCTTTTAATGCCAGCTTTGTATATGCGTCAGCTGCCGCCATGCCAACAACAACAACACTAGCAATAATAACAACATCCTCAGCAGAAGCAACAACAATAAACAAACACCAAAACGTTAGCAAAAACAAGACCAAAAAAAAAGTCTCACAAGCCAGGCGGCAATAAATTTCAATTTAGCGCCTCGAGTCTAGCGCCAAAAAATTGCAAAAATTCCTACTACTCACTGTTGTTGTTGTACGGCTGCAGCATCTTCTTGCTTCTGTTGACTTGAAATAAATATTCATTTCGCAATTTCCTTTTGGTGCGCGCGCGCGTTTTCACAGTTGTGCGCCAAACCGGATGCGCCGCTATTTGGCTGAATTTAGCGCTGGTTGGCTGACTGTCTGTCTGTATGTCTCGCTCGATAGTTTGCCGGCGTCGTCGCCTCGGCAGCTCGCTTTTGTGGCTAATAGCAGACAACGACTGAAGCTTTGGTGCACTTAAGCAGCCGCCTCCTTTTTTTTGTGTCCTTTTGCCAGCTCCACATGACTGCTGTCGCCTTTTATTTAAATGTCTCTCGTTTTTCGTTGTTCGACGTTGACTTTTGTCAAATGTTGTTTCAAGTCAATGCAAAGGCAAAATATTTACATATATAAGAAATGGCATCTATTAGGGTTTTGCGACTGCGTGCTCATAATTCACTTTCAATGGGCGCAACGTTCAAGGAAACGGAAATGAGAAGCGACGTTCGTGCAGCTAGTCGAGTGGTATTTAATATGTTTGGAAATGGCTGCAAATGTGGCTTGTTTTGTGTCTGAAAGTGTGATTTGTTTTGTATCTAAAAGTGTGATTTGTTTTGTGTTTGTGTAAGCATTAAGCATAAGTTTGCATATGTCAACATTAACTGAAATGCTAAGGCAACTCCACATCATGTCTTAGTTTCAATTTCTGGGTTTCCATTTGTGTCTCATCCTGAGTGGAAACACGAAAATCTGGTTTCTGGCTTTACCTCAATTCGCCAAATCTTTTCATATGTAATCGTGTAATCAGTCAGTTCCATATTGGGTGTTCGTACTGAAAAAGTTCAACAGTTTAACTTTCAATAAGTTGCAACTGGTTCAACTATCATGAACAATTTAGGTGCATCATTGTGGGTCTTTTATGTCCAAGTTTGTCACCCCATTGGAAACAGCCATCTTACTTAATTGGATTGAACTGAACTAAACTTAACATAAATCCTAAAATTTTGTCTCAAGAGACAAGAAAAACTTATAACCAATTTTGTAGCAAAGACAATTTTGTAGCAAAGTGTGACACTAATTTTTACGGAATAGAATCATTAACCAAGTCGTAAATAAAAAACAATTAAAGCATGAATCAGAAAAATTAATATCTTCAACATTTTCTTCTTATTTATTATTCTTTTTTTAGTTAAATTAACTTGACTTTGATTCAACTTTACTAGATTTAAATTGACTCAATGGGCCTTGATTTGAATTTGACTCGACGTGACTTGACTTCATTTTAAAACGACTCCACTCGAATCGAGTGTCTTAACTAGACTTGACTGTCTTGGACTGGGCTAGATTAGACTAGACTAGACTGAACTGGACTGAACTAGATTAGATAGATTGGACTGGGCTGGATTGGATTGGATTGGATTAGATTGGACTTGACTGCGCTTCATTTCACATGACTTGACTTTAACTCAGCTCGACTCTATTCGACATGTCTTAACTTGACTGGCTTAGACTGAACTAGACTAGACCGAACTGGACTGAACCAGTTTAGATTAGACTAAGCTGGATTGGTTTTGATTGGATTGGATTGGGCTGGACTTGACTGCGCTTGATTTAACGTGACTTGACTTTAACTCAGCTGGTCTCTTGTCTTAACTTGACTTGACTGGCTTGAACTGAACTAGACTGGACTAAACTGAACTGGACTGAACTAGATTAAATTAGACTGATTGGAATGGATTAGATTGGATTGGATTGGATTCGATTGGGTTGGATTGGACTGGACTGGACTGGACTGGACTGGACTGGACTGGACTGGACTGGACTGGACTGGACTGGACTGGACTGGACTGGACTGGACTGGACTGGACTGGACTGGACTGGACTGGACTGGACTGGACTGGACTGGACTGGACTGGACTGGACTGAACTGGACTGGACTGGACTGGACTGGACTTGAATGGCTTGACTTGACTTGACTTGACTTGACTTGACTTGACTTGACTTGACTTGACTTGACTTGACTGGACTGGTATGGACTGGACTGGACTGGACTGGTATGGACTGGACTGGACTGGACTGAACTTGACTTGACTACTTGACTTGACGTGACTTGGCTTTAACTCACTTCGACTCAACTTAACTTGACTAGATTGGACTGGACTAGATTAGATTAGACTGAACTGAACCAGATTAGATTAGACTGGGCTGAACTGGAATGGACTGAACTCGACTTGATTTGACTTGGCTGCTCTTTAGCTGACTTGACTGCACTTTAGTTGATTTGACTTGACGTGACTTGACTTAACTTAAACTCAGCTCAACTCGACTTAACTCGATTGGACTTGACTGTATTTGACTTGACTTGACTGAAATTTAGTTTAGTTGACTTGACTTGACTTTAGCTCAGGTCGACTCTACTCTTCTCAACTTGTCTTAACTGGATTCGATTAGACTAGACTAAACTGCGGACTGGAGTGGACATGATTTGACTTCACAAGACTTAACTGTGACCTAAATTTAAGTTTAACCCAAATTTCATCTTACTTTAACCTGAGTTTGATCTTGAACCTTACTAAAACCTTACTTTAACCTAACTGTGATTTAACTTTGTCCTAACCTTAATTTAACTTTGATTTTACTAGAATTTTTTTTAGACCCAACTATAACATTACTTTGACCTAAATCTGACTTATTATTGTCGTAACTTTGACCTTACTAGAACCTAACACTGATTTAACTTTGACCTAACCTTATCTTAACTTTGAATCTACTAGAACCTTATTTTGACCCAACTGTGACATTACTTTCACCTAAATCTGATTGATTATTGTCCTAACTTTGACTATACTAGAACTTAACATTAACTTAATTTTAGTTTAACTTTAACTTAACTTTGACTAGAACCTTGTTTTGACCCAACTGTGACATTACTTTGACCTAAATCTGGCTTGATCCTGTCTTAACTTTGGCCTTACTAGACTTACTAGAACCTTACTTTAACCTTACCTTGATTTAACTTTCACCTTACCTTAACTTAGTTTGGGTTTTACTAGAACCTTGTTTTAACCCAACTGTGACATTACTTTCACCTAAATCTCACTTAATATTGTCCTAACTTTGATCTTACTAGAACCTTACGTAAACCTAACTGTGATTTAACTTGGACCTAACTTTAATTTTACTAGAAACTTGTTTTGACCCAACTGTGATATTACTTTGACCTAAATCTGACTTATTATTATCGTAACTTTGACCTTACTAGAACCTTACATTAACTTAACTTTGACCTAACTTTAACTTGACTTTGGTTTTGCTAGAATCTTATTTTGACCCAACTGTGACATTACTTTGACCTAAATCTGATTTATTATTGTTCTAACTTTGACTTAACTAGAACTATATATTAACTTAACTTTGGTTTAACTTTGACCTAACTTTAATTTTACTAGAACCTTGTTTTGACCCAACTGTGACATTATTTTGACCTAAATCTGACTTATTATTGTCCTAACTTTGACTTAACTATAACTTTTTATATTAACTTAACATTGGTTTAACTTTGACCTAACTTTAGTTTTACTAGAAACTTGTTTTGCCCCAACTGTGACATTATTTTGACCTAAATCTGACTTATTATTGTCCTTACTTTGGCTTTACTAGAACTTTACATTAACTTAACATTGGTTTAACTTTAATTTAACTTTGATTTTACTAGAACCTTGTTTTGACCAAACTGTGACTTAACTTTGGCCTAACTTAACCTTAAATTTTATCTTACTAAAACCTTATTTTAAACTAACTTTTGTTTCACTTAACTTCATATATGTTTTTACGCTATTAGTTGATTTTCTTTAGCTTCTTTAAACTGAAATTTCATATCCCAACTTTTTATGAAAACGTAACCTCACTTCTCTCTCACGCTTCGTCTAATGTTTCACTACTCAATTTTACGATATTACCATAAAAGCCTGCACACTTACCGGCTTCAATGCCGATTACATATATCCACTTTCATATTTTACTGCCCATTACACTTACAACAATTTACACCAACACTCCACCGAACCACCTGCACCTCACCCCATTCCCCTCTGCCGGCGCTTTAACGACACTGCTCAAGTAGCTGCTTATGCACATTTACCGCTTTTAAGTGGCCGTTTGCTGCCTTCACTCCCCAATGAAAACACCAACAATGCGGACTACATGCGCTGCGCTTCCGGGCGGCTCCTTGGGCCCCAACAGGAACTGGAGCTGGAGCCACTTGTTTGCTCTGCCGTCTGCACAGTTTGCATGCATGTGAAAACACTTTTGTGCACACACCGGCGCATATAAGTTTTGCAGACTTTCGCTTTCATTAAATCAAAGATTTGCTCTACCAAAAACTGCTTCCACTGCTTCCTAAAAAAACAAATAACAAACCGACACAGACTGACAGTGTGGCCAGGCTTTTTCCAAATATTTTGCCTAATAAAATGTCAAAAATCAAAATTTCCCCACACCTACCACAACTTTTTGTGTTCACACTCGCTTTTAAAATATCCCTTTCGCGTATTTCGTTCCATCCCTTCACTCATTTGTTTCTGTACAATTTCGGAGTCTTGTCTATTTAACTTTCAACTTATTGCAGTTTCATGTTCCTGGCCCATAATCCGTTATGCACATTTTTAACCTTTTTGTCAGCTTCTTCCCTTCTTTCTCGTCTTCCTTTTGTGCTCCTGCTGTCTCACCTCACGCATCGTTGCCGCCACAGTGGCGACAACAATCATTCTTTGTCATATTTTCTTAATGATTTCCGTAATGTCTGCTTCAGATTTATTTGACTTGACTGCCGTTCAGAACGTCTCGCTGTCACCACTCTACACTTTTCTTCCCCTATTCTGCTGTATTTTTGCTTTTGTTTTCCTTCGACTTATCTTTTTTGGCAGGTTTTGGCCTTCCTGTTGGTTTTCTTGGTCACTTTTCGAGTGCGACTTGGCCGTTTTATTAGCCGCGCACACGAATTTTTCAAGTGGTCTGCCGGTTTTGAAGTTGTCCGCTTTTCGTGTGCGCTCAAGTTGCACTCAAGTTGGCCACCTTTGAGGCAGGCAAAGTACAGGACGCAAGGATTCTTGCTGGCAAGCGTCCCAAACAAAAAACTGAAGATACCTTTGTCAGGATTTGGGTTTTTCGCTCTGACAGTTGGGGTGGGGTGGAGAATTTTTTTAAGGAAATGTAAAATTGATTTCAGCAATTTTAAATGATTTTAAATGATTAAAATGTTTTTCTAAATTCAACTTAGATTTAATATATTTTTATCTTGTCATTTTTTTATATACATATATTTTTTTTTTAATTTTTTCTAACTTTTAATATTTTAATTCATTTTTCTTTCATTCTTTCTATTTTGCTTAAATTTAATTTAATTAATAGTAATTTAATTAATATTAATAAAAATTAATAATTTAATTAAAATTAATTTTAATTAAATTAATAATTTAAATAAAATTAAAATTATTGTATTTTTTATTCTTGCCAGTTTAGTTTTATATTGTTTCTATTTGTTTTGTAAAGTTTTATTGATTTTTTAATATTTTTTCTAGTTTATTCTAATTTTTTATTTCATTTTTTCACATTAACTCTAATTATACAATTTGTTTTTTTATTGTTTATAGTTGGGTCTTTATTTTAATTCGTTAATGCCAATTTTTTGGAAACTACATTTTATATTTTTTTTCTATTTATTTTGTACAAGTTTATTGATTTTTTTACATTTCTGTTAACTTATTAAAATGTTTGAATTAATATGTTCACATTAATTCTAATTATTAAAATTTTTGAAATTGTTGAATTAATATATATTTTTACATTAATTCCAATTATTCAAATTTTTTTATTTTAAAAATTGTTTGTAGTGGGGTCTTAATTTTAATTCTTTGATGCCAATTTTCTTAATTAAGTTTATTTTATAAAATTTTTTTATTTTATAAAATTAATATTTTATTTTATAAAATTGATTGTTTTAACAAATTCTTCCGATTCTCCATTTAAAATATTTTCGTATATTTCAAAATAATCTTTTGTGGGGCATTGTTCACAATTGGGCATTAATTCTGTCATTCTTGCTTTGGTTGCAGTCATGACTAAATTTCCTTAGTAGAGCCACAAGCTTCAGACAGGGTACCACAAATCAAATATAATAAATTCTAAGTGTGTCTTGGCTAAAAATGCCGTCAACATGTTTCGTTCTAAAGAAACCAAGAAGAAATATTAGGGGGTATTCACAACGGGCTAGTTACTTTGTTAGTTCGGTGCTCGGTAGTTTTTTGCGTGTATTATTTTTCTTGTAAAAGAGTCAAACAAAATACACGTACAAAACTAGTGAGTACCGAACTAACAGTGTAACGAGTTGGGTGTGAACACCCCTATGGCTGAATCTTTGTTGTTAGTTGGAAAACAATTTGCTTTTTCATTTCAAATTCATTCAATTAATTTTTATTTCAATTACGGGTTAGCAACTTTAAAGAAAGCTCTGCTCGTATGGAAGTCGTAGAGACTTCAGGAACATGAGAGAAATCTCAAAGTTCATGTTGACATCCTCATGGTTCCCAGTACCGTCAAAGTGCTTCCGGATAAGATATCCTTTTAAAAATTTGTTAAAGAAGACTAACCTATGCTAACCTTGTGTACATATCATTTGAATACAGTGGACTCTGGGGCTAATTTGTATAACAATTCCAACGCGTACCGACCGCCACACTGAGTTCGATTCAACTATTCTTCTACTTTGGCTGGAATTGCCACCTGGCCATTTTCAGTCCTACTTGTACCAGGGCTGCTGACTGCCGCTGAGTACTCCTTACATACATTTTAGTCTTTTTAATGTTGTACAGAAAACAAATATTGAAACATTGCTTTTGACTATTTTGTATCAATGTTTGCATTGTTTTTTCGCAAAGGTTTTGCAGCACAAGAATAACAGTTTTCTGGTGGCTGTTTTTTATTTTAAACTTTATTTTCGCAAATTTGGATATTCACGTTACACAGCCTTCAAACCGTTGCTAGAAACGTCACGCTACAAAGTAATAAATAACAAAAGACTGTTGACATGAATGGGGTATTCACGTTATCCTATTTTTACATCACCCCGAGTTCAGACCTTTTAGTCGAAAGTTTGCAAAAACAAAATTGTTATGAACTATAGTGATTATGCAATTTTGTTCCATCTCCGTGATTTTGAGCTGAGTTTGCTCTGGGAAAATTTATTGCTTTTTGACTTTCTTCGTTCTTTATTTCCCAATTTCGATGTTTTGTTATTGAACTTGTAATTCTTTTTCTTTTCTTATGATTTCGAATTATTTGTCGATATATTTGTAATTATAATTTAAAATACTTTAGTCATTATGGTTCAATAAATTTTTGTTTGTAAATTGCACTTTTCATGAAATAAATTTGATTATTTTGGAATCCTTCAAAGAATGAATTAATTGGAATAAATTTTAAAGAGATTTCGAAATTTGTCCGATGAAAATACAAACATTTTCGAATGCAATGTAAATATATTTCCCAAAAATCGGAAATATCGAGTTTTGATAATCCACTATATTCGTTATTATATGTAAAAAATTTGACTATAATCAAACACTCGATTTTTGAGAACAATTATCGTTTGTGGCAAACTCACTTCACAAGTTATGCAGTTAGTTTTTATTTGAGACGCTCTGTGTTTCACTATTTCTCAACGTACAATTGTTCCCCATTTCATGTTTGGTTTTTGTCTTTGCTAGACTTTAAAGAACAAGGTGAATGCACATTTATTTTTGATAATAGCCGGTAGAGAGCGCTATGATTTTTTAAGCTAGAGGGAAAATGTTAGTAATTTTTTATATCAGATTTATATATTTATTAAAAATTTTATTTTTTGTATTTCTTTTTTTATTCATTATATTTTTTTAATTTTATATTTGTATTTATTTATTTATAATATTTTATTATATAGTTTTTATTTATTTATTAATTTTTTGTATTTTATAACTAAAATAAAAAAGAAGCATTAGGTATCAGGTTACAACAGGCCATAGGTAAACTTAAGTGTTTCTCATACATAGACCAAAAGCATAATCTAAAAGGGCCTTAAGTTCCATTTTTACTAAATATTAATATTATAAAATTTTTGTAGCAAAATTGCGTCACAAAAAATTAATGTATTGTAAAGGTTACCTTTCTCAAAGTAATTTACTAAAAAAAATATTCATTAAGAGTTTTTAGCTGCAAAATGGCTGTCAGAACACATATTTAATGCAAAAAAATGCATCTAAAATATGGATAAATACGAAATTTTCTAACACTATTTAACCCTTTCGCTACAGGATTTTACTGGGGAAAGTTACAATTTTAAAGTTCACGTCTTAGGCTTCTATGTGGTTATATTAGCAACATTCCATAATACATTTTTTAATTTTTATACTCGGACCCTGTATTTTAGAGTGTTTTTCTATGAGAGCAACCACATCGTTGTGGCTATAATAATTACTTAAACATAAAACTTTTTACGCATAACGAAAATTTGAATATTTCTTCATTTATTTGAGCCAAAATCAAAAAAAAAAGTATCTAAGTTGAAAGAAAACGTCAAATTAAAAAGTTCTCTAATATTTTCTGCTTCTTCTTCCTTTACTATGTCAAGATATACCATTAAAAAAACGTGTATACTTCTCTTCTTGAAACTTAAATATTCAGTTTATTAATTTCGTATTTTTCCTAAAACTTCAAACTATTCTAAAGACCAACAAAAAAATGTATTCTTGCAACCATAGAGGATGCAGACGTCCACAAAGTAGCACGTTGCCATATGGCAACAAAATAGTGAAAGGGTTAAAAATATTCCTTTTAATAAAATTAAGATAATGTCATAGAATTAAGTTATCAACACCATATATCTGTAAATTGTGCGATAACATAAGTTTTGTAATGATTTTTTCTTCTAATAAAAACATCTATCTATCTATATTCCTTTTTTGTTGAAGTTGAAATAATTTTTTAACTATTTTTTAACACCAAATTTCTTTGAAATTAAAGTTGTTGAAGTTATTTTTTAACACCAAATTTCTTTTGAATAAATTCGTTTTAGTTCCTAGTAGACGGCTTCTTTATTCACAATATTGACATAAAACTAGATACTTCAAACCTCTCAAAAAATCAAAAAAAAAAAAACTTAAAAATTGCATTTAATTTATACACATCAGCTATACACATAAATATTAATATACAACGCCTCGACACACACACATTTACAGCAACTCTGGCGGCACACACGGCTCCTTGGGCGGCCGCCCGTCACCACCGCCAATGGCGCCAATTAAATCTGCTATCGTGCGATCGCCAATCATGTCGTTGACCATCGGCACCACCAGTTCGTTGGTAATGTCGGCCAAATTGTCGGTGTTGTCATTAATTGCAATCGTTACCCACTCGGAAATGATTTCATTAATCTTGCGATTAATGATGCCAATGTCGGAGAGGCCCTCGATTTCCGACTGTACATCGCCGACGCTGGCGTACGTCTTGAACTCCTTCAGGCGCAGCTTGCCCAGAATGCTGTACTTGGCCGTGCCCCAGACGACAAAGTCGCTGATGGCGAACTTGGCGCCGGCGCCGCGCTGCAACTTCAGCTTCAAGCCGCTGTTCATGCGCATCAGCAGCTCGTAGAGCGTTGCGAAGTGCACCTTGTGCCAGTGGAAGCGGAAGATCACCTTCCTGGTGATCATGTTGATCTTGAACTCCTTCACGTCGAAATTGTCCAGGCCGTAGAGTATGAAATTGCGAATTTCGCCCTCCAGATCAAAGTTGTCAGTGCTGAGTGCAATTTGACGGTGCGACAGACGTGCCGGCGATAGTGGGCCTAAGCCCAAACCGGGAAAGCCGCAAGGCATTTCGCTCTTCTGATACTCGATCCAGTCGACAACTAGGCTGGACGCCGAACGATCGTAGGCTGAGCGAAAGTAATTTATATGATTAGAAATAATTTTTGTATATATATTTTTTTTTATAAGGCAAAATTGTTAAATGAAATGTTGGCAGGCAATCAAAGTCAACTTCATTTATTGGTGAGTTAATAATCGCTTAATCAGTTGGTGACTATCGCTTTCGTATGGTTTTGTTGAGTAGTTTTTTAATGACTCCTAATCAACGCGGTGGATCTTTAAAAATGTTGGGATCACAATTCTGTGTGCTTATCACAGACCGATTGGCAGCCACTTGGGATCTGCTTCTTTTTTAATATTGTGGGGTTTTAAGGAAAACAAATATTTTAGCTCAAAGTTCGTGGCATTCGTTATAGGAGAGAAATCTATTGTTGCATGACATGGGCTAAGGTCGAACAATGAAGTCAGTTGGGTTCATATCTTACAAGATTCTATGCTATTATTTTGAAGGATTAGCTGTTCCGGTCTTGGTAGTTCATTTATTGATCATTATACATCAATAAATTCATCAATAATTTGGTTCATGCTCAAGTATGGAATTTCCAAGTTCAAAGAAAATTCTTTTTTACCTTAACTACAATAAATAGGGAATCTTTAAACTAAAATGTTGCCTAACTTATTAGTCAATTAGATGAGAATAATCTATGCAATCTGAATCTCAGGAAAAGTTTTCATATTTAATAAAGATTTAGAAATCAATTCCTCAAAGCTCGCACTCCCAACTTTTTCCACTTACTAATTGAAAACACCAAATTTTACACTAGAACAAAGATATCAACAGTGAGAGTGAGAGGTATGCATTAAGTAAAGAGAGACTGAGAGATGGTAAGTAAAGAAACGGAGATATAGTGAAGATGTAGGAAAGTCCATAGATAGCTAAAGCTTCTTCTCAGGTGGAAATATTTCAAATTGACTAATTAACTAGTGGCTGCGACTTCATCTTAGTTCTTAGTTATAGTTATAGTTAGTTATAGTTATAGTTTTATTATTAAACAAAGTTTTACAAAGGCTGCAATAATTAAATTATCCTTATATTAACATTGTTTAATAAAGCTACATTCTATAGTTCAGAGAACTAGTGGTGAATGCAGGCTGCGTATCATGGGGTCTTAGTTTCTAATATGAATAAGAAAGAAAAAAAAAAAAGTATAGTATGAAAATAACTTGTGCGAAAATTACAATTATATGATATAAACAATAAATGAGAAATCCTTAATGAATTCCAGAAACATAAGAAGCAGATTTAGGTTTTTATAGTAATTAGGGAATCTAATTCCCCATAATTAAAATTAAAAAGCCACAATTTCACCTCGGCGAGGAAAGCCCGTTTGTCGCGTATGTAGCGAATACTGTCTGGTAGACTGTTATACAGTCTAGGGGCTACGGAGCAGTATGCATGCAGAAAATGTTGTGTATTATGCGGTGGAACCAGGGTTTTGTTAAGTTTATTGACTCTCAGGTTGTAGTTTGCATTGTTTACAAACTGCGATAAACCATGGTTATCAAAAAACATTTTTAGAACTTTATAATAGTATAAGTGTTTGAGTGGAAGAATTTTAAGACCTTTGAATAGTTGGAAACTATTGGCATGACGACTTTTATTACAGATAATTCGAATAAGGTGTTTTTGGGAGTTGAGCAACGGGGCGATTTTATTATTGTGCGTACCACCCCAGCAAGCTAGCCCATATTCTAGCTTTGATTGGAAGATACCATAATAGACACAAGTCGGAAGTTTTTTCGAGCAAACATTTTTTAAAAGATATATTTGCCTTATTGCCGACATTGCGTATCGTTTTAGTGCGGTAGTATGATCTGACCAGGTCATTTTCGAGTCTAATAAAACTCCAAGGTATTTAAAAGATTTGACACATTCAATAGGAAAACATTTTGAGGAACAAGTTAATTTATCATTGTATGTTGACGTATGATTTGCGCTGCTACATGTTTGCTTGTCGAATAAGAACCTTTCACAATTCGAGTGGTAGTAAACAAAATTATCGCATTGAACGTCTCTACCCGCAATATTAAAAAACATTAATTTTGTTTTGTCACTAAGGACCAACTTATGCATTGCGAACCAATGACTTATGAGACTAAGATCATAGTTGATGCTTGCTGTTAAGTCAAGCATAGTGCTACATGAGTAGGTACATGCCATATCATCAGCGAAAGCTACTGTTTGACTCGCAAAGTTCTGGGTAAAAATTGAATTTATGTATATTAAGAAAAGGACCGGTCCTAATACTGAGCCCTGCGGCACGCCTGCATCAATCGTAACAAAAGAACTAAAAACGCTTTTTATTTTTACTCGTTGTAATCTATTTTCCAAATAGGATCTGAACCATTTATGCACAGATCCTCTTAGACCACATTTGTAAAGTTTGCTCAGAAGAATTTTATGATCAACAGTATCGAAGGCTTTGGTTATGTCTAGTGTCCGACCGAATATTCGGTTTCGGTTTCGGTTTCGGCCCAAATAAGTGGTTTCGGTTTCAGTTTCGGCCAAAAAATGGCCGAATAGCCGAAACCGAAACTTTCTAGAATATTTTTTACATTTTATTGTGTAGCAGATATATAGTGAAAGGAGGAGTAATTTGGATGACACCAATGTAAATAAACTTCTTTTTTTAGCATATAATATTAATTTATTTAATTTTGAATATTAGCGAGTAAGGTAGGAAAGGGTGATTTTTTCATGTTTACGTTTTTAAAAAATGAATAAATTGTTTTTTTTAATAAGTATTTATTTATTTATGCTATGTTTGTTTGTTTGTTCTTTATTTACTTAATGTAAAATTCGTTTGTTGAAAAAAGTGCTTGATATGGTGATTTTTATTTCAACTAGAATGTTTCGGTTTCGGTTTCGGCCGAATATTAAAAAAAAACCGAATATTCGGTTTCGGTTTCGGCCCAAAAAAGTGGTTTCGGTCGGACACTAGTTATGTCTATAAAAAGTGCGGCGGATTGTTTTTTGTTATTTAGGGTGTTGTAGACATTATTACAAAATGTAAGAAGAGCAGCTTCTGTTGAAAGACCCTCTCTAAAACCAAATTGACGGTTACTAAAAAATTTTGACTTATTTAAAAAATTTACGATTCGAATTTTTACAAATTTTTCATACACTTTTGAAAAAGCAGATAGTATAGATATCGGTCTGTAATTATGGGGCAACTGCTTATCTCCCTTTTTGAATAAAGGAATTACTTCAGCTTTTTTTAATTCGTCTGGAAAAATCCCAACTTCAATACTTTTGTTAATTAAAACACAGAGCACATCCACAATGTTATGCACTATCTTTTTTAAAAATGTATTTGAAAAATTGTTTTCCGTTTTAGCATTTGAATTTTTCAGTGACATGATAATTTTGAAGATTTCAAAAGGAGATGCAGGCTCAACAAAAATGCTCGAAGTTTGACAAATTTCTTTTTCAATACAACTGCAAGTTGGAGGACACACAACATTACTGGAAGCCACCACACTTTTAACAACATTTGCAAAACAGTTGTTCAGAGCATTGGCTTTGTCTGAATCACTTGTTATAGACTTTCCATTTACTTTAAAGCTAGTAATTTCTTCTTTTGTATCCGATTTGTTTAATAGATTATTAACTAGTTTCCATTCTTTCCGCATATCGCCCTTGTTCTTAATAAACTCGTTAATATAAAAATTATTCTTGCAAGCAATAGTATCTTTTTGAATGTCTTTGCACAGTGTTTTGTATTTTTCTTTTATGTTGACATTGGTTGGATTTTTTGTGGCTTTTTTATGTAGTTTATGTTTTTGCTTAATTTTTTTTAGCAGTGCATAAGTCATCCACGGTTTTAGTCTGATAGATTGTGAGTTTTTCATTCTACTAATGTTAGTGCAGCAATTAACATGTTCCGTTAGGGTTTCCATGAATAGGTCATAAGCTTTAGACGGATCTGACTCATTGTATACACTTTCCCAGAGCTCAAATCTAAGTCTGTTATTCAGTAAAGCAAAGTCAGTCTTCAAACAGATGTTATCGCAAGATTTGTCCGTTTCAATTTTTGAATTTGTAATGTTTTCAAACCAAATGCAAGTTAAACTGTGATCTGAAACGTGAAGATCTGAAACAGAGCTACTTATAGAAGTACCAAGGGACTGTTTTAATCGTATAAATATTCTGAATAATTCAGAATAATCAGAATAATACAGAATATTCTGTACAGCGAGTTGGTTGATTTATGCAAGATTCCAGACCATGGGCCGATAACAAGCATAGATAGTTATCGACAATATTAGATTCTTTTAAGATATTTAGATTTATATCTCCTAACATAACAAGATTAACTGACTTCTCATTTTCCAAAAA
Organism: Melieria picta; assembly: GCA_964056695.1. Taxonomy (NCBI): domain Eukaryota; kingdom Metazoa; phylum Arthropoda; class Insecta; order Diptera; family Ulidiidae; genus Melieria; species Melieria picta. Next base: position 78,017,198 of record OZ057399.1, on the reverse strand, counting down.
AACACTCAATTCTTTTAGAAACTCATCACTCACATTACTTATATGGAATCTATAAATGCAGATAAAAGTAATTTTTTGATTATTTATCGAAGTTACAACCCTAACCACATCAGAACTGATGAAGTTTATACTTGAGAATTCACAATATAAATCTTTTTTAACAAAAACCGCGATACCACCTGATGCATATTGGTTGTTACACTTCGCAAAGAAATTGTATCCTGGAATATCAAAGAGAGAAACTTCCTCATCGTATATCCAAGTTTCAGTCAAGAAAATTAGAGCTGGCTTGTTTTTAAAAGATGCTAAATGTAAAAGAAAATGATCAAAATTCTTACGCATGCTTCTTATGTTTTGCTGAATTACATAAAACCTTCCAAAATCGTTGGGATTATTCGCAATATCGTGAAAATTAACATTTTTGCAGTTGGCAAGGGGAGTATTGAATAAATTCACTTGAGGATGATCGGTTTCCATGCACAATCTGAGAGAATTTATACGTTGGGCGGTGTTTTTAGTTTTTCAAGCTCCTCGAGTGAATTTATTACCATACAATTTCCACCTTCATTTTTTCGCATTAGAACCTTGCCATTTGCAATCCAAACAAACTTAAATTTTAAATCTTTTTTCAATTTTTGTGCTTCTTTTAGCAATTTTCTGTTTAAGGCAGAAAGACTGTCATTAATATAAATCTTAATGTTCTTCTTACATCCAAAGATTTTAGAGCGTAAATTGTTCTTGTTAGCATACTTCTTCATCATTACACTTTTTTTCGCACGAAGAGAAACAAATCTCACACATAAAATGTCAGTTGTTGTATTGCTATTGTTGTTTCTTATCTTTTTAACATAGCAGTTATCTATTTCGGACTCAGGAACGTTGACATTCAACCCATCGGAGAACAATTTCAAAGCAGAGCCAAGAGCGTTGTTGTTGTTGATACTCGGTATACCTTCTCTTCAAGTCTAAATTATTCAAATCTTCACGTTAATAATTTACTGTGTCTTGAAATTTCCACTTTTCAAGTCAATACGTTCCCAAATCTAGTCGTTATGAGATATTGTGTTCTCAGCTTAGTATTTTGCGAATCTAAATACTCCAAATCTACTAGTTAACGAGTTATTGCGTCTTACTTTTTGCGTACTTTTTAAGTCTTAATACTCCAAGTCTACTTTTTAAAAACTTGAAGTGTCTTAAAATCATTAATTTTAGTGTATAAATGTTTCAAAATTATCTCGTTAAAGAGTTATTGCGTCCTCAGCTTAGTATTTTTCACATCTTAATTGTCCAAATCTACTGGTTAACAAGTTATTGCGTCTTTTATTCAGTGCTTTTCAAGTCTTAATACTCCAAGTCTATCTTTTAAGAAGTTGAAGCGTCTTAAAATCATTCATTTTTGAAACTAAATGTTTCCAAATTATTTCGTTAACATAACTCGTTAAGCGTATCCTCGGCTAAGCGTTTTTCTGGTCTAAACATTCCAAATTGACTCTTTAAAGAGTTGTTACTTCTTGAAATCATCAGTCTTCAAGTCTAAATGATTCCAAATTGTCTCGTTAACGAGTTATTATGTCTTCGGCTCAGCATTCTTCTAGTCTTCTTGTTTTAAATCTGCTAGTTAACGAGTTATTGTGTCTTTTATTCAGTACTCTTCAAGTCTATATACTCCAAGTCTACTTTTAAAAGAGTTGCAGTGTCTTAAAATCATTCATTTTTAAGTCTAAAATTTTCCCAATTGATTCGTTAACGAGTTATTGTGTCCTCGGCTAAGCGTTTTTCTAGTATGAACGTTCCAAATTGGCCTTTTAAGGAGTTGTTGCCTCTTGAAACTATCAGTCTTCGAGTCTAAATTATTCTAAATTGTCTCGTTAACGAGTTATTGCTTCCTCAATTCAACACTCTTCAAGCAGAAATATTCCCGAATCGCGTTATTTCGTTTTTAGGTCATCACAACTTTAAAGCTGAATGCTTTCATCTACCAGTTACTGAGTTATTGCTTCTTTGCCTTTCAAACCCAATTTTTTTCAAGTCTAAATGTTCTATATGCTCGAATTAATGAGTTATTGCGTCTTTAATTTAGCACTCTTCAAGTAAAAACGTTTCGAAATTAGGTTAATATGTCTTTAGGTCATCACAACTTTAAACTTCAATGCTTTCAAATCTATCAGTTACTGAGTTATTGCTTCTTCACAACTTCAAAGTTGAATTGCTTATTGTTTCTTCTATGTCTAAGGCTTGAAAAGAAAGCGAAAATAAATTCTACAATCCTTACAATTTTTCAATATTTTTGAATCGTCGATCCAAAATTTTCTAATCCATTACTCCTGAAGAAGTCATAAAGCCTGAAGGAATTGTATTCCTTTTGAATTTTTTTTTAGTGATATTGGCGAGAGAGTCTTCTATGCTTTGCTTTGGATCATTCATGTGCAATTTTTTTTTTGTTTTTTACAACTTCATGATCGAGTGAGAAAATTACCAAATCACCTATCACTCTTTTTATTGTATAAGGATTTGGTTGTTGATTGAGTAGGGAAAATTAAAGATGGACCTAAAACGATCGTGATTATGATTGTAATTTTTAATTAAAAAAATATTTTATCGTAAAATAGTTGTGATCAAGAAGAATCAAATATGTTTTTCGAAAATTATTTGAAGATCCACCCAACCCCGTCAGTCTAATAATCAGAAAGAACTCAACATTTCAGTGGTTTTCAAATTGGATCGGCCTAACAATCAGAGAGAAATCGAAACTTCGATGGCTTACAAATTGAATGGGCTTACAAAATTTTCCAATTTCATGTTTCCTCTTTCATATACACAATTTTTTTCTATCACAACACTCAACTTCCTCATCGCCATCTTCTCTCTGCGATCGCCAATGCACGACTTCAATTTCCTTGCATGCCTGTCACTGCCCACTTACCATTCAATTTTTCTGCAAGCTCGTGACCAGCGGTCAGCGCCACCAGCGCGAATAGCACCAACAGGAACTTCATGTCGTCGTATCCACTCCGGTAAAATTTAGTTGTCCGAATTGAGCCAGTAAACTAAACTGCAACCGCCACCGGGCTGTGCGTTTTATACGACACGATACGTCGTTGTTGGCCACAAGTCTAATCGGACCCGTAGTCGCTGCGATAAGTGTTAATCAGGAAACAATTTAACTGCTGTATGTACAGTATCGCATTGCCTAAAACTGTCAAGTGTTGTACATATTTTTTGCAATTCATTTCATTTTTTTCTTTTTTGCAATAAAATTAAAAAAGAAAACCAAGCATGCGGATTAGCGGCGATAGCTTCAAGTGTCCATAAAGTGGTGTGATTAGTATTTGTTTTTGTTTTTAATCAATTTTTTAGTGAATGAAGAACCTTCTGCATGGTTTTTGAAAATTGTTTGCCAAAATAAATACTAAATACTAAGAAATAATATTGCGAGTTGGCTTGATTAAAAAAAAAAATTGATTTGTGTAGTAAATGTTTTGAGAACCATGGCCGTTTTTCACCTTTAATTATTCGTTTGAAGACTAGTTAACTAGCTTTTGGTCTATTTTGGTTCAGATACTTCTTTATGAGTCGCATCTAGTAAATTTTAGACCACCAAAGGTCTAAGATTAGGGTTACCAAACGGTGTCCTTAAGATGAACATGATTTTCTTAAATTTTATTTATGTCTTGCTGAATTTAAATTTAAACGAAATAATCTCCTCATGGAAACGTCTTCTTTCGGTTACCAAATGGTTTGCTTAAGGAAACCAATTTTACTGAAACTTCATAGAAAGGAAGATACTACCTTTTGGATCAAACTTTTCTGGGTATCAAATGTTATCCAAAGATGAACATGTCCTCGGTTTTTTTAGTGAAAATTTAAATTCAAGTAAAATATCCCCTTTGGGATCCAACGTCTCTGGGTTACCAAATGTTATCCTAAATGTAGACATGTTTTCCTTTTCACTGAAATTAATTATCCTCCTTTTGGATCCAACTTCTTTGGGTTATCAAATGGTAACCCAAATGTAAGCAAGTCCTTCTTTTTGGTGGGAAGTTTAATTTGATATTTAAAATCCATCTTTTGAATGCAACTTGTCATCCGATTTCTTTATCAGTTTGATTTTTTATGCTTTCGAAGTTGGAACTTTTGTTAGTGTGGATGTATGATATTTTTGGGTTATTTACTGGGATATTTTCAGTTATTTAAAGTGTTATTGCAATCTGATGTGAAATTCTAAGTTTATGTATGCGTTCTAATATTTATTTTGCCTTAAATTGTTCTACTGTTTGTCCTTCGTTATGTTCTGAATTCAACTTTCGATTAAGTAACTTTCCATATGACCAGCTGAGGACCAGGATTGGTGTACTGTCAGGTCACTGCCTAAAGTGTTGTAAAGCAGTATTCTCTAATTAGCTCCATGGATGAGAAAGAGATGAGGAGAACTTGTCCTGGTACTTGGCCTGGGCTCTCTAGAAGATAAAAGCTTTACCTGGGTATGTTCTTCCTCAACAATCTGCCGGATTAGACTATTCACAGTATACCTAGCTTCATTAGAAGACCAAACTAGTTCGTTTGAAAGGGATATGTGTCCTGGCCGTCTGACGTGTGTGCTCCATTTTAAACAGTCACGACTGTCTCTGTACCTACTTACCTATTTTCCATATCATTGCGCGAGAAAACCGTTATCGTATGTCGCACCAAACTCAATGGAACATACGACAATCATTTTCTGAGACGACGATATGGTAAGGAGAAATAAGTAAAAAGCTTCTAATGATTAATTACGAGGTGTTACAATTAAGTAATGAGACTGATTCCATAAAAACCGTATATTTAAAAATTATTCTACAACTCTGCCATCCCCTTCAAAGTAGTCCTCTTGGGCAGCTATACATCGATTCCAGCGCGTTTTCCATGCTTCGTAACATTTCTGGAACGCTTCGGCTGGGATGTCCGCGAGTACCCTCGTCACGGCCACCTGGATGTCCGTAATCAACTCAAAATGGGTTCCTTTGACCACCGATTTTGTTCTAGGGAACAAAAAACAGTCACAGGGTGACATATCGGGCGAATAAGGCGGCTGTTGCAACACGGCGATCCCTTTAGAGGCCAAATACTGGGACACGCTGAGGGCGGTGTGGCACGGCGCGTTGTCGTGATGAAGGATCCTCGTCTTCCACGCTTTCACGCCCCTCCTTAAACTCTTTATGCCATCGAAATACCTGGGCACAACTAAGAGCACTATCACCATGCACTTTTCCAATTTTAGCGTACGTTTCCGAAGCTGTTTCGCCCAATCTGGCGCAAAATTTTATCGCGACGCGTTGCTCTTGATTTCTTTTCTCCGCTTTCGTGACGAGCACCACCAACACACGTCTACTCAACACGACACAGCAGGCGAACTAAACAAGCTAGAGCGATGGTAAATATATCAATGGAGAGGGGAAGGATGCCGTGGAAGGGAAAGGGAATTTCAAGGTCGCAGGTTTACCACAAGCGCGGCAATAAAATCAGTCTCATTACTTAATTGTCACTCCTCGTATATCGTGTGTGCTACCACCTATTAATGAGCCTAGATTTTTATGTCAATTTGAGATTTTTAGACTCGATTTTTATATCCTCTAGTTGACCCTAAAGAACCCCAAAAAGTAAAAATTGGAACCTATATCTCTTGGTTGAACACACTAGTTGGCTCGTCATAGCCTTTGGCCCGCTTTCTTTTTACATAAATGTACAATATTGAACTATTTGTTCCACACCCGTCTAGAATTTTGTGTATTTGGGTTAAGATTTTCGCCTACAATTTCTTGTCTTTAGTTCAAGTCTTTATTATCGTTAATAACTGAACTGGTCACCCTATCGCTGTTCTGTTACAATCTTTACTCTAATCGCACCTTAATCTTTCTCTCTTTTCATTCTCTTAAGCCTTTTGCGTTTTCAGTTCTACCCAAAAAGCTATCAAGCTTCCTAATCAATCTATCAAGCTTGATAATTTTTGATTATCAAAGTTTTTACTTTTTCACTACTACAAATAACCTTCACCTCCTTCTCAAACTTCTAAAGCTAAAACCCTTAAACCAAAACCACACCAACAATACTTATTTTCTGAAAAAAATCACTTTATTTTTATCGCTATTCAAGCATTTCTCAAAATGCATTAAATCTCATTTGAAAAGTCCCCATAAACAAAACAAAACAACAGGTCGGCTTAGTTCTCTGGTGGAATGCATTTTTCCTTCTCGGAGCCATCGCCGCCCACCAAGTCGCCCAACGACACATCCTCGAGCGCACTATTCACCATTGGCACTGCCATCGCTTCGATGGACTCGGCAATCATGTCCTCATTCTCGTTGACGCCAATCTCGACCGCTTCGGCAAGCACATCGTTCAGCTTCGCGTTGACCGTACCATCGCCCAGCATGCCTTCAATTTCCGACTCGACCTCGCCGATGTGTGTGCGCATATCCAAAGTCTTCAACTTCAACTTGCCGCTCAACACGCCCAGCGAGTATTTCATTATGCCAAAGATGTGCATTTCCTTGACGGCAAACTTGGCTGGTCCAGCGCCGACCACGTTAATGGTGAAGCCGGCCTTCTTCATCATCAGACGCATATCGTACTGGGTGTCGACATTGACGTTACGGAAGATAAAACGGAATTTAACTTTGCTGGTGATGGCATTGACGCGCATCTCATCGACATCGAAATCGTTCAAACCGTTCAGGCGGAAATTGTTGAGCACGCCGTTCACTTGCAATGCGGGCGTGTTGATGTTGATCGCCTTGTGGGCAATCTTGAGCGGAGCCAGTGGTGGAATGCCGAGATCGGGGAAACCGCATGGCATCTGATCGCGCATACCTTCGATCACATCGACGGCAATGCTCGAGATGGAGCGACCGGCTGGAAGTGAGCAAGAAAATGTGATTAGTTGGGTTGGTAAAGGAAAGGGAGTGTAATGAAGTAGGGAAGAAGAAATAGTGTGGGTAAGAAAGGTGAGGGGAGACTGTAGAAAACCACAATTTCATGTACTGCTGACTTTCCGGACACCGTAGTTAGATAGATAACTGTGTGAACGGGACAGTAGCTCAACTCCTACTATTGGAACAACTGAAGCATTTATGGTACATCTTCCTCGTTATAGACTCGTTCCTCTATATATTAGAAGCTTCTCATATTTTCCGTGGTTACGAAGACGACGAGGTAATACAAACGATACAACATTGCCTACGTCATTGACCTGACCTGAGGTTGATGTCAAGTCTGGTAAACTCAGGGAAAGTGGACTACCCAATCTGCACACTTCCATCTAGCGGTCGAGGTGGTTTACTTCTTAAACTCGAAGCCATACTGTATTTAAAAAGAGTCTGATTTGGCTAAAGTGACGTTATTGTGAACGTGTGCCTATCAAGTTCATTGATAGTGAGCCTCTTATGCCACTGCTTGGCTCTGAAAGAACGTTGACTCTTCACTTTCCATACCACTGCTTGGCTCTTTAAGAGAATCGACTTCGTAGAACGTTGACCGTAACGTTGTTATTAGTACTGGGTAGTGCAGGTAGAAAGAGCTTCGAGATCTATAAAGAGATCGGGAGCAAGGAGAAAGAGCTTTGAGATCTATCAAGAGATCGGGAGCAGGAAAAAAGAGCTTCGAGATCTATCAAGAGATCGGGAGCAGAAAGAAAGACCTTTGAGAACTGTCAAGAGATCGAAGTAATTTTAAACGTTGGATCCGGAAGCAATACCTATTTCATGACCGTCTCACAACTAAACTCACAGCGCCGAAATATCCTTAGGGAGAACTTCTTCTTCTTCTATCTTCTTATGCCACTGTTTCCACCCTGGAAGAGGTCAAGCTTCTTTAGAGTTATGGTCAACGCAGGGGAAGTACTCGTAGAGCACCGAGATCTATCAAAAGATCGAAGTCTTTGAATCCTTGAGTCCGAAGCGATACCTCTTTTATACATAAAGAGACTCAGAATTGGCGAATTGGTGTCCGAATGAAAGGCCGGTTTTTCTAACCCTTCCCGAAACCGTATATGGTATTTGACCTTCTATTCTAGGCTTGGCAATGTCTTGCAATATTGTCAACCATTTGTACAAGTTCCCGATTTTAAGAGGTCCTTTTGGATGACCCTCTATAAATAAATGCCGGCTCCTGAATTACTTCCAGTCCATTTTCATAGTGTAAAGGTTTTGATACCCAGTTCCCCGTAGAGGATACGGGGATCGTCTATAATTTACAATTCCCCCTTTAGCTCACTTCATATGATCCCATTTGTGCCAGGTTTCTTTGACTTAACCACTTTGTAAACTCTTATCTCTATTGACATCTTCAACGCATTTATCTCTGCTATTAACTAATAGACCCTCGAAAACTCACCTAGTGGATGGGCTATTTCAGCGCCAGCCGCAAAGGCGACAACGGCCAAAAGAATGAAAGCGGTTTTCATGGCTTCTGCGTTGGTGCTAATAAAAACTTTGAACTGAACTGCTCGTGGAACCAACAGTTGATATACTAATTTGTGGCCAGCTCAACCGATTGGCTTTTATAGAATTTGACCAACGACAACGATTGACGCAGCTGTGTCCACCAAGACATGGATTACTTTACCACCGCCCCACGATTTACGAGCATCTGTGAGTTATTAAGCCGATATGATCGCTGATAACGATTTCTTGCAGGTGTGGGATTTGATTTTCTTTTTTATTGCCATTACGATTTGTGTGTAAGGTGTTTGTTTTATCTGTTCGATGGTTATTATTGTTATTGTGCAAATATTTAGTCCACTTCTAATGAGAGATTTGTTTAATTTCTTCGACATTATTGGGAAGTGGGGGTTGCTTAGGTATTTTGTGTCTCGTGATGAACACTGTCGCAATTAATCGATATTTTTACTTGACGATTTTACTATGCGACACAGTGGTGACGGAATATGATGTGTTATATGACGTCTTCTCCCGAGTGGAAGAATTGAAAACAAAAACGGTTAGAGAAACGTGTGCAGTCTATTAAAGAAAAACAACCTTCATTTTGCATATTTTTAGCAATTAAGTTTATTTGCCTGATTACCAACACAATTGAGAGTAATCAGTTGTTGGTAATAAATTATTTAAAGTTCGAATAAAACTGTTTAGGGAATTCTGTTGACAATATGTATGTAAGTACTTGGATTCGACAGCGACAAGGATTGTTCTGACGTTCGACGGGATGAAAACAGTCAGAGACTTTGCCTTGTATGTCCGTTCCCATCTTCCCTTCAGATATTTTTTGGGGGCCTTTAAAAATTACTTTTACTTTCATATATTTCAGTTACTCTCTTGTGCCTGTTCCACCACGCATTCATCGGAATTTTTTCCCATGGCCCACCAGATCACATTCCATAGCTTCTTATCCTCCAGTTGGCTATTGATTTGCGTCTCCAACACATGTGACAGCAGTGGACTAACAAATCGTTGATATTCATTAAAGTATTTCAGCATAGATTTCTCAATCTGCTGATTTAGTTTGGTAATGGAAATCTTATTGACGTTTCCCGTAAGTGCCGATCGCACATTAGCCAGACTCATGTTGATCGTCAGATTGTAAATCTTTGCCGATCCAAAGATCAACGGCATTTTGTACTGAAAGGTGCCATTAATGCGCAGATTTTCCAGCGACAAGTCCAGATCGCCTTTTCCATGTATAGTCTTTTGTAGATCCAACTCGTTGAGCGCTATCAGAGCCATGAAGATCTTAAAATTGCCTGTGGTGGTAATGTTGCTGAAGTTGAAATCGAAATCGATTCTGTGTGGCATTATGTCGACATTCAGCTGATCGATATCCATGTCGTTGAGGCCATCGATTTGTAGCAGTTTCAGGCTGCTAAAGGCGCTAAAAAGTTGATCAAATTTTTGTAGTATAATTTGGAATTTTTGAGGGTTAATAGTTTTAGAATTTGATGAGGAAGTTAGTGACGTGTTTGGGCAGAAAATAGACTTCAAAATCAATGAAGGAATTTTTCAGTTGTTTCTAAAACGATTTATGCAATTTTTGGAATAATTTCAACATTGATTTGTAGATTTCGAATACTTTTGAAATATTAATAAATAAACTATAATACTTCAAGGTTTTTTATTTTCTATGATTTTCCAAAATGTATAAATTTCAAATGTTTTACTTTCGATTTACACAATTTTGAAACCGATCGAAATATTTCTATTATTATAAATTCTTTTAAAATTACTCTAGTTCTTCTTCTTCTCTAGTTATTCTTTTTCTCTAGTTATTCTTACCTGATAAAATCGTTTGCAAATCGAAATGTTAGATTGTCATTTTTGTAAGGGGCCAGTGGTGGAATTTCATACTGTGGCCAGCCGCAGGGCATTTGCTTCAAAATTTTTCGTACAGCCCGACGCATCTGCCACGAGGTAAAAAACTCGCGTGGTTCAATTTGATTTACTGAAGGAACTATAAACGAGGATTAAAAGAAATAATTTTGAATGGAGAATGCATAAGCACCAGAAAATTGCAACTCGAGGTTAGTTCGGGTAAAGGTCATCTAAATCCATATCTGATATCCTCTTTTCGCTTATACTTCCTCAAGTTTTACTTACCTGCTTCCTTTGAATCTTCAAACCAAAAATTCTCCAACGAATTGTCTTCCTCCAACGCACTTATTTGGCTCATAAGTATGAAGAACAATATAGAAAATAATTGTTTATTTCCGTGCCACATTATGGTACTTTAAAGTATATTTTTTGATAAATAATTTCTTATAAATTTCCGCACTTGTGCGTGTTCTCCTTAATCACTGAATAACAACTGACTTTTACTGTAAACGGTTCAATATTTATATGAATCGTACAAATATTTCTATTGAATAAATTCTTTGAAAACTCATACGACCTACTTAGATAAAAATTGACTACTGAGCATAACGATTAGACAAAAATTATCTGATTATGTTGTAAGTTATAAGTGGAAGTATGTGACTGAAAAGTTTGCAACATATCAGTGGACTTTAGATCCAAACAAAAACAACTATTGTTGTAAACGATTTTTTACATATATTTTTTTTCTATGTTGGCTATTGAATTTTTAAATAATGACAATGAAAAATTCAAGTCAATGTCCTTCATGTGTTTGACGAATACTTGAAATGTAGATAAAGCTCAGTGTAAACTTAGTTGAGTGATAATTTGCGGTATTAGGAGGTACTAATATTTTTTAGCACTGAAGATGTATAAGAAAGTTGATATGTTTTTCAGTTTGCAACAAGTTTTCGTTAGTGGAGATGGTAATTCTTGCAGTATGGAGAAAATAAAGTAGTAACAATAGCATTGAAATGACAAGTATTTCTTTAGAAGAGTAACAAAGTGAAATCCGTCTCCTGGTCTTTGATCTTGGATACATTTGCTATATGTCCTATGCTATCCTATTTTATTCTATTCTATATCTTATCCTATCCTATTCTATCCGATCCTATCTTATGCTATCCTATCTTATACCCTATCCTTTTCTATATCCTATCCTGTCCTATCCTATCCTGTTCGATCCCATCCTATCCTATCTTATTCTTTGTTATCCTATCCTACCCTACTATATCCTATTTTATCCTATTCGATCCTATCCTATCCTATTCTATATCCTATCCTATCCTGTCCTATCCTATTCTATATCCTATCCTGTCTTATCCTAGCCTATCCTATCCTATCCACGATAACACCAACGAAAATAATGTACTACTCGAAGCGCGGATTAGCGTGGAGAGACAAAGCAAAAATATCATATCCTATTCTATTTTATATCCTATTCTGTCCTATCCGATCCTATCCTATCCAATCTTATCATACCCTATCCTTTTTGATATTCTATCCTATCCTATCTTATCATACCTTATCCTTTTCTATATTCTATCTTGTCCTATGCTATCCTATCCTACCCTACTCTATCCTATTCCTATTTGTTTATATCCTATTCTACCCTATCCTATCCTATTCGATTCTATCCTATCCCATCCTATTCTATCATATAATATCCTATTCTATTCTATCATATCCTATCCTATTCTGCTCCTTATTCTATTCTATGTATTTTATTCTTCCTATTCTATTCTATCCTATCCTAGGATCCTATCCCATCCTTACCTATTCTTTATTTTCTTTTCTATCCTAATCTATGCCATTCAAATTCCCCTCACTGACTTTGAATGGACTTTTATCTTCTCCAAATTTAGATTTTTATGACTCTGTTATTGTCATAAATCCTCATCCAATCTCGCAATTATTCTGCGAGAATTTCAAATCCTGATTACAAGAAACAGTGGTGGATTCAGGCGGGATTTCGGGGGTTGAAACCCCCTGAAATATTAGGGTAGACTTTAAAACTACATACAAATTAAAAGGCATATTCCTAAACATTTGTGAATATTAAAGAATTACTTTTTGAAAACCCCCAAAATTATTTTTCTGAATCCGCCCCCTAACAAGAAACAAAATCCAATCGAACAAGTGTTTTGCACTCGGCCGTTGCACAATTTATAGCAATTTAGATGGATTTTATTTTGTCGCATTGAAATTTTAATGGTCTTGTTTGTGAAATTTGTTTAAGACATTTTTTTGCAACTTCTTATGGCTTATGGCTTAAGCTAATCGTCTGCGCAATTTCATGTAATTTTTTTTTAAGGAAAATCAAACAAACGACGTGAACTTTGTTGTACTCTTCAGCCGATAATCATCGTTCTGTGATTATTTGTGATTAAAACAATGCAATGATAACCGCTTTAAATAACTGATTTTTTTATGTCGCGTTCAATGGTCTGATCCATGTCATATGTGTTGGTGAAGGCGATTGTTACATCAAGTCGAAATCGATTGAGGAATCTCATAAATTTCCGAGTATAAAAGGCAGTGTACGGTCTCGGCCAGTGACAGCTATCAAGATATTATTTTTTAGTGCACACACTGTTTTACTGAACTCTCACGGAACAATGAGAGCGTTTTTATTCGTTTTATTTGGTTTGTTGGCCTGCGTTGCCGCCTACGATGTGGAATTGCTAACCGAAGAGGAGTGGAATCAAAATTCGCATGATGAAAGTGAGTGCTGTATATTATAGATTTTTGTATAGTTTGTCAGAACGCTAATGGAAGACTGTTGAGTAAGTTGAATGGATGAATATAAAATTGAAAACAATCATTGAAATGTTTAAATCGGTCAGTTATCTGACCAAAACGATTTGTATCTCAGCGAGTTGCTTACTCAGAACGAAGCTCAACAAGTATCTGACTAAAACGGGCTGTATAGCAGTTAGTTATCTGACCAAAACGATCTGTATCTCAACAACATATCCAACCTCAACAATCGAGATCTTTTCAAGTCGAAATGAGTTGTTTCGTTGTTAGGTTTCTGACCAAACCGAGCAAGTTTTCCCTCATCACAACGGTCCAGATCTCAGCGAGTTATCTGATCAAAATGGTCTGTATCGCAGTTATCTGACCAAAACGTTCTGTATCTCAGCAATATATCCAAACTCAACAATCGAGATCTCAGCAATTTGTCTAAGCAAAATGAGTTGTTTTGTCGTTAGTTTTCTGAGCAAAACGATCTCAGTAAGTGATTTTGCCAGAACAGCCCATATCTAAGTCAGTTGTCTGACTAAAAAGATCTTTGTCTCAGCAAAATATCCAACCTCAACAACTGAGATCTCAGCAATTTCTGGATCAGGATCTCAGCAAATGATCTGACGAAAACAGTATATTTTATTTGTTGTTCCTCTTGCTTATGATTTCAAGTAACTTCCCAGGAATCACTAGTTCCTTTTATGGTACCTTGACAAATCCTCTCTCTCTAAAAAATAATTACTTAAACATTCCAAAAACCTCTCGTAGCCATCTCGCCCGAAACTTTCGGCCTGATCCTCAACTCGCAGGCCAAGAAGGCTGTGAAAAATCTAATGCAACAAATGCCCTGCGGCTGGCCGGAGTATGGCATTCCGCCGCTGGCGCCCTACACCAATTCCAATCTGGAAATTCATTTAACCAAATCTATTGTCGAGTAAGTACACATAGCATGAAATAATGTCCACCAACCAACTACAACAACTCAACCCAAATCACTTGTCTGTACAGTTCACTGCTTCAAATGATTCGCTTCCGCTTCGATGGCCTGGACCAGATGGAAATCAAAAAGCTAAAGGTCAGCTACACCTTCAACAAGAAGGTTCGATTCCACTTTGTGTTCCAGGAGCTGAAGGCTACCGCTGCCACGCTGAACACGAACACCTTCTTGGATATGATGCGCCAGCTGGGTCTGTCGGTGCGCTACGAGGGTTCTGGTCCCTTGGAATTCGCACTGAACAATCTCTCCATCGAGGGTCAATTCAAGTACAAGATGCCCTTCATTTTTGGCTCCATCAAGATCTACAAGTTCAAGGCGGTAGTGACGCTTGGCGGCGTACGCTCAAACATTGGCGGCATGCTGGGCAATGGTGCCTTGAATCAACACATCAACGACGAAATCGAGTCCGCCATACCGGAATTCATAAATGGCCATCAGCAGGAAATTAGCGACAAGATTGAGGAGAACTTTGTGCCGCGTGTCAATGCCCAATTGAAGGGCCACAAGATTTGGTATCTGCTGGGTCAGTTGGGTTCGTCGTCGAGCAAATGCAATCCCGAGCCGGCGCCATGGTTGGCTGAGAACTGAATGTTATTGTAAAATAATAAAGTGAATCGTTTTTATAGGAAATGCCTGATTTGTGTGTTTGAAAACATAAATATGGAGTTTAAATTTTATGAGATTTTAGTTTAGTTCAACATGCGCTAAAGTTGAGCTACCATATACTGTGCTCATTATCCCACAGTGCAATTCAGAGTCAAGAAGAAAGGCGTCAATAACCGACAATAAAATTTCAACTGTTCAATAACAATAAATCATTTCATAAAAAAAGAATTAATGCACTCCGATTTATGCCAACAGATAAACACCTGCACTGTGCTACGAAAGAAAAATAGAATTTGCCTTTATTTTGAAATTACCATTTCGCACATCTTGTTGACCAGGCTAATCTAAAGCAATTGCCGCTTATCGCAGAATTATTCTGACTAGATAACCAATACCCAATTCAAAATATTGCATTGCTATAAAAGGTGACCGGCGGCAAAAGGCCAAAATCAGTTGAAAGCAAGCAAACCGCGCACGTTGACTTAATCATCATCCAACTAAAAAAAAAGCACTCAGCACAACCATGAGGTACCTTTTAGTGTTGGCCTTTGTGGCTGTGGCATGCGCCGGCACCATTGTGCCCAGTGGCATTGGTCGCCCCATGACCACGAAAGTCGACGAGGACCTTTTCGACAGCGATAGCGAGATTGAGGTGGTGCTGGATCACGCAGATGGCACTGTCGAAGGTGAGCTTAGAAGTCGTTTTCGTGGTACTTTAGAAAATCATATCGATCCGTAATTGCTTGTGCAGTGGCGCCCTACTTCATTGTGTCATGGCAGATTCGTCGTTTCATACGCAAAATGCAAAAACAAATGCCCTGCGGCTGGCCTGAGTACGGCATTCCCCCACTGGCACCGCTGAAGACGTCCGAGGCGAACGTACACTTGCAGAAGGGTCTCCTGGAGTGAGTCAATAGCTCCAACCATTACTTCTGCTGCATAATTTCTACTTTGCTCAACCATTTTTGCAGAACCTTCGATTCTTTGCTGCGTCTGCGTGTCGACGGTTTGGACAAGTTCAAAATCAAGAAATTCAAGCTGAACATGATCAAAAAAAAGGTCACTTTCGATTTCCTCTTCAAGGATGTGCGCACCACTGCACCGCAATATTCCACCGATACCATTTTGGACGCTATGCGTCAGTGGGGTCTTTCCGTAGAATATGAGGGCGATGGCACGCTGGACTTTGGCCTGAAGAATTTGCGCGTTGCCGGCACCTTGAAGTACAAGATACCCATTTTGTGGGGCTCTATCAAGATTCTGTCGTTAAAGACCACCGTGTCGCTGGAGAGCTGCGAGTCGAACATCGGCGGTTTGTTGGGCGATGGCGCCATCAATCGCATGATCAATCGTCAGCTGGAAAACATTGTGGAGACGGGCATTAACAACAATCAGCAAGCCATTTCCGATATGATTGAAGAGACTATTGTGCCGCCAGTCAACAAAAAGCTGAAGGGTAAAAACTTTTGGACTATATGGGACTACATTACGTCGAGCAGTGATGGCGAGTCCGAAGACGATCCCATTGTGACGAAGTGTGTTGCACCAACGGATCCATGGAATCCTTGAACAGGATGTTGTGATGAATTTAATTGATTTTATCAATAGAGATTATTTTTAAATAAATGTTCTTGTTTGTGGAATGAGAAATGGTTGCCTGATGTTTAGGTTTCGAGAAGATAATTGAGAATAGAATACTGAGAATTTCACTTAAAGCCGGCCTCGATAGTCCAGCGGGTAGGCTTTTCACACGAGAGGCCATAGGTTTGAATCCTAGCTCGGGCTGGTGAAACGCTCGCCTACTTTTATCGTTATTCATCGTTCTATCGTTATGAAGCCTAACTGTGTTGAATATGTCCAAATTTGTGTTAACTAAGCAACATTTGTGGAAGGCGATCTTCCACTTGCGAGCAGCTGACTCAATGGCGAAAAAGATCGGATTTTTTTACATGGGATAAGTCAGTATCCCGAAATTGCAATACCCAGGAACACTATCTCACTAAAGTTCAGTTTTTTCAAACGATTTAAAACTGAACTTAGTAATACAAGGAACTGGGAAGGTATATCGGAAACATGTCTGATAGACCAGCATATGATATCCTGGTACACAGATGGCTCTTTAACGGAGGAAGGCACCGGGACGATGGGATACTCGGAACCTATGGGAAAACACACCACTATCTTCCAGGCGGAAATATGCGCCATTGAAAGGTGTGCTTTTTTCAATCAACCGAAAGATTGGTATCCTCTCCGACAGTCAAGCGGCAATTAAGGCTCTAACATCATACCAGGTGTCCTCGAAACTGGTTTTGGAATGCCTTGAGAAGCTGAACGAACTTGGCCGTTACAACCAGGGCTGGGTACTTTGGGTTCCGGGCCACGCTGGCATTGAAGGAAATGAACGGGCCGATGAACTGGCAAGGAGGGTAGCTTTCACAACCTTTGTCGGCCCAGAACCTTTTTGTGGTTTGGGAAAAGGAGCTTCTTCTATCCTAACGAGAAAGGACGAGATAACCAGAAGGAAAATCAACCAGGTTTAGAGCTTTCCAAAATGGTTATCGGGTCCTACAATAGCAAAAAGATTCGAGGAATGTATGACCCTATCAAAGAATAATCTAAGGATTATCACGGGAATGCTAACAGGGCATTGTAGATGGTAGATCATCTAACTAAACTAGGAATCCGTGAAAACGGGTATTGCAGGTTCTGCTTGCAGGAAAATGAGACTACAATACATATACTAGGAGAATGCACTGTACTCATGCATAAAATAAAGAAACACCTGGGGGACCTTCTTCTGCAGTTTGGGTATCCAGAGGTTTAGGAAACATACTAAGATCCCTCGTGGATACTGGACTCACTGACAGTCTTTGAAGTCCAAGAAGGGGGCACAATAGATCTACAGGTCGCAGTGCATTATCCCCATCAGTAATAATAATAATGGGATAAGAAGAAGAAATACTACGCTATGTTCGGTCAATCGTTGCCATTGACCTCAACATCAACACCAATATTCAGCCAAGTATTAATATTTATAAGGTCACAATTAAAAATGGCTTGAATATTCTTCTCGATTTGCTGGGATATTTACTGCACCCGCTGTATTCTCCGGACATTCCTTCTTCTGATTACTGGTTGTTTTGAGGAATGCAGCACTATTTGTCAACTAGCCGGTTCACTTCCTTTGCAGAAATCGAAAATGGTTCCTTACTTGGATCGCCTCAGAAGAAGAAAAGTTTATTTAAATTGGAATTTGAAAATTGCCTGCGTGATGGGTGAAAGTTGTAGCCAGCATTGGACAATGTTTTGATTTGATTTTGTTTTGAAAGAAATGTTCAAAAACCGGAACGAACTAATTTGTATTCCCAATCGTATAACTAGGAAAGTATCCCAAGTAATGGGATTTCCCTGTTACTATTTCTGTCAAAGCAAGTTATTCTTTGAAAATATGTTTGCCGTCCAGTCCCAAATATGGTCACCCATTTTGTTTTGTACTCATAAAACCAACACACCATAGCATACTTTAAGGCGCAAATTTGCCAATTTCAAGCATAATCTACATTTTACAGACTTCAAGTGCTAATAAATTATTTGTTTTGTGTTTCTAAATGAATCTAATCTGCGCCAACATGAGCGTCGTATCGAAATCTGATTAACTCACAGGTGTACTTTCATTCAATTCATGCCATGAAAAATTCCCAAAATTCCACTTGCTTAGTTTGCGTTCAACTTCCATACAAAATGCACACAATTCTTGGCTGCCTGCTGCTTCTGGCGGCTTTTCGCCAATTCGACGCCCTACCAGCGTCCAAAGCTCAGCAGGAGATTGAAGCACGCACCGCCTTTGAAGATAATTTGCGCGAGTTGGTGGAATTTCTGCGCCTACAAATGGAATGCGGCTATCCCGCAGCCGGCATACCACCGCTGGCGCCCTATCAAACCAAATATGCGGAATTCGACTTGCAAACGGCCTCTTGGAAGTAAGTTTAAACTTTAAACTTGTCAGTTTATGCAAAGCAGTAACTTTTTGTATACTATTTTCTTAGCTTTCACGGCAACTTTACCGATCTGACCATCAGCGGTCTGAACCAATTCGATGTGCGTAAACTCTCCTGGAATAATGTTCTGCAGAAGCTCAAGTTTGATTTCAATTTTGACGAAATACTCTTTAAAGGCGACTACATGCTGGATGCCATAACACAAATTTTGGGCCCTTCGTTGCGCTTCTATGGCAATGGCGAACTGTATTTGGCTCTGCAGAATCTACGCGCCACGGGCAGTTTTATGCTGCGACCAACGCTGTCCGGCTCGGTGCACATGTACGCCTTCAAGATACAACTGGATCTGGGCAATGCCGAATCAAAGTCAACTGGCATTATGAACAATGCATTGCTGTCCAAACTCTTTAATTCGTGGATTGAGGAATTTTTGCATTTACTATTCGATGACAGTGTCGACGAAGTGAGCGCTGCTTTGGAAGATTTAATTGTGCCGCCAATGAATCGAGTGCTGTCCCATGTATCGATTGTGGAGGTGTTGGCGTTAATTTTCAATTTGGTCGATGGTGTAATACCCAATGAGAAGCTCTGTTGAGATAGAAATATTTGCAAATTAAATGCTAAATTATTTGCTTGTAAAGTGTGTCATTTGAATTAAATACAAATGGGATTACAAATACAAAGCTTATAAGTAACTTTGAACTGCTTTTGGGCTTTTTCAAAGTTTTGAAAAACAACTTGGAAACTCAGAAGACATTTATCACCTCCGGGTAGTGGAAGGAAGGGAATAGAATCAACAGGCAGCCAAGCTTTGTGAGCATTTTGTATAGAAGTCTAACACAAACTAAGCAACATTTTTGACATTTTTAATCAGATTTCGATAAGCCGCTCATGTTAAAGCAGACTAGATTTATTTAGAGAATGAAAACAAATAATGTATTAGCACTTCAAGTGTATAAAATGTAGATTATGCTTGAAATTGCCATATGTGCGCCTTAAAGTATGCTATGGTGTGTTTGTTTTGTGAACAGAGAACAAAATAGGTGACCATATTTGGGAAACAAATATGCTCAAATTTTTATATACATTTTTATACATTTTTTTACATTTACATTTATACATTTTTTATACATTTACTCCTTTCCAACCGTTGTTCCCCAATCGTTTTTTACGTCTTCTGGGC
Organism: Melieria picta; assembly: GCA_964056695.1. Lineage (NCBI taxonomy): Eukaryota > Metazoa > Arthropoda > Insecta > Diptera > Ulidiidae > Melieria > Melieria picta. The sequence continues at coordinate 77,997,329 of OZ057399.1, read as the reverse complement.
CTTGATTTTCCAAACCATTGAATAGGAATTATTATTATATTCGATTAACTTACACAACTTATGCACATTTTTAGGCGTTATCGAGGGCTGTTATTAAGGCTTTCAATCCCGGGATTCCCGAAATCCCGGTATCCCGTAGGCTTCTTGCAATCTGGAATCCCGGGATTAGGGATTCAAGAAACAAATTATTTTTCATTGTTATTTTAGTGAAATTGCAACAAATATTGCAAGAAATTGCAATATTTTTTGCTTGCTTGTTATTTTTTTAAACTGATCTTATAATTGAATGCAATGTATGCAAATAAACTTAATGTTTCAACTACCAGATTGATTTAGATATCAGATATTATTTTAGAAATAAGTTACTTATATAAGAATATGTATAAAAAAGACAGTCAAATAAAAACGCGATGTTCTTTTTAAAATATAGCTTTACGAGTATATTCACAATAAATTAATGCTCTTTGATTTCTGATTTAGCTTTCTTTGTATCTCTGTACACCTAATTCTGTTTTTACATGGTCTTTTTTACACGGTTTTGATTTAACACGGTTTGAAAATAAAAAAATTTTTAAATTTTCGTGCTAAATGGAATAAAATCTTGCAAAAAAAATAAAAAATTTTTTATTTTCAAACCGTGTTAAATCAAACCCGTGTAAAAAAGACCATGTAAAAACAGAATTAGGTGTATATATTAAAAACGAAATAATTTTAGTAAAAAAAAAATTGATTTTAACAAAGTAAAGAATATAAATCTCGAAAAATCCGGAAATATCCCGGTATCTCAATTTTTAGAATCCCGAATCTCGGGATTTTTAAAAATGCTTCGGGATTGAAAGCCTTAGTTGTTACCAAAGATTTGTTGTCTATATAAACATTGACAATTCCTTTAATATTTCTATTTTTAATTTTAATATATATTTTTAATATGAAATATTTTAAATTTTCTATAAATTGTAAAAATGTTTAATACTTTAACAAATCAATTTCTAATAAAATTCTCTAATCTTTTCTCTTTGCAGGTGAGTTTTGAAGATTTATTAATAATTTTCTCTAAAACTGATGAGTCTCCTAAGTAATTTTGATTCCCTATAACGTGAGTAACATTTTATAAAATATTTATAAAATTTTTAAACGAAAAGAAACAGTCCAATTGTTATTATTTACAATCTAAATATTTCAATAAATCATAATTAAATGTTACTAATCGGATTTATGTCTCAACTGCTGAGTCTAACAGCTTTCACTATCCACAATGATTTGGCAGATTTTATTTCTGCCGCACAATGAAAGTGTCCTTTGAGTACATCGGCATAGGCTGCACTCTCTCTTTCCAAAGGAAAATCCCTAAAAATCACCATCCAACCAACGCTTGTGCGCACAGCGTGTGTCCATCTAAATCAGATCCAACTGTTGATGCTGATCGACCCGTGGTTGGTGTTGATGCTCGACCAGATGGCATCTGATTAGGTAGCAATTGTCATAACAATTTCCCTATGTTGTAGTTTTTTTGAAGCTGTTCTCAATTTGCTGAAATTCAGTTCAGCTGTATAATTTTTTTGAACCATATTCTCTGCGAAGAATTTGCAAATCCTTTGCCAATTTTTAGGTATCCTTGCGCTTTGTTGTATGAATTGTGCTGTGATATTTGTTTGGAGTTGTCGAAACAATAATTGAACCCTTTACATTAACAATATTTATGTGTAAATTATGCCAATTGTAAATAAAGCGATTTTCAAAATGAAAAAAAAATTTGTTGACATTTCCAATCACTTATAGGGAAAGGCATTAGCATAAAATAAAGAATTTATGATATAATTCAGTTGTTTAAAATATCTGCTGTCACTTTTGATACTGTTTATACTGTATGAAAAGGATTAAATCCCCTTCCGCTTGGTGCCGCATGAATTCAAATTATAGAATATCTTAGAATGAGTTATTTTGAACCAACTTTTCATTGTCCACAATCTGCTCTAATATTGATTACTCGCTGTTTACTGCCCTGCTTGTTTTTCTGCTAAAGGTTTTTCCTTACTCAAAGCAACCTTTTATATAGAAAAAATATATCTATTCCTTACACTTTCATTTTCGTTTGAAGCAACTAATTTCACTCCCTTTTATTAACGCAAATTACTCCATACACACGTGACCCAGTTGCTATAACCTCGCTCGTTCTATGTGTTACGCCCACACATCGGACCGATGCCATTCAACATGGTTTCAAAAACTCTAAACCGCTATCAGCATTTTGCTGTAGCGCCTAATTAGCTGCACTATTCAGCAGCGCTGCATTACAACGTCTACTTTGGAGAGAGGGGGCGATATCCTTTTTGCTGCTGTTGCTGTAGTTTTTGTTGTTGTTGTTGTTGCTATCAAATATTTGCACTGTCGAAATTGAAAAGGCATTCAGGCGCGCATGAAAGTGAAAGCCTTGTACAGCCTGTCGCCGTTCCATATTGCCGCTGATTTTGGTGTCTAATGCGCAACGAAATGAGGTTATGTCTGGTGTGTCCTTGTTGGTGTGATTGAAGCGACTAGCGTCTGACGCTTTGAAAGGTGTTTGTTGTTGTTGTAGTTATTTTTGCTTTAAGTAAAGAAGCCGCTGATGATGTGCGCATACGAAATGTGGCCGCTGGCAATGGAGATGCATTGGTTTATATATTTATGGCAATTTGTTGCGCTGCACAGTGATTCGTTCCATAGAAAAAATTAAAAAAATTTATAGTCTCAGAATTTAACGATTTTGATGTAATTTGAAAGGTAAAACTCCAACTAAGAAAACCCAAAAAAATTTGTGCAAAAAATTAATTAGTGTGTGTGCAAAAGCGGCTCAAAGTTGAAACTTTTTTCACAAAAAAATTTAAACACATATTTTCTGTTTTTTAGTCTATTAAGTAACCAAATTTGTAAAAATACATTGTCACCAAGAAGTTGCTAAAACTTTCAATATAGATTAAGAAATGATGTGACGATTTTCGCTTTTAATGTTTTCTCAAAATTTGCAAAGCTGAGGCTTTTACATCACTTTTAATTCGAAATATTTTTCTAAATTAAAAATCTGAAAATTGGCAAAACTTAGAGGAATATATCTAAAAAGTATGTGAAAGTATGTTCCTGGATTTTTTTTTATTTTAAGCAGCATTCTTTCTTTGTCGGATAATGTAATTACATCCTCCGATATCTTCCGATCTCAGAAAATAATTCTATTTGAAAAGTGGTCTAAACACCTATTTTTCGACCAAATTTATTTTTTTCATCCCTAAAAGTATGCAATCAGCATGAAAAATTGAGAAAACTGCAAAAAAGCAAAACATACGTCTATTATTATCATTTTTATTGCAAAACTAAACGGTCCTAAGACAACTTCTGTTACTCTTTACAATTATCAATGTTGTCATTACCGATTAAATGTAAAATCTGAAAAATCTCAACATACTTGGTGCTGCAGCTCACCAAAAATGACGAAAATTGCAAATTTAAGTCTCAGACATTGCCAAACTACAAAAGGTTAAAAAAAACAAAATGGAGATTTCAATTCAGCAGACCATGAATAACTAGTAAAATTTTAATAAATTTTATGAAGAACGGACCACTCCTTCTAATTTTGTCCCGCGGTTGTATGGAGTCGAATCACTGTGCACTGGTTGGACAAATTTGATGGCCATTGAAGCAAAAAATTTGTGTAAAAGCTCATATGTTTTCAAATTATATTTTTATTTAATTTATTCAAATACAGAATGTTCTGCAACGTGTCCTTGAGAGCGAGAGATGCCTTAGGGATGTTCATTAAAATGTGAATTTAAATATTTCAACGCCTTTAGCTGCTAAAAATCTGTCTAAAAAATCATAAAGTGCAATTTTTGTTGCCAAGGTGAAGCCTTCTTTGAACTTAAAAGTTTAAATATTGCTTATTCCTTTAGCTGACATTGTGACTAACTGCTGGGCTAATATCCTTCAAACGTTTTCTCAACAAGATTCAAATTTTTCTTGCCAATTATTGCTTTCAGTCTGCTGTTTCGTTTATTCTAATATCCCTTCGTTTAGTTTCTAATATCCTTATTCTAGTTTTTCTTACATATCCTTTAGGACATAAACACGCATCGCGTTTTTCTTATCGTCTCCCCGTGCGCAATTTTCCGCATGACTTGACATTTGCATTCGGCGCGTCAATGTCAGCTTTAATTTAGAATTTTGTTCACCTCACCAGCACAGCAGCTGTTGGCTCAAACATGATTGCGCGCCTTCGTCCTGCCGATTGTGATTGTTCCTTTACAGCATTCGAGTTAGTTTTTCCGCTATCTTCCGCGTCATGTCGTCGTATCAATTACACCGTTTTTTTTTCTTACTTGCTCTACTTTCAGAGAGTGAAGAATTTTCCTCGGTCACCAGGACTGCATAAGGACAGCTATCCTTTGCTTTTTTACCTTCGACATGAAAAGAGCATTTTACATTTGACTTAACAACAACAATTAATGTTTGCCGCTTATATTCATCATAGTTTGTCTCAGCTTCAGGTCGCAACAAATTAAAAATCGTTTAACTCAACGCTTACAACGTCTGCCGCGCTGCTGTCATTGTCCTTTTGAGGTTCAGTGCTGCCAATGCTTTGCCATAAATTATGAATTTCCTTTAGACAGTTCTTTGATTTCATTAATTTTGATTTATTGGGCAAGATTCTTTTTTACTTATGTGCAAAATTATAGATTCGCCTCACTTAATAATCGTTAATTTCCGTGTTTATCTCTTGTTCGCCCCATGTGGCTCATCATAAAATTTTGAATTATGGTTTAGTGCGTAAAGGTCCTTTCAGTGTTTCGCATGCAGTATTTCGTGTGCATTACTGCCTCTGTGTGTGGTTGTTTTTTTTTAAGTTAGATAAAGACGGGGTTGCGGTTTGGTTGCACTCTCATGTAGCAAAAAAAATGTAATAAATTAAAAAAATTGCACTGATATTTTCTATAATTTTTTTGAGTAGTTCGAGTAGCTCTGTACAAGAATTGGCGAGAAAACTTTTTTTAAAAAACAAAAACTTAATACCAATCGATAATGTTTGGCACATATCAACCACCAAAAAGCATAAATTCCAATGAAATAAAAAAAACCTCTAAAAAAATTATCATCAATTATGAGCAGCAACAATTTTATAAAATTTTCAAGTCCACTAATGCGACATTTCAGCAAATTTAATCAAATTAGCACGTGCCGCCACCACCAAAACCACAACCAACTGACTCACGCACCGACTGCGATTCGAAGGGCTCCGAATAATACAACAACAAAATTGTAAAAATGTTGACAACCACAAAAGCCGAAAGCAAATAGAAATGCTTTGAACAACATTATACAAATACAACAAGTACGAAATATCGTTAATGATTTCAAATTAAATTTTAATCAGCAGCAATGTTAAAGAATGATAAATGACAGCCGTGCAAATCGCCACTGGCAGGCAACACTGCAATCTAATCGCGTGAAATCGATGTAGGGAATTAATTACAGTAGCAAAAAAAATGTATTTGTTGTTCTTGGTTTTTTTTTTGCTTTAATGTTAATGCGCGCAAAATGCAGAAAGCCATTAGCGCTGATTTTGGTGTACCAGCACAAATGTCATTTTGATGATTTTCATGTGTCACAAATCGGTTTTTTCCCCAATGTATCATACAAAATTCACGAAATTGACCTTTCATGCCGCTAAGCATAAAATGTCAACGGAGAACAATAATTTCACCACAATTATTGGCGGTATTCACTATATGTGGGAATAGTTTGGAAGAGAAAGTTTACTCGAAAGTAAAAAGGATATTCTGTAGAAGGGAAAATTTTACAATATTCTACGAGTATCGTATCATATTCTTAAAGACAAATTTGAGTGTACTTCTTTCTGTCAGACCCAGTTGTATGAATCTATGCTAAAAATTAAAATTAAAAAAAAATTATTAATTATATTAAAATGATTTAAGTTAAAAAAATTAATAAAATTATTAAAAAAAAAAAATTAATAAAATTATAAAAAAAATTAAAAACTTAAATTATTAAAAAATTCAGCCAATCATTGCGTTAAAAGTGTCGTTCACTACCCTAGTTTACACCCTCCCGTTCTGCTCTTCTACCTGAGTAGTCACATATTGTGAATACCGCCAATTGTGATTAGTAGCAGAACTCATCAATGACACGAGAAAACAGAGTTCGATTTGTGGACACCAGAGAGTCACTGATTGAGTATCACTGTTTGATTTTAGGGGGTAACAGCTTTTTAGCGACGTCTAATGACATTTTTGCGCGAAGGTTTTCGTTCATAAAGTTTTTGCAACGAATGCAGGTCAGTGCTGCATATTGCAGCGTTAAAACAGTTTGAATGATTTTTCTTATTTTTTTTACTTTTAAAATATTTGTTTTCTAATAGTCGGTGAACTACTATTTTGGAATTTACGTCTCAAGCGAATTTATTTTTCCATTCGAACTAAAATTATTTAATCGGAAACTCTTCAAATTTTTAACTCAAAGCATCGAAATATATTCTCTCATATAATTTCGACATTAAAACCTGTTTTTATTGCATCACTTGTCAAATTATTAATAGAAATCTAAGCACTGCTCATATTTGCACAAAGTACAGTCTGCGTGAAAAGTACCAGAGGAATAGTTTACTTAAACGCAAAAAGTCAATGCTTAAAACAAATTTTTGTTTCTTCTCTTCGAAGTAGTTCACATTGAATAATTTTTTTTATGAATTGTTTGCATTGAGACCCTTAGTTCATTTTAGTAAGTTTTTTTCCATTACTACAATCGACTCAAAACACTTTATTTGAGTTGGAAATGTGTGCTTTGGAAACAGAAATAAGTCAAGTAAATATAAAACATATAAACGGTACAGGGTGCTTGGTTAAAGATATTCGTTGAGTTTTAAGTCCAAAATTCTTCTAACGATGCTCAATTTCTATGCCACCAACATGCAGAAGAAAAGAAACCTGTAGTTAGTTCATTGGACAGTGAGCCAAAGAGTCTTGGGTTCGAATCTCGTACAGCACTTTGTTTGAGTTAGAAATGTGAGCTTTTGAAGTCAGGTGAAGCGATATAAGCGGTACAGGGTGCTTAGTTAAAGATATTCTTTCGGTGGTTAAGGTCCAAACTTTCTGTAACGATGCTCAAATTCTACGTTCTAACTCGGTGAAGTGCCACCAATATACAGAAGAAAGAAAACTGTAATTAGTGCATTGACGAGTGAGCCAGAGGGTCTTGGGTTCGAATCTCGTACAGCAAAAAGTTCAAGTGAAATCGAATGGTTGTTGGTTAAAGATATTCTTTGAGTTTAAGGACCTAAAATCCTGTAACGATGTTCAAATTCATGTTGTGACTCGGTGCTGTGCTACCAACATATAGAAGGAAAGAAAACTGTAGTTAGTGCATTGGACAGTGAGCCAGAGAGTCTTGGGTTTGAATCTCGTACACCAAAAAATCAAGTAAAATCGAATGGTGTTTAATTAAAGATATTCTTTGAGTTTTGGGTTCAAAATTCCTGTAACCAATGTAAATTGTAGTAAATGACCCAGAAAGTCTTGCGTTCAAACAGAAGAAAATAAATTGTAGTTAGTACATTACCAGTGTGCCAGAGAGTCTTAGGTTCGAATCCCAACAAAAGTAAAATCAATTTATCAAACGGATTTTTTTTTGGCTATTGCTGACCTAATAGAAAATGGTAAATCTCTGTAATTGCAAATAGCCAAATGGCTATATTTCCTTAACTTAACCCTTTACACGGCAACAGCGAATTTTGTCATCAAATGTTTTTTAGATATAAACCTAAATTTTAAAAAACACGTATTTTTTTATTTTTTTTATTTTGTAAGGTTTTTTTGTAAAAAACATTAAAAACAAAAAAGCAAAAAGCATGAAAACCTGTTTTTTTATTTTAATATGTTTAGTTTTAAATGAAAATTTTTAAAGCAATTAATGCATTTGTTGTAGCATAGTCCTACTCCGCATTTTTCGCAAAGTGTTTGTGTGTTTTTTATTAATAAGTTTTAATCACGGCAAACGAAATTACGGCAATTTTACGGTTGGTTGCAGATATGCAACTGTACCGTGTAAAGGGTTAAAGATTTCAGGGAACTGAAATCTGTGCTATTATTTAGTACATAGTACCAATTTTTTAAAAATTGGCCTCATGTTACCAAAATCCAACCATTAGTCCAAGAAAGCTGATGTGAAAAGATGACTTTTGAAATTGGCTTGTCATCAAAATTCATCCAAAGGATTATCACTCCAAAACTAGGGAATCTTAAGTCCTTCATTGAGACTTATCTTTTAATCAATCTATCAAGTTCTACGAAATCATGTACTTTTTCAGATATATGAATAAAAATTGTCCCTCCTTATGATTCAAATTTCTTACATAGCCATCGAAACAAACTAATTACAAATCACTTAATGAAACAATAGCCATCATAAATTATTGATGCATGCTTTCTTTTATGCTTAGCAAAAGTTGACTCTATTTGAATTTCCAAAGGATTGAAATAGTTCAATATTCCATGTCATTTCATTAACTTCTGACAGCTGTCAATCATGTCAGAAAAACAAAATTTCACTGATTTAATTCAACTTCTAACCCACATATTTTGACATCATGCATATGAAGCTGTGATTGATTGGCCAAGTCACTAATTGAATTTGTATGATTTGATACTTTTGCACAGAAAGAAAGAAAAATGAAAGGAATGAGTGAATAGCAGAAACTATAAGGTGATTGCGAATTGAACTGTAGAAGCTATAAGGTGATTGGGATTTTTTTTTTTACCTCTTCATTACTATGCAATTTTTTCATACAAAGTTTGTGGGGCTAAACAAATTCAGGAAAAGTAGAATAGCAACTCATAAAATATGCAAATTTTTGGCTTTCTTGTGTTGGCTCATATTTCCATAATTATAAAAAATATGTTTAAAATTCACATTTACATAGTTTTAGGGTTTTAATGAATAGATGGATTCCTTTCGAGTGGAGGGAAATGTTAAAAACTTGCAACTAAAGTTTCTCCCAATTTTTGCAAATAATTTTATTCGAACCATAATCAACATGGTTTTTCAGAACAATTTCATATGCAATGAAAATGACTTTTCACTTTTTTATGCCCTAAAATGATTTTCGAATTCCACCCCAGATGGTAGCTAATTTTTAGTGACACAGCATAAAACATAAACAGCATAAATTTAGCCATAAAAACTGAAGCGTGCAATTGGGCGCTTAAAGTAAACTATGACTCACACATTTTCCAAGGCAAAACTAATCCAAAAGTAGGGCAAAGAAGGTTCAAGGGTTAAATTTTATTTAGATCATAAAAATCCAAGTGTATACTTGAAGTGTTTCTAACCCTATTTTGAAATGTTCTTACAAGTTATACAACTTGTAGGTCTTTTGCCTCCAGTATTTGTTAGGTTATTGCTTGGCTCTTCTTCAGAGTTTTTTTCTTATGTGTGTAACTGTGATCTATTAAAATTTTCGTTTGACATTTTTGTCAAATGTTTTCACCTTTGTTTGGTGGCACTGTGGTCGCGGCGTATTTTATTTATTTTTTCTTTTGTATGGATTCCTCTGCTTAATGAATTAACCCTTTTTGTGTTGAGAGCTCAGCTGCCTGTTATCTTTGGTGTATGGTTTTTTTTTGAGATTTTTTTTCTAACTTGAGATTTAATGTTTAATTAGCTGTGTTTGTTTATTTGAATTTATTTTTATTTATTTTTTGCTCTGTCATTAGATTTTATTTATTGTGGTAAGTTTTATTGTGTGTATGGCTTGAAAATAATTTCCCCAAGATTTAAAAGACTATAATGAAGGCTATAAAGTATGAAAGGGGCATAAAAGAGCAACAAGAAGATGTATGAGTAGGCATACAGATAGATATATTTTTATCTTTAGATATTTCTCTCATATAGATATGTATAGCTTCTCTTGTTCTTACTACTTGTACCTCAGTAGAAATTTGCATTGTTTCACCCACAAAGGCCGCAGAAGCCACTTTATTGGCCCACAATCACTCAGCCGTTGTTTCGACTCAAGTTGTTAGCTATTCACTTTGTTGTCAGCAGCAATGTGCAATTTTCCATGTACTCATAGGCAACACTACGCACTTCCGTGTTGCTATTGTTGACAGGACACGCCTTTGTTTACAGGTGTGCTTCCTTCTTGCTTGCAGCTTATCTCAGTCAAGCACTGAATTCAATCACAAGCACTAAAATTCAATAACGCTGCCATGAGATCATTGCACCTTGTTGCCAGCACTCAACTACAACAATATTGTCAACATACTTGTTGTTGTAACAGGACATTCGACTACTCAGAACCACTTGGCGTTTCAGTACAACAAGCAGCTAATAAAAATTTTTTTGATTATGAAAATGTTTTACACCAACAATAAGACATCATTGCAATTTTCTTTACTTACAAAATGGAAATTTGATAATTTTATTTTCGCTCGAAAATCGTTTCAAATTGTTACACGCTTCACTTGGACATCAAATTGTATGAATTGGTTTTTTTGTGTCTACCACAAAAATCTAAAGTCACATTCCGCTTACCTACCTTAGAATCTACGAAAATATAGCACAATGCCTCTAAGATGAGGTCGCGCATGCGCAGCTGCCATCCTCACATCATCTGCGCCCGAGCACCAACTGTATTCCATGTCCTTCTGTCTACCTCTCTATGTGCAACAACAGCACAACAACAACAGCTTGACATGAAGCTGTCATGTTTGAGCAAACAACATACCTTCCAAAAAAGGAAAAAAGAAACCTTTAAAATTACTGCGCTCAACACTGATTTGCATTTTTAATCTCATACGACCGCCAAGACATGTACGCATGCGCAAAAGATCTTCATTTCATTCCATTACTGACGTTGGTTTTGCGGTTTTTTGTAGCACTTTTCGTAGTCTACTTTTGTAGCAAGCAAGTAAGATTTTCTATACCTTGAAGCATTTTGCTTGTAGGAAATTTATTCTTTATATTTTCTACATGTAATCTTTGAGTTTTGTAGTCGCCTTTGTCAGAGTTGGCACAGTTGGTGCGTTTCGTTTTGTCGTATGCGTTAATTTTTTTTGTGAGTTTCTTTTCTTTAATCTCTTGTCACGTCAAATCTTCGTCAGTCATGCTCGAATAATTTGCTGTAATTAAAAGTTGTTCGTATCATTCAATTTTTAATAGAAATCACAAAGATTACATTAGCTTGAATATGGGCTTTTTGTCATTGAAATTTGACATTATTTTTCAATAAGAAAGCAACAATTAACTTGACAAATTTTCACATTTTTTGTCCTCTAATTTTATTATTTTTTGGCTTCAGTTATTGTCAGACATTTTAACGTTAACGCTTTTCCCTTAAAGCTGCATTTTCCTACATATTCAATCAAATTTTTCAATGAAAACATCTCCAGCTTGACAAGTATGTACTTCCCCTTCTTGTATCACAAATTTATCTAACAGTGAGCACTTTATCTTCACTTTTCTTTTGTCCCTTTGGTATGTTTTTCAAGTTCATTACCAATTAGTCAGGCAAGTCTGTTCCAACACAGCAATCAAGCATTACAAAAAAACCCAAAATTCTCAAGTGTTGCCACTTCAAAAAACTTTCATAGATTGTGATCTCTCTGATGCATGAAAAAATTATCACTTCAAGTCATTTCTATCAAACAAAATTTTGTATCTTTTATGTTAAAGAGTGGTGAGTGGTCTGACTTCAGCTTAGCTGCGTAGATTGCAAAGCCGGTAGATCACTTTTGTAAATTAGATAAAATAGTTTAACATAAAAGAAATTGTCATCCAAAAATGATACATTTGCGTTAAGAGTTGTTCTTTAAAGAACTGAAAGGAAGAGTTCTTCCTTATGAAACTGAAAGGAAGAGCAAGACTTCTTCCTTATAAAACTGAAAGGAAGAACCCTGTCTTGCACACTTGAAGTGGTTTTACCATGAGTCAACACTTTTGTGAACTTATGACAGCTCATTAATCATTCGTGTCTCTAGTGATCTATTACAGTTATAGCGTTGCTCTTACGGCACTTTCGATTAAATTAAAGTCCTTTTTTTCAGCTAGTTGTGTTCTCCAATTCTTGTGGTGTAATTTCTATACTGACAAACATTAAACCGCAAGTCGGTGTGATCCTTTTTGATCTGTTTGCTCTTCTACTGGTTTTTGGAGTTATTTACCGCTACAATTAACTGAATATGCGGTCAGTTGTAAAGTCATTTTATTAATGATGCATAATTTTGATTAATTGTTTATGAAGTTAGGGGTTTTCGTAATGTCATAGTGTGTCATAAGCAGATTTGTATGGGATTATGTGTAGAAGAGAAAGGGAAATATTTTTTTCAAGAAGAAATGCTGTGAGTTGCTATAATTGCATTAACTATTAATACTATGCAATTGTTTATTATATGATCGAAGTTTGGCATAGTAATAGACATATTGTTAGGATAGTCAGATTTAGGACTACACAAAAGATCCAAGTTTGAAAATGATACATGTAGGACATCATGGATAGAACCCATAAACTAGAAAGTGATACATAGTGGCATAGTAATGGAGATATTGTTGGGACAGTCAGATTTAGGGACACTCAAGATCCAAGTTTCAAAATTATACATGTAGGACATCATAGATAGAACCCATAAACTAGAAAGTGATACATAGTGGCATAGTAATGGAGATATTGTTGGGACAGTCAGATTTAGGGACACTCAAGATCCAAGTTTGAAAATTATACATGTAGGACATCATAGATAGAACCCATAAACTAGAAAGTGATACATAGTGGCATAGTAATGGAGATATTATTGGGACAGTCAGATTTAGGGACACTCAAGATCCAAGTTTGAAAATTATACATGTAGGACATCATAGATAGAACCCATAAACTACAAAGTGGTTCATAATTGGGTCTCCAGGCACACAAAGAACTCAAGTACTCAATGTACTTCATAAATATTTGTTCGCCAATGGAAAAGCTACTGAAGTGATCTCTTTGTGTAGACCAAAATTGTAAACTCAAGGCTCTAAGAAAGTTCTTAAACAATCTCTCTAAATCTCTCTGTTAAACCAGCTATCTATCATCTCACAACTTACTACTTGGAGTCTTTAGTTTGAAAATATTACATTTAGGACATCATAGAAAGAATCCATAAAGTACAGAGTAGAAAATTATTAAATACGAAGTAAACTAAAGACTCTATTGCTGAGTGTGTGGGCTTCAAGCACAAAATGGGCCCAAATACTCTATGTACTTCTGGTCTGTATTGTACTGTACTGGCCTGTATACATATATAGAATTTACCCATTCAAAGTTCCAAGAAAAATCTTGAAGAGTTTCTCTGCATCTGGTTTAACATCTCAAGACTTAATTTAACTTACATGGAATCTTTACTTTTGATGATCTAAGGTTGTAAAAGTTTGAAACCTGCGATTTATGAAGGTTTTAATCTATGAATAAGCCAACTTCTCTGCCACTGCCCTGATTTTTCTAGACTAAGAAGGATTCCTAAGAATTTCCATCTTCGACAACTTGAATAACCTCAGTTCAGTCAACATCAAGAACTTGCTAGGGTTTAGTCACAATTCAAATTGGCTTGTACAGGCTCTCCGCCTTGCAGTAGGTTAGGTTAGGTTGAGGTGGCTGCCTCTGTATGAGGCACACTTAGGCCTCTTAATGGGCCCGTTGTGATACCACAGATTCCACCCGTTTGAAATGCGTATGCAACACTGTTTTTTTTTTTTTTTTTTCAACATGTGATACACCACACATTTCAAACGGATGGGGAAAGGGAGGGGAGTGGACCTACAGTTTAACGCCGAATCCGAACGGCGATGGGCAGTTTTTCTTTCACACTTGGAGGTTTTGCCATTGCCTGCCAAGAGCGCACTTGTGCGATTCTTGTAATTCTCATTCCCTTCATGTGGATAGCGACAGAAGTAGATGAGTGTTTTTTCCAGCCCAAGCCAGGAATCGAACCCGGGGCGCTCGGTATGAGAAGCCAGCGCGCTACCCGCTGAGCTATCGAGGCCGACCCGCCTTGCAGTAAGATAGATAACTTTTTTCTTGTGGTATCACAAAAGACCCCTTTTGTGGCCTAAGCGTGTCTTTCGACAAGTTCCATGCCCCAGACAGCCTCTTTAAACTAACCTAACATAAGTCGATGAATCAATTCCTTTCTTTTGTTAGTCAAAATTATTAGTGTCATTTATCGATCGCTACTTCAGTTCTTCAACGAAACTCTCTCTGGTATCGCTATGCTTTTGTGGTCTTTTTGACCGATCAGTTTCATCGACCTACTTTCTCAACACAGAAATGTCAATAGAGAACAAACTTCTCTTAGACAACAGATGAATATATAGACAAACTATCACCTGAAAAGGTTCGATCTACAATAGTTTCGAATATTGGCTGATTTTGTACCAAGAACGGAGAGATCGACTTAGGGGCAAACGATTTTAGAGACTTTATTTATTAATTTGTACATAGAGTCACAGTTATAGGTTTCGTTATTCATTATGGTTTCGACATAATTTTGCCGATCGTAGCATTAACAATGTGAAGAGTTCAAATCTTAATCCACTATAAGAAGTCAGAATAGTTCAAAAATATTGAGAGATATTTAAATATATAAAGTTTTGTTCTTTGTAGTTCAAATTTAAATAAAATTTGGTTCAAAAAGAGCAGATTTCATTAGAGATAGAAAGAAAAAGTTTTCATCTGATAAATTTAGTTAAGACCAACAAAAACAATTCTACGTTTTTCTAATCTGTTTTTCTGTTCTTTCTAGGTTAAATTAAAATTAAATTTGCTTTAAAAAAAACACATTTTATATTAGATAGAAGGCAAAAGTTTTCATCTGGTAAATTAAGTTAAGACCAACAAAAACAATTCTACCGTTTTTTTCTGTTCTTTGTAGTTTAAATTTAAGGGGGGTTTCTACCTTGTGCGGCCGAGAAAACATGTTTTTTTTAAACATTTTTGATGGGAAGGTTTTTAAGATAAACACTGGAAGGTATATGTAGGTATATGTTTATTGTACAAGTAAAAAAGTTTCAAGATAAAATATGCAAAGGGGGGGAGGGGGCCATCGAGCAATGGCGGCGCGCCTTCCTTACTCGCGGAAGTCCTGCCGCTGTTTGAGATGACTTGAAACACAAAAATGAAATTTTTTCTTATTCTGTATCCTTTTGTCTATGGCAGGAACTAGGGTTTAAAAAAAAAATGAAAAATGAAGGATAAATGCGATTTTGACTAAAAAACTCAATATTTACCTACTTTTTCCAATACAAATTTTTATTTTTAATGAAAAAAAATTATTATTTCTTGAAGATTCTAGTTCGGGCCATAGCTAAGACCTTGATAAATGACTGTTTAAAATTTCGTAACTATTGCTCAACTCGTGTGGCCTAAATCACTTCCGCAAGGTCAAAAAAATGTAGTTTTGAGAAAAACGCGTTCAAAGTTTTGCTTCAGTATAAAGTGAAGCTACCTTCACCGACACCGCTACCTGTTTCGATAAATTGCTTCCGTAATTCGAAAGATTTCAACTTCAAATTTTGGGAGCGTATTCTACAATCATGTAATAATCCAAAAATGCATGAAAAAAAAAATCGATTTTTTTGACCGCACAAGGTAGAAACCCCCCTTAAATAAAGTTTGGTTCAAAAAGAGCAAATTTTATTCGAGATAAAAGGAAAAAGTTTTCTTCTGGTAAATTTAGTTAAGACCAACAAAAACAATTCTACGTTTCATCGATTGTTTTTTATTCTTCTTTCTAGGTTAAATTTAAATTAAATTTGGTTCAAAAAGAGCAAATTGAGTTAAGACCAACAAAAACAATTCTTCGTTTTTTCTACCAGTTACCATCAAAATTTTCCTAACCTCAGCTAAGACCAACTCAAACAGTTCTACTTTTTCTTCTTCCCCTTCTTTTATTTTTTTATATTCTACATTTAAGCCACAATGGACCAAAAAAAAGTTATCATACATGTATGAGCAAACCTTTGAAATCATTTAATTACACTGCACAACAAAATCAAATTTTTTTTTTTAAATAACAAGTTTCTGACAACGGATTCTGATAGTGGGGGTAAAAAAAATATACGTGTATTGGCGTTTAGAAAGTTTACGTCTGAATTTTTTTTAGGGGGGTCAAAGTTTTCCCCTTTTTGCACATTTTTATGGTGAATCGGCATACGAAAACCATGTAACCTTACATTTTAGGTATATGATGTGTTCAGCAATTTGATGTAAAATACTACGAAGAACATTTTTGTGGAGTATTTTAACCCTGTAGCTCCTATTTGTATGGGTCAATTTGACCCTTTTTTCTAAAATGCCAAAAATGCCCTGTAAAACAGGACTTTTTAAGGACAAAATGTACCACGAAAATATTCGCCCTGAAATTCTACTATAGGTCTCTGAATACATCAAAGCTCAGAAATTAACTTGAATGCCAGAATTAAGCCAAAACTGAAAATGTGTTTAAGTGTTTGTTTCGTTCTTAATCAAAATTGGTACTAAAATCTCCTACAAAAATGGGAAAAATGTGGAACTAGGTGTTCATACACCTTTGTATGTCACCAAAAATTCATTTTCTGAATTCTCAATTTTTCTCATATTTTTTTTTGGCCCCCTCTACCAGAATCCGTTGTCAGAACCTTGTTAATTTTTTTTTGTGTTGTACAGTGTTATTAGGTACTGCAAAATTTTCTTTCAACTTTAATAACTCAAACTGTCACTTTGGATTATGCAAAATGACTGTTGTCGCTGAAAATATGCACAAATAAACGCCCAAAAATTGCATTCACACACAAACACACACACCAGGACATCAGCAAGGATATACGTAAAAGTATGAGAATATAAAAGAATCAAAAAGAACTGCAGGTAAAAAGTGCCAAAATGCCAAAAACCGGCAGGAAGATGATTTTTGGCGCAAAGCAAAATTGTCGATGATATTCGATACCCAAGTTTGGACATGCGGACCGCCAACTGTGCTAACTGTGCAGTGGCAATTACGATTAGCACTTATGCCAAACTATATACGTATACACACTCTCACACTGCACTTTGGGTTAACCCCTTATGACACTTTGAGAACGACGACGACGACACAAGTCGTCGCACAAGTGTTGATGACATTTGGTACTTTTGCAAGCCGCAAATACCGGAAGCGCTTCGAACGTATTCGAACGCATACGACAGGGCAAGGGTTCTGTATGTGGTGAGGCAGAAAGCTGTGGCAAGGATGCCGCAAAGGACGATGGCATAGGTAAGCGGCCGCATGTAGTTTGCGTCCTGTCAAGAACACTTAAAAAAGTTAAACTCTTTTCGAGTGCATATTGTGGCATTGTGTGTTGTGTTGTTGTTGCTGCCTGGTGGCAGTGTGCGATTTGCTTGAGAGGGTCCCACAGCAACATACGTCAAGAAATCGCTGCAAGCCAAGCATTGCATTTGCTGCATTAATTCGCTTAAATTGTCACAAGCATTGCTTGTGCCTCGAGGCTAGCGGACTATTACGTATTTTCAATCTTTAGAGAGCGAGAAAGAGATAGAACAACGTTAAGGAGTGCAATACAATTTGCTTGCGCTGTTTGTTTACTAAACTGTTGTCAAAGTGCATAGCGAATTTGTTTTGATTGAATTTGAAATTTTGCTTCCATTAATTCAAAGGTAACGTTGCCTGATCGCATTTGTTTCGTTTTTTTTTTAATTCTGCAACCCAAAAAAGGATTAGCTGACAAGATGTTTGTCGCATGCTGTACATACAAATCGATAAAGGGAAAATTATTTTCTTTACTTATGCCTTCTGATCCTTTGGTGAATCCTTTCGCGTGGCAGTAGGTGAGTGTGCGTCAGTTGTTGTTATTTTTTTGTTTATCCTCTAAAGCCGGAAGAAACCTGCCTGTCGGTTGCTGCTTGTGTGTGACTTAGGGTAAAAATCTCTTATTTGTCTCGAAGATGTTCAGTGCGAATAATCTCAGCTCCTTGCTGTTTGTAATTAGTTGTAAGAATAACAATTTTTCTTTGAGCTTTTGCTTTGGCCAAAGGATTAACCATTCAAAGCTTGAAACATTCAATTTCTACAAAATTTAATTAAAATTATTTTCCAATTAAAAGTGAAATTTCGTTCTCAGAATTTGCCACTCATTTCATAGGTTCACCCAATTTTGGTTTACGTACCAATCCCACAATAAATCAACTTCATGGTTTTCTAACAAAAATCACAGCTATTCATGGCAAAACTGACCCAAATATTTGCAACTGTCCCTACTCGACTAACGCACAATAACCTATTGAGTGCAAAACTGAAATTACTCAACGTGTTTACTTATCATTAATTCATGTCCTTACACGCAGCGTTGCTCAAAATCCACACATCTTCATGTCACTAATAAATTGCTGCTTCGTTTTGTTGTTGTTCGAAGGGAGAAAGTGAAAATGTACTATGCAAAATTCCTCGTAAAGTATTTTCGAAGAATCACTGCGTAGGGACGAGCTGTTCACAACTTGGCCGCTACTGTTGAAGTAGACAAGTTTGTGTCCTGTTTGTGACAGTTTCTATCATGAGGCTAAACTAGAAAATAGTAATAGAAAATATGTAGGTATGTATGTGGGTATGTAGTACATGCACAATAGTGGGCTGTGATTTGTTGTTTGCTTGTAAATAGCTGCACACAATGAAGTACTAAATGAGTCTGTCAAAAGTGAAAAGGAATGGCTCAGCACCAACTGCAGCAAAGGACATTTGTAGTGCAAGGGAGTGCAATTACAAGCAAATATTTTCTGTGTTTCACTAAAGGACGGAGACAAAGTTCTGGTTTATTTGCTCGCCAAAAAATGTACTAAAATTCAGTTGAAATAGATACAAAAACTAGTATCTATTTCAACTGATTTTTAGTATATTTTTTGGCAGTTAAAATAGATTAAAAAAACTAGTATCAACTGATTTCTAGTACATTTTTTGGCAGTTAAAATAGATTTAAAAAACTAGTCTCTATTTCAACTGATTTTTAGTACATTTTTTTGCCAGCAAATAAACCAGAACTTTGTCTCCGTCCTTCATAATTGTTTGTAGCCAAATCCTTGCAGCGATTTTAGCCAAATAACATTGTGATCATTTTAATGACAGGTCACAATTTTAATAGCTTAGATGTACTAAATTTTTAAACTGAAGTGTTCAACTATTGTGTACTAATTGTGATGGTATGCTTACTAAAAAGAAAATTTTTAAATGTAGTAATTTTAAATGTACTAAATATAATTTTAAAATTTGGTACTAGAAATTTTTTCAGTACTGAAAAATCAGTAAATTTTAAGAGTTACTAACACAGAGGTGCTAAATGTTGGCATTAAATGTACTGCATTGTATACCACAATACTAAATATTAGCACAATTGATAGTGCGGAGGTGCTAAAAAGGTATTGTGGCTGACTACAGTACTAAATATCATTACAATGAATATTACTGAAGTATTTAGTACTTTAGTACTTATCACAGTATTAAATGTCAACAAATTTAATAGTGCAGAGTACTAAATAGCCACAAACTGAGCAGTACTGACATTTAGTACTGCAGTAAGTACTACAGTACTTCAGAATGAATAGTGCTAATATTTAGTAACACGGTAAGTACTGCAGTACTTTTAATACTAAAACATGCAGAAAATTTTTAGTACAAACAATTATTTTAACAGTTTAGTACAATAAGAGTACTTAAATATAATTATGCTGGTTAATTTATTACAAGTTATGTTCTTTTAGTACACAAAGTATCCCCAATGAATTTTGTGCCTCGAAATTTAGTACTTACGTCGTAAAAACAACAACACTATGCAATATTGGCTTTCTTTCTTTAGTAATGGCCTTGATTACTAAAATTTTTGTCTTATACACTTTGGGCTTAAGTTTAGTTCTAATAACACGGAAAAGTTTTTATAGTTTAGAACTAATGAGCACAGAAAGGACTTTAGTAGGAGTTCATATACGAAATTTGTGTAGTGAAGTATTTTCTTTACTGAAATTTAGTACCTTAGTTCTAACCAATTTACAAACAAGCTCATATTTTAGTACTAAAGGGTTTAAATTTGAATACCAGAGCATGTTCTGGGTTAAAATTTAATGTCTATGTTCTTTTAGGCCTTCAAATCCGCTTACAAAAATTGTTAAAATATACTTTACTAAAAATAAAGCTTTTAAACTTAGTTCTAAATTCTAAAATTTGAATACCCAGCATTTTCTGGGTTAAAATTTAATGGTTATGTTCTTTTAGACGTTCAAATAAGCTTACAAAAGTTGTTGGAATGGTCTTTACTAAAAAGAAAGCTTTCAAACTTAGTTCTAAGTTCTAAAATTCGAATACCAAAGCATTTTTTGTGTTAAAATTTAATGCTTATGTTTCTTTAGACCTTCAAATCAAGTGCTAAAAATATTCTTTGTTAAAAAGAAAGCTTTCAAACTTAGTTCTGAGGTATGGTTTGTCGAAAATTTAGAACATGAATGCTTACAAACCTGTAAGCTCACTCATATTTTAGTGCTACAGCATGTTCTGCGTTAAGAGTTTGTACCTTTACTAAAATGAAAAATTTCAACTTTAGTACTGGAGTATGTTTTATTGAAAATTTAGTACAAAACATTCCTTAAATGAGCTCATATTTTAATACTATCGAACACAAAAAGGCCCCATTTGATAAATATTTTTAAATATGAATGATATTTATTGCATTACAGTTGAGCATCTATGTTCTAAAAACCCCTGCGCGTTGGCTCGTTAAAAAAAAAAACACCTCTCAATTAAACTATAGTTTAGTAAAATGGGCTTGACTGGAAATATTTTTTTGATATTTGGTATTTTAATTAGGTTTAGATTAAAATGTACAAAAAATCTAACATTGTCCTGCAAATGTGTATTTTTTTTAGTACTAATCATAACAAGTTTTGATTATAAAGATTTTAGTTCAAAATTTGAGTATTAAAGAGAGTAAGAGCATCAAAAATTCTAAAACTTGACTCATATTTTAGTACGGAAGACACTAATTTCATTTACGTATATTTTAGTACTCACATTTTAGTACTTACGTGCTAAATTTGTTTACATTTATTTTAGAACTTTTCCGAGCCGAAGGTCCTGGCGGCCAGTGCTCTCCATTTTTCGTGAAAAAATAATTGTATTATTTTTCCACGCTTTTAAATAAATAAATAAAATTTTAGAACTTGATATTTTAGTACATAATTACTTATTTCCTTTACACTGCAACTTTTAAAAAGTAACACTTTGTGTTCTCAAACAAAATATGTGAATTACTTGCAACGTTCTCCAAATATCCCAACCACAGCTGTTCCAATACTCAACTACTCAGCTCACACCTGATACCAGCTTATCGCCAATAAAGTGCTACAAAAAATCTGCAAAAAACTTTTTCGTTAATGCAGTCACGTGACTCCGTGACTGTCGACAACATTAACGCCGCACGCCGTTCTGCGCTGACTTGCACATTGCTGCAATAATATTGACCGTTACTGCTATTGTTGTTGCTGTTGCTATTTTTTATCATTGCACAGGACACGCGTCATTGTTTTTGTTGTTGGTATTTTTTAATTATGACAGCCGGCGGCTGGACTGCAAATAAATAGCTACCGGGCGGCTCAAGTAGCAACATTAAAGTGTCAACTTGTTTTGTTGGCCAGCGAATTGACTTCATTTGCAGTTGTGTGTGTGTGAGAGTTGTTGCCATCGTGCACGCTGTGCGTTCAACCCCTTTCACTGCAGCAATGCCACATATTGCAGTATGTTGTACGTTGTCGCACACATCGAGCTGTCAGCAGTTGGCTTCTGTATCATTTTCGTTTGTTTACTGTTGCCGCTTGGCGCGCCAACAACACAGTTGCTGCATTTGTGCGACGTGTCGTTGGCCGGCTGCTGTTTGCTGTGTCCTGTATGTCCTGTACAAGCATTGCCTGCTGACCGCTGTTGGCACTCGCCGGTGCGTGCCCTATGCGCTGCAGGATATCATTTCCATTGTTGTTATTACTGTTGTTTTTGTTGTTAGTGTCGTTGCAGTTGTTACAACAATTGCAATAATTGTAATTGTTATACTCGAAAGCGGTATTTTCAGTTGAAAAAATGCAACTAATTGAATCATTGACGTTCGCTGTGGTGCAATGCATTTCGTGCACGTGTGGCAGCTGGGAGTTTTTTGCGTCGACTCTGCAGTTATTTCTTCTTTTTTTAATATTTAATAAAATGCTTGACACATTAATGCAGTTGGTGTTTAAATAAACTGCAACTGTTGCACGATTTTAAAAAGAATTCATAATATTTCTCATATGGTCACGTACGTGGTGTACTAAAAATCATCCAACAACATTGCAAAATTATACTGTCAAATCAAAATTATACTGGCTGAATGAGGCACGTATGAAAGTACGTTATTATTTTTATAACGTTGGTCATATCTCCTTAAACGTTTTACCTCGAACGTTTTACCTCTCTTCTTGACTGGCAATGACTGACTGAATATTGCTCGCTTCTTCTCGGGCTCGAAACTGCCTAAAGTAGAACTGGCAAGTCTCACCATTGGGTCTCCAACCACGTAAACCTTGCCATCGAGTGTCCTAAGGACTCTGGTTCTCTTTCAGCTTTTTTGTTGCTTTTGCAAGGCAAACAATTCCGGAAGTTTAAGTTCCAGTAGCTCATTCTCAGTGAGAGTTACTTTACCAGGGTACATGTGCCTGAGACGACCGAAAGCTAATCTTTTTCACACCTATTCTTGGATGATGTCAATGTAAGTCTTGTTGTTGTTGTGATATGAAAAACTCCAGCAAGCTACTCATGACAACTGATTGAAATGGAATGAATAGAAGCTTGTCAAAAGGAAACAGATTTGACTGAGTAGTTTTAAAGGGATAGGAAACAAATTGAAAGAAAAAAAATTGGAAATTTAGTAGACCAACCGGAACTAAGTTATGTGAGAATCGAACCCACGGCCTCTGTGCGGACTGTCTATGGAACGCGTTACTCACTCAAATTAAAAGAATTGAAAGCACTAGACGCTTCAAAAGTCATTGATTTTTTCCATTATTTTCTTATTTTTACTTCTCTATACACTTTCCATCTCTATACTTATTATCCTCCTTTGGCACTGCTAGTATTGTTGTTGTTGTGATATGAAAATCTGCAGCAAGGTACTCATCACAACTGATTGAAGTGGAACGGCTAGAAGCTTGTCAAAAGGAAAAAAGATTTGACTGGGTAGTATTGAAGGGACAGGAAAAAATTTCAAAGAAGGAAAAATTGGAAAATAAGGAAACCAAGTGAAGCCAAGTCAGGTGAGAATCGAACCCACGGCTTTTGGGATAGAAGCTCAATGCACTGCACGCTGGGTTACCGAGACGGCGGGGACCCTATAGCTTCTAGCTATAACTTTTTAACTGAAAGAAAATTTACTATAAACTGTAAAGAGTTGAGTTCCATATTTGTAAAGTCAGTACTGCGTTTTTTTAAAATAAATTTGGTTGTTATGTTTGAACCAATAAGGTGAATACAACCTCTGAAAACAGAGCATTGTACTTTTTTACAGCTCTACCCGATTTATAAAATATGCCACAAAATATTATATACTCCTCATTCTCTTTTCACACGAATTTTTTTTACACGAATTTGATTTAACACGAGTTAAAAAGAAACAAAATTTCTCTTTTTACACGAATTGTTTTGTTTTACCACGATTTTTAATATTCTAGGAATTTTTCTTGAATCTCATAGAGCAAATAGAGCGAGAAAGCACGAAATAAATTAAGTGAACTCTAACAAGAGTTTTTTAATAATGTTTACACCTAATTCTCTTTTTACACGAATTTTTTTTTACACGAATTTTTTGGAAACGTATCTATCGTGTAAAAAGAGAATTAGGTGTATATATGTATATCCGAAATATTTTATTGAGTGCTTTTAATTTCTAAAAAAATTATGTTAAAAATAAATTATTTAAATCAAATTAAAAACTAAAAACACTTTATACAACCATTGAAAATAGTACCAAGAACTCCAAATAAATTCAAAAATATTTATAAATCATAAACAAAATTTACTCCTATTGGTTGCTGAAAGTACTTGTAGCCAGCCGTCTGCCAGCATTTTCGTTAAATGCCTCTGTTTGTCCCCCTCAATTCAAACAAACAAAGCAATTAAAACGAAACCTAATGAGCAAAGCCAAGATTAGTCCGTTTCCTTTAAAATGCACCATTTCATTCACTACGTTTTATTGTATTCAAAGCCAGACTTTTGCTTTCTAAAATCACACTCGCTGCCCACATTACCATCACTAATGAGTATTTTTTGTTTGTTTTTTATTACAAATCACACCGACGCCAAAGCACAACCCTTTTCACATGTGCTTGCTGATCCTTTCGGTTATAGAATTTGCATTTAATTGAAAATTTTTGTTTTGTTGTTTCTTATAAAAAACAGCAGCCGAAAAAAGCATAAATAAATACGCCAACAACCCAATTTACGTAAATGTGCAACGATGCAGCAAATATCCTTGCACAGCACATGCTGCTCCTTGCAGGACACATGCAAAATGCAACCCCTTTGTAACACCAACACAACAGCCACTGTCAAGCTTACTGTTGGTTTTTTTATATTGGGCACATGTCCTTTTGCAGGACAACCCATTTGATCAACTGTCCAAAGCAAACACTGCACACCAAAAATAAATATTTAAAAAAATGCCCAACTAAACGCTGCTGCGGCAAAACAAACGTAGCTCATTAATGGATGCATCCTTCCTTGTTTACTTTTATTTGTTGTGCTGTGTGGAAAACACATCTCACCGCATTTACCGCATCCGATAATCCACCACTCGCACTTTCAGCGCTGTGGCACCAATTAGCAATTCCGTTGACGTTCAACGTTTATTTATGCATAATAAGCCGCAGTTCCGCAGCCTTAAAAGCCTTTCAAATGCTGTATCTCGTTTGCAGGACATGCCCAGACCGGTTTCTGTTTCGGGTGTCAGTCACTGACTGCTTTGATGATTTGATGTTTCGATTTGATAGCCGGCTTTACTGCGCTTTTATCAGATACCCAGCAATATTGGAAAACAAATTTTTTTGTTTTATTTTCTCAACCAGACCAAGTAACTACTACAACTATTACTTGCATATACACATCTGTTCATATGTGAATAGTTAGTGTTTGTATGGGTTTGTATCTAAGCCCATCAAAGGCACCAACCTTTAAGTTTATACAACACCTTTTTTCACTCAACAATGGATGCACAGAAAGCGCGCTACACAACCCAGTAGTAAATTTTTACATACGGAGATTTCCCTCGTAGGGGACGACAGAAGATATTCCTTAGAACCAAATATATTCAGAACCAAGATATTCACCAAATCCGATGTTTTGTGTAGGTTACAGTGGAGCTTTGGTGAAGCCATATAAAAAAAGTAGTGTTATCGTCTGACGAGCCTAATGGCGTAGCTTAGTCCTGAGTCTTCATGAATGGCATCAAAACTCTTTGAAATTTCGTGACATTCTAGTAGATCAATACTTCAACCACACCTAAACGGAACTTTAACTGGCCTATAGGACCTTAACTTATAGGGTCTTACTACCTCTATGCGGTAACACAAGCTCGACTTATGTGAACTCTTTTAGCTGTCATCCCAACCTAATCTAACATTTGTAAAAAATAAATATTGACTTAATGGATTAAATTCTGGCAAAAGTGATTATTTAATACTAACTAACCATTTTTACTCAAATTTAGTACTAAATTTTTTAAAGTAAAAATCAAAATGTAGCATTAAATATTGAAAATCAATGCTTAAACATAATAAAATTTAAAAATGAAGCTGTACTAAATTTTAGTACACTTTACTATAGATACAAAAACTGCTCATTTGTATACAGAACTTCATAACAAATTTAATTCTAACTATCCGTGTGTAATAAAATTTATGATAGTACTAATTTTTTACACTAAAAATCAAATTGTAGCCTTCAATATTGAAAATCAGCTCTTAAACATTAAAAAATTATGAAACTGTACTAAATTTTAGTACTTTTTAATATGACTACTAAAACTGCTCACTTGTATGCAGCACTTCATAACTAACTATACGTTTACACTAAAATTTAGTACACATTTGTTTACACTAAAAATTAAAATGTTGCTTTAAATATTGCAAACCAGCTCTTAAACATTAAAAAATTAGACATCAAACTGTACTAAATTTTAGTACTTTTTAATATAACTACTAAAACGGCTAATTTTTATGCAGAACTTCTTACTAACAATACTAACACTAACTACCCGTTTGTACTAAAATTAAGTATGTACTAATTTTTGTACACTAAAAACCAAAATGTTGCCTTAAATAGTGCAAAACAGCTCTTTAACATTTTAAAATTAAAATTATAAATTAAACTTGTAAATCGTAGTACTTTTTAAACTTCATAAAACTTAATACTTATTTCCCGTTTGTACTAAAATTTAGTACTAATGTTTTGTGCGTTTACTAAACTTTAGGCCGGATTTAAAAAAATTAAGACTAATAATTAAATATTGAAAAACAGCTTTTTAACATTAAAAAAATTATAAATTAAACTGTACTAAATTTTGGTACTTTTTAATATTAATACTAAAATTGCTCCTTTGTGTGCAGAACTTCATAACAAACAATAAAATAAAATTATCTTCAATTTTGTACCAACAATAATTCAACTTGAAGGTTCTTTCAATCCCCTCACAATGCACCAAAATTGCAGGAAAAATTATGCCGCATTGCGCATTTGACCGGTTCAAGCACTCGACAACCCTTTCAAGTGAGATGCATAAGTTGTGCCACATACAAGTACTGCGCTGAGCATTCCTGGACAACTCGATTGGCCACTCAAGTGCTGGCTGACCAACTGACCACGGCTCAACTTTTTAGGTTTTTCCTTCCAAATAACTTTTTTCTGGCCGCTGCCGCAATTGCAATGAAAATCATTACGTCAACTTACAATTTAATTGCATGCAGCGCACCATTAAAGCGTTAAGTGGTCGCGCATGCGCATGCGGCGCGTGTGTGCGCAATTAAAATGCACCACGAAAAAACGGCATTTTGTGTAAATTTGAATTGCGCGCCACTGACCTGCACATGCAATTACCACAGCGCGTGTCCAGCCGCTCGACAAACGCGTTGCTGCACCTTGTCGCGTTAGGCGGGCTGATAAAATGAAATACAAATTTAAATTTTACACGAAACGGTCATTTCAGGCATTTATAGGAAATTTTCATACATGAAAATGCTTTGTGCAAATTTATACAATTTTTGGAAAATATTACACGCCAGCAGATGTGCTGTTAATGGCCACAAAATTCTAGCAACTGAAGCGAAAACATTGAACTTTTGACCTACGCCATGTATCGAACCCACATACAGACGCACACTCAAGCAGCTTGAATGCATAGATAGCGCATTACTACACACAATTTCCATGTGCCAACATCTAATAATGGCAACAACAACAACAATTACAGCATAAATATTCGCCGAACGTGATTTCACAATTTAGCTGCTGAACACGCGCGCACCACTAAATCTCATTAAGGACGAAAATTCATAATTTCCCCCACTCCATCCCTCTCAACAACATTGCACAACATGAAAATGTCCAAATGTGGGACAGACTTTGGTAAAGCGCGAACGTCCATTCACAGAAGCGACCGTTGAAAATTGTATACAAATCCTTAAATTTGTTTTTGAATGCGCAGGACACTGACGCCGAAACGGGATCACTTACCCGACTCACTCATAAGCGGTAATGCGAGCTGGTTAATGCATAATATGACAGCTTCGTAACATAAACGTCAAATAAAATTGTAATGTTTACGAGCGAATTGAGATTCATTTGTGTGCTGGTTGGACTCTTGTGGTGAAAATGCAGCAGAATAATGGCTATGAAAAATTTTGAAAAAATGAGAAAAAGAAGACATGGCAAAAATATGAAAAAGTTGTTGGCTTGGTAAAAAACAAAAAAAAATCCTTTTAGTGAAATTTAATGTCGGCAAGTCTGAGTGGAATGAATTTTAAAAGCATTGTGGAAAATTAGTTCAATTAAACTGAGAGGTAAAGTTGGCCTTGATCCTTTAAGAATAATGTGATTTAAGTTGGTTTGATTTAAGTTTGTAAAATTGAGGCGCACTTCATGCTACTAAGTTGCACCTAATGCAACTCGGAAGAACCTCACTAAAATGAAAGTGAAACTTAAGGAAGCCAGTGAAACTTATGGAAGCTCAGTAAAACTGAAAAGATTAGCACACCAAATCAAATCTTAGACGAACCTTTCTCACATTTAACCAATACTGACCAGTCCTAACCAACTTTAATCAAACCTAACCTCACTAAAAACACCAAACTAAAACTTAAGGAAGGTCAGTTAAACTAAATGTAATCAAATCTATAAGCCATAACCTCTCTAACATTTTTTGCAATTTTACTCAACACTGACCAGTCTTCACCAATTTTAGCCAAACCTAACCTCACTAAAAATACCAAACTAAAACTTAAGGAAGCTCAGTCAAACTAAATTTGATCAAATTTATAAGCCATAACCTCGCAAAACTATATTTTTTTCAATTTTACTTAACACTGGTCAGACTTAACCAATTTTAGCCAAACCTAACCTCACTAAAAATACCAAACTAAAACTTAAGGATGCTCAGTCAAACTAAATTTAATCAAATCTATAAGCCATAACCTCTCAAAACTATATTTTTTTCAATTTTACTTAACACTGGTCAGTCTTAACCAATTTTAACCAAACCTAACCTCACTAAAAACAACAAACTAATACTTAAATAAGCTCAGTCAAGCTAAATTTAATAAAATTTATAAGCCATAACCTCTCAAAACTATATTTTTTTTCAATTTTACTTAACACTGGTCAGCCTTAACCAATTTTAACCAAACCTAACCTCACTAAAAATACCAAACTAAAACTTAAGGAAGCTCAGTCAAACTAAATTTGATCAAATTTATAAGCCATAACCTCACAAAACTATATTTTTCAATTTTACTTAACACTGGTCAGTCTTAACCAATTTTAGCCAAACCTAACCTCACTAAAAATACCAAACTAAAACTTAAGGAAGCTCAGTCAAACTAAATTTGATCAAATTTATAAGCCATAACCTCTCAAAACTATAATTTTTCAATTTTACTTAACACTGGTCAGTCTTAACCAATTTTAACCAAACCTAACCTCACTAAAAACAACAAACTAATACTTGGATAAGCTCAGTCAAACTAAATTTAATCACATCTATAGGCCATAGCCCTTCAAAACGATATTTTTGGCAATTTTACTAAAAACTAACCAGTCTTAACCAACTTTAACCAAACCTAACCTCACTTAATGCAACTCCAATCAACTTTGTGCCAACACCACAACAACAACTCCCAATTAACTAAATAAGCCGGCATGAAATTATTTAAATTTCTTTACATTTTAATTCCTTTAACATTATGTTTTATACCTTAATTCGTTCGTTCCAATTACGCTTTTATACTCAGGTGTAACCGTCATACACAAAAGGACACCGACAAACACCACGCCAGCTCCATAATTACACACTTTTCCACACAGACAATAACAACGAGTGAAAGGGAAAGCGCGACGCGTTGTCTCCTTCCGTTCGCCTTTTAACTCGCCAACAGTCGCGAGTGTCCTTCTCAGTGACGTTGCGGCGGAAAGAGGCCGCCGCGTGCCGCATTAAAATTAATGAAATAATTGCGTTGGCAGCACGTTGCAGTGGCATTAAACTATGTCTAGAAAAACCCATCTAATTCGGGGGCTGCATACAATAATTACAAATTGTCAAATGGAGAAAAAATTACTTTGCAGTATATACAAAAATGTTTGTTCATAAATATGAGTAAAAATTGCATGAAAGGACACTAAATGATGTGTGTTTACTTTTGGCTAAAATTTTCGTTGTAATTGCTGCAGCAGAATTACCGGAAATGGCATTTTTGTGCAGTTAAACGATTTAAATGACAAATTACAAATTACAACAACAATTTGTGGCCTACAGAAATTCAATTTGGAACACATTGCTGTCAAAAATAATTAGTCCTATTTTTCTTTACAATTCCAATGCTAATCCTTTCTTCCTTCTCTACTTGCAGGTAAGTTTTCCGATCATCCTTTAACGTAGACTAATGCCTGCAAATGTGTTAATCGGCTTTGCTGTGAGTAAATTTGTTTGCTAATTTATAGTTAAAAAAATGTAAAATCTTGCAGCTGGCATTCGATTGGTGGCGAGCGTCCCTTCAAACCGCATGTAAACCACACCACAGCCCACCGTTCAACTATCAATGTTTGATAAATTGTCAAACATACATCAAAATCTGCACCACATAACGTTGAAAGACAACGCCGAAAAATCCACTCCTTACGCCTGACTTCCTTGCACAATGCTTTTGCTGTTTTTGGTCTATTGAGAGCAATTTTTCTTCTTTTGCGCATGCGCAACATATCGTCTTACCTGTAAATTGTAACAGCATACAAGCTGCTTCATACTTGTCTGTGGTGTGTAGGGTTACTTCCCTGTGCCAAATAGAGCTCACAGCCCATGAAAGACAAAAATAAATGTCCGTTACTCAGACATTGATTGATTTTTCTGTAGAAAATTCAATTTTTTTTACTTATTGCTGAACTGGATTTTTCATTGACAGCAGCAATTCCATATTAATACGTTTCCTTTTAAGTTTTTTTTTTAATCTAAAAAATTAGAAATAACACTGAAACGCCTTAAATTATATTCAGAGAAGCTTCTGCATTTTTTCATGTGATTAAGTTTTTCTTATTAGATAAAAAATATTAGATAAAAATATCAATTGTTGTACTAATTTAAAGTCGCCTTAATAGTCACCGCATCTCGCAGATGATCAGATTGTAGAAGTAAGAGATTTCATTCGTGTCCTCTGATGCTCAATAAAAACCTAAAATACTTCAGAAAAAGCCTCCAACTGAACAGTTTTCCAAATTGTTTCCACCTTCTCACCGTTAATTTTTAGTTTAGGATGACCCACCACACTACACCTTTTCAAGTTGTATATCAGAAAATTCAACGTGTATTTCAGATTTTAAAATTGAATTTCAGCGTTTAAAATTGTATTTCAGATTTTAAAATTGAATTTCAGCGTTTAACAGCCCTATTCTGGCAACCGCAACAATAGTCACCTCGGTACCAATTGAATACTTGGTAACAATT
Organism: Melieria picta; assembly: GCA_964056695.1. NCBI lineage: Eukaryota > Metazoa > Arthropoda > Insecta > Diptera > Ulidiidae > Melieria > Melieria picta. Next base: position 77,966,033 of record OZ057399.1, on the reverse strand, counting down.
GTCACTTTTTGGTATTCTGGAGCAAATTCAAAAGCTCAAAAGGTGACAATTGTTTCGAAATTTGTTACCTCCGTAGGAGCAGGTGACAAGCATACAAAAATTATAAAATTCAAATTTCGTGTTCAAATGCGCCTTGAGAAACTGCAAAAAAAATGCTTCAGCTTCTCCTGCGTCGCGACGCGTCGTGCGCTTAAACTTAGGAACTCTAAAAACCAAAAGAATATATACATACATTGTGAAGAAACTAAAAAAAAAAGACTTGCTTCGCCAGATTATCTGCATTTGCCACTTTTTGTTTGTTTATTTTTTTACAGTTTGACAGAAAAAATACAAAAAACAGCTGTTTCGTCAGTAAAAGAGCTTTCACCTCGAGTGGTGAATTGTTTGAACTTTCTTCTTGTCACCATTTTTCCAGAATACGGAAACAATCAAATTCAATTCAATTGTTACGGGGGGTAAATTTAAGATTGAATTTCAGATTTTTCAAATTGTATTTCAGCGTTTAAAACTGTATTTCAGATTTTCAAATTGAATTTCAGATTTTTCAAATTGTATTTCAGAATTTTTCAAATTGTATTTCAGAATTTTTCAAATTGTATTTCAAATTTGTGAAATTGTATTTCAGATTTGTAAAATTGTATTTCAGAATTTTTCAAATTGTATTTCAGAATTTTTCAAATTGTATTTCAGATTTGTAAAATTTTATTTCAGGCTATAATATTGAGATTTTTCAAGCTGTATCTGCAACTGTATTCGTATCGGGACTTGGAATTGACGTTGAACGTTAAATTTTCTGATATACAACTTGAAAAGGTGTAGGGAACTGTAACTATTACAGCTAGAGACCCAAAAGAGTCTGTGTCGACCTGATCTGCCAACTTTCCTAATCTAACCTAATCAGTTTCTAATAATTTTCATTCAGTTTATTGGTTTATGGCTTATTGGATAATCACAATTTTCTAGTTCAAGCAATTTCAGACCCAGAGAAAGTCTCCAGTTGTACAGTTTTCGAACATTTCTAATGAAATATATGGGACCAGAGGATCATAATTGACTTGTTCAAGCCTATTTTAGACCCCATCAAAGGACTCCACTGTATAAAGTTTATCAACAATTATACCATAATTCAAGATATTTCACAAGTTGGTAAAGACTGCCTTGTTAAAATTAATTTTCAGTTTTGAGAGCGTTTTCAGATATTCAGAAATTGATTTAGTTTAGATTACGTTGATAAAAAAGTAAAAAAAATATCAAAAGTATTAAACATTTTTAACCCCTAAAGGCAAAAAAAATGTGTGACCAGACATGAAAAGTAAATTTTTTACCCCTAATGGCTTTGATCAATAAGACACAATTTCACAAAGAAATGCCCATTTTTAATTTTTAATTTTCGCAGTTGCAACCCTCCAACATAAGAAAAGCGACCTAAAAAAATTTATGTTTGAAAAATGAGTTTTGCAAATTTTTTATGCTGCTTTGCTAATCGTTTGTGTGCCTATGAACTTTGAATTCGAACTGAAAGGTGAAGCAATTTATTTATTTATTTTTTAATTTTTATTTTAATTAATTTTTATTAAATAAAATAAAAATTTAATTTTAAATTTCATTTTTTATTTTAATTACAACACTAATCATATATTTTTGCAAAAATTTTTATTATTACAAAATTAATATAATATAATAATTTGTATTAATACAAAATCAAACTATACAAAAATTAAAAAATCAAATATTTTCTATTAAAGTTTTCCTTCAACAATATTTTTTTACTTAGAAAAATATTTAAGTACTAAAATTTTGATCCTTTAAATTTGTCTTTAAAGAAACCCTTGAAACATTTTCAATCTCCCTGGCATCTTTGCCACCAAACGACAGCTGTAATAAATTTGTTAGACTCTATCGTTTGCCCTTCCATGCAATTAGCGCAGAAAATAGCAATCAAAGGCCAACAACTGCAGTTGGTGCGCCTTCAGCTGACAATTACCTTGCACTTTCTTTTGCGAGGACACAATTTTCCAAAAGTGCAACGAATTGTCAAAAATTATGGCAACAGCCAACTCTGTCACACGGCACCGAACAATTTCGACAGCACAAATTGCACAAAAACAAAGGTGCAAAGGGTTGACAAGGATTCGCATCCTTGTTGCGCCACAGCTAATAATTATGTCATGTGTGTTTGTGTGCGCGCTGACAGTGCACTTCTTATTTATTTGTTGCACTCGAATGCGAGTAACATTTGTTGCATGCGAAATGCGAAAAATTGCGCGTCTCGCCAGTTTTGCAATTTCATGCGCCTTAAGTTGTTCACGCTTGATTGGCAAAAGCGGTGCAAATTTTGTAGAAATGAGTGCATAAATCGTTGCAAATTGTGTTGCGAATTTCCACGTGTGACAATAATTTTTATGAATTATTAATTTTTATGAAAACATGCTTTGTATGTGCGAGTGATTTCTGGTAAAAGTTCTTACTTTGGGTTAGTAAAAAAAATTTGAAAAATATTAATGAAGTACAAATGTCTGGCTGGCGTGCGAAAATATTCTGTGGCACAGTGTCTGCTACATTAATCCCCAAATATTTTGCTTGGCAGCTGTTTGCCAAAAATGTCCATAATCCATGCAGATTTTAACAGCCCTAACATTATTCTTGGGCAATCAACAGAGCCTAATGAATTTTTAATCGAATACATTTTTGCATGGAAAGTACAATGTGGCATACATTGAGAGAAAATTTGAACAGAACTTGGCTGGGATTTGGTAGAAATGTGTTTATAGTGTCAGCCAACTGAAGTAAAGATTTTTTCTTTTCTGAAAGTCAGAAAATGTTAGGGTGATAAGTTATAGAAAAAATTTATAAGGAACGCAATGAAAAGAAACAATTTTTTTTTAATTTTCGAGAACGTTAACTAGTTTTGAGTCATATTATAGTTGAATATATTTAAATCAAAGAAACTTTAAAATATTTGTGGAGTTATTTAAAATTGTATAGGTTCAAATACATATTTTTTCTTTGGTGTATTTAAAATTGAAAGTCCTCAAATTGAAGTCATATTAATCTGATTATATTTAAAGCAAACTTTAAGATATTTTCTGAATTATATAGAAATTTTATAAATTTCAAAACATATTTTGTTTAGTGTATTTAAAATAGAAAATCTTTAAATCTTCAAATTGAGTTCATATTTTAAATGAATATATTTGAAGCAATGAAACTTAAAAAAATTTTCTGAGCTGTACAGAAATTTTACAGGTTTCAAAACATATTTTTTCTTGGTGTAAATATTTAAAATAAAATATCTTTCGATTCAAGTCATATTTTATCTGAATATGTTTAAAGCAATGAAACGTTATGAAATTTTATAGGTTTCAAAACATATTTTTTTCGGTGTATTTAAAATAGAAAATCTTCAAATTTTGACTTGAATATTTATTACTATTTTATTATTTTATCTGAATATACTTAAAGCAAAGAAATTTCAAGATATTTTCTGAACTGTACAAAAATATTATAGGTTTAAAAACATTATTTTTCTTTGTATAAAAATTTAAAATAGAAAATCTTTAAATCATCAAATTGGAGTCGTCATATTTTATCTGAATATGTTTAAAGCAAAGAAACTTTTTCTATTTACTAAAACTAAACTACTAAACTATTTTCTGAACTATACAGAAGTTTTATAGGCTTCAAAATATATGTATATTATTTTTTAGTGTATTTAAAATATAAAACTTCAAGTAAAGATGTTCACATATATTTTATTGGTATCAATGCCTACATTTCCCTTAACTTTAAAAAATTTTTGATATATGTATATATTTTTTTTACATTTAAATATATAATTTTTCTTAGTGTAATCTCTGCTCTCATTTCATTCAGTTTGCGGTCTAATGAAAATTATGCCTGACTGCCTTTCGTTTTGTTTACATGCACTAATCCCTATGTAGACAGTACAAATCTTAAAGGCTTCAATATCCAGGCACATTTTTGGCAACCGTTAGCTACAATTTTGAAGTAGAATCTACCCTATAATTTAGATAGTAAATTATTTGTTTGGGTCAGCTGTTCCCAGTGCGACTTTGCTATTTTTACGCGCAAATTACATATTTTTTTTAAATAATTTTTTGCATCACATTGAAGGCTTTACTTAGCATCGTTCGAAAGATCCGATTTAGGTCAAATATGCATTGTTTTGTTCGATAACTTGTTGCCATTTTGAAATTGATTCTATTATGTCTCTGGCAAAGAAATCCTCGTCTCTTTAGGCCAAAAACTGGGACAGTCGGTTTGCAAAAGTTTCTCTTGAGACAGGAACAGGGAAGAATCACAGTTTGAACAATTGTCCTTTCGGAGCGTGGTGCATCTTTGACGCCAAAATGACCGAAACTGAATCGAAGAAATCAGATTTGCTCCTGATTGACTGTTACAGTATCCGAACCATAAACACTACTCACATTTTCAACTGCCTGGCTTGCGTTTTTGCCTTTAAGAAGGAGCAAAACTGTAAAATATGGCATATTATCTCTTTTCTGATGTTCACCTTCGACGTCCGCTCAATCAAAACTGAGTCAAGCAATTACAAAGCTGTCTGAAAAGTTTTTTTAAGTACAAAGTCTCATCTTCCAAATGCCACTAAACGTAAGTCTATCACTCGTATACAACGCGAGGTACAGATTTAACAGATTTTACAGATTTAAATCCATCTCTACAAAAAATATAAGAAATCCATTCTTTTAATTATTCATAATATTTTTAAGTTTTTTTTTTAAATTCTTAATTAAACTCTTTCCAATCAAACTTAACAAATTTTTCTCATTCTGAAAAGAAGTAAAATTGTTTGTATTTGCACTTTAATTCCTAATTCCTCACATAAAAACTCTCCAACTCTCTTAAAGCACTGCAACAATTTATCATTTCGGCTCTCTTTTGCAACAAATGACACACATTATGCGCCCGTTTTGGCAAATATCATCACAAAAAGATAAGGGTTCCCCCCATCATTGCCATAAAATATTTATTTAGGCTAATATGATTACAAAAAATTTTGAATTGCGCACACAAAAGACATCAATAATTCAGCAGCACTTTGAAAAAATTATGTTACGAAAACAAAAACATAGCAAAATAGGCCTAAAAAGTTCGACAAAATGCCAAACGTGAGCTACTTAAAGGCTCAAAATATGCTTGGCAAGTTATCAAAATACTTTTTGTGCGCTAAAAATATTTTTCTGGCTACCCAAAAGTATCCTGCTTCCCATTTCATATTTTTTTTTCTGTGCTTTGCCGGCTCGCCACAGACACGTGACAGCCGCCAATGTAATTCCAAATTAAAAAAAACACTCTGGCCTGGCTGCCAGAGTGCTTCGAGTGAAAACTGCAATCAAGTAATCTATTTACTTCATGTCTGCTGCATTTATATACTTCACAAGTTGACTTTATTGATTTAAGCGGAAATATTGCAAGAAGACCAAAATGGTTAGAGGCCAAATAGGCAGACGATTCCGGTTGGAAGCAGCTGACAGCATAAATTTCAGATATACTTAATGTCAGCCATGATACGAGGCAATTAAATTGCTGTAAAATCTGTTTTTATGTTAGTAGAACAGTAAACGCGCCTAAAATCACACTAACTTTTACTTTTCAACATCATTTGTGCGTCAAATTAAATCAAACAGTTAAAACTGCACACACTTACTGCGATGCTGTGCTGTATGGCTTCTGGCATTTATTTGGCATGCTGCCAATTTACTGTTTGACTGGCACAAAATCAAAGCATACTTTCGTGCTATGAAGCCGGTGCACTCAACATAAGTGAGTTGCCCCGCTAATTGCAATTAAATTTTGTTGAAAAGAGATTTTGCAGGCACAGCTGGTACAGTTGAAGCTTGCAAAACGCTTTCACAGCAAATTACGCCTAAAAGTAGGCAATAATTTGTTCAGCTGATATCAGCAAATAACTTTAACACACATTTATTTCGCTAAAATATTTATTTTATTCTATTCAACATTAAATCAAATAAAACGGATTACACTTGCCACTTTTTACAGCCTAAAAGTATGCTAAACTTTTTGTCGGCTATGCAAAGCGCAAATAACTATTGAACAAATGTTTTTGCTGCTTTCTTTGCTTACGAGTCAGTCAATTATTTAAAATCAAAATTCCTCTGGAATTTTTTGCATTCATAGGCGTTGTTGTTGTTCTGCCTAAAAGCTCACTAAAATTTTCAGCTGTCAACTGGAATGTGGGTCAAAAATTGATGCTCGAAAATGTAGCAAAAGCTGCTGGCAAATACTCGTCGATAACGTTGCATGCTCGTTGAAATTATTTTCTTTTTTCCAACTAAATGTGTCAAATATGCTGCATCGACTACATTTCCGCCTGCCAATTGTTGTCAATATTGCACGCTGCTGTCGGCATGTGGCTGAAATAAAAAAATTGTCTACTTTGGCTGACATTTTCAGTTGAGACTGTTTGAATTTTTGTGCAACATGGCGAAAGATTATGGCTCTATATGTGTGTATGTGTGTGTGGGTATGTAGAAAATAAATGTTCGTTCAAGTGCATTTCGTTGTAGTGCCAGCCATCGTAATAACAAATATGTAGTAATATTCATTGTGGTTGGTAGAAGCTCCTGGAAAATATTTCGGCAATTTCAGTAAACGTAATGCAAACAAGCGATTGGCATTTCATGGCATAGTTGTAGGCGCACATTTTTAAGAGTTTGTTGTCTACGTAAAACAATTCCATAGGTACTTCGTAGATTATGGTAGGAAGTAGTTTCGATACGCTGCACAGTGATTCGTTTCATAGACAAAATTCAAAAAATTTATAGTCTCAGAATTTTATGATTTTGATGTCATTTGAAAGGTAAAACTCCAACTAAGAAAACCCCAAAAAATCTGTGCAAAAAATTAATTAGTGTGTGTGCAAAAGTGGCTCAAAGTTGAAACTTTTTTCACAAAAAAATGTAAACACATATTTTCTGTTTTTTAGTCTATTGAGTAAAATAAATTGTAAAAAGACATGGTTGTCAAGAAGTTGCTGAAACTTTCAATATAGATTAAGAAATGATGTGGCCATTTTCGCTTTTAATGTTGTCTCAAAATTTTCAAAGCTGAGGCTTTTACATCACTTTTAATTAAACATATTTTTCTAAATTAACAATCTGAAAATTGGCAAAACTTAGAGGAAAATATCTAAAAAGTATGTGAAAGTATGTTCCTGGATTTTTTTTTTAATTTTAAGCAGCATTCTCTCTTTGTCGGATAATGTAATTACATCCTCCGATATCTTCCGATCTCAGAAAATAATTCAATTTGAAAAGTGGTCTAACCACGTATTTTTCGACATTTATTTTTTTTATCCCTAAAAGTATGCAATCAGCATTAAAAATTGAGAAAACTGCAAAAAAGCAAAACATACGTCTATTATTATCGTTTTTGTTGCAAAACTAAACGGTCCTAAGACAATTTCTGTTACTCTTTACAATTATCAATGTTGACGTTACCGATTAAATGTAAAATATGAAAAATCTAGCCAACACACTCGTTGCTATAGCTCACCAAAAATGACGAAAATTGCAAATTTAAGTCTCAGGCATTGCCAAACTACAAAAGTTTAAGAAAAACAAAATGGAGATTTCAATTCAGCAGACCATGAATAACTAGTAAAATTTTAATAAATTTTATGAAGAACGGAACACTCCTTCTAATTTTGTCCCGCGGTTGTATGGAGTCGAATCACTGTGCGGTGTGGTGTCTAGAAATCACAAAAATTTTGAGATTCATAGATTTGAATTCATTTCGTAATTGTTGCATATTTGTAAGAGTTCGATACAAATAGAATAATTCAAACTAGCATTGTTGCTTCTATGTTCACATGTTTTTGTTTTGATTTAAATATCTATTTAAATATGTATCTATCTATGTATCTATCTATGTATCTATCTATCTATCTATCTATCTATCTATCTATCTATCTATCTATCTATCTATCTATCTATCTATCTATCTATCTATCTATCTATCTATCTATCTATCTATCTATCTATCTATCTATCTATCTATCTATCTATCTATCTATCTATCTATCTATCTATCTATCTATCTATCTATCTATCTATCTATCTATCTATATATCTATATATCTATCTATGTATCTATCTATCTATCTATCTATCTATCTATCTATCTATCTATCTATCTATCTATCTATCTATCTATCTATCTATCTATCTATCTATCTATCTATCTATCTATCTATCTATCTATCTATCTAGCTATCTATCTATCTATCTAGCTATCTATCTATCTCTCTATCTATTATCTATCCATCTATCTATTTATCTTTCCCTCTATCTATTTATCTTTCCCTCTATCTATATGTCTGTCTATCTATCGATCTTCTTGTGGCCTATATGTGTCCTGCGGCAAGTTCTCGTGACCTGATAATCACTTCAACCTAACCTAGGTTTATTTTCTTCCTTCTTCATAGATCTTAATTTCCTACTTAAAAACGCGCATTCGAACTCTTTGATCAGTTTGCATGAAACAAAGTGACAGTAAAAGTATCTGATTACAACAAAATACTGTCTCATAAATTTCAAGCAATAGAAAACAACCGCATTTCTAATGGGATGACCTAATATGTTTTTAGAGAACTTTTAAACAACTTTCAATTAGCAAAACTCAACTTCTTTCCTTGTACATTCTGCCAACTTTGAGCTCTTTTTCCATTCAGCTTCCGAAAAGAAAATTTGTAAAATTTTTGCCATGTTTTTGAACAAAATATTTTCAAATTTTTCTTTCTTCAATTGCGTTTTCTTACTCATAGCATATTTATTTATAGTTGCTTTCGCATTGAAAAAACACAAATCATTTTGTTGTTGCTCCTCACGCCATCGTTGTTGACGTCACAGTTTGTCTGCTGATCTCAGAAATTGTGGCGATTCATCACGGCGCCGTTTATGAATTTCGCAAAGTTGTGCCACATTGACAAAATTTGTGTTTTTCATGATCAAAATTTGATTAGTTGTTGCTGTATTCAATTTTGGTTTTCTATTTTTATAAAAAAAAGCTTTGTCAATGAACCTTTCAACAGTGCATCCTTGACGAAAGTTGAAAACATTCGCCGGGTGATCAATACATTTGAAATATATATAAGTTATATATAGATTGTAGATCCTCTATAGCACGTCAGCTATTACGTGCACGTACACACGGCTGCACTGTTTATGTACGTTTGTTTGTTTTCAAGTTAGTTTTGTAAACACTTTTTTTATTGTGCATACAAAAATAATGACAGCCTTGATTTTTGTTGCTTTCTTCTTACTCGAAATGAAATTTATGGTTCTGTTAAAAAGTGCTCAGCTCTGAGAACTTATTTTTTTTTTAATTGTAATTCTGCAAATAGCCAAATTATGTTTACTACATATTTGTTTATTTTTTTATGAAGGACTTGTTGTTGTTTACTCACACAGTGTTGAATATTTATAAACTTTACTCTTTGACGCATTGATTGCGTTCTCAAAATTTCGTAGCACCGCCAAAACGTTCGACAACTTGTTTTCTTGATTTTTGCATAAAATTTAATGTCCAAATGTAACTTTAAAGTGTTCAGTAATAAATACACAAATATAAAAACTTGTAAGATTTTAATTTACAACTTTGCTATGCTTTGTGCGCGTCACGTCAGCGTGTTGAACGTTTGCAAAGTCAACACAGATTTTGGCGTTAATTAATGAGGGAAAACACATTAAATGCTTTTTTAATTGCACTAATTAAATTGTTGCTATTTAGCACTTCGTCGAGATATTTCACATTCATAGAGTTTGTAGTACAATGTGAATTGAGAGATGTTTTCAGTTTTACGCTCTGGCGCAGAATTTTTGTTTTGATACGGAAAAATCCTAAAATTGAAAGAAGCGGAAAAGTTTTGAAGTAAAACTTTAATGTGATTTCGAAAAAATTATATTTGTGTAAGCTAGAGAACCTTGAGATCTGTTTAGATTGGATGGAAGAAGAAGTGTAGAAGTCCAAAGGTAGTTTTGAAGATTGAAAACAGTGTGTAAGCTAGAGGACTTAGAGATCTGTTTAAGGTGGATGAAAGGAGGAGTGTAAAATTCCAAGGGATGTTTTGAAATTAAAAAACAAGGTATGTTCGAGAAAATTGTATTTGTGGAAGCTAGAGGAATTAGAGCTCTGTTTAAGGTGGATGGAAGGAGGATATTTCTTTAAGCTAGAGGACTTAGAGATCTGTTTAAGATGGATGGAAAAAGGAGTGCAAAATTCCAAGGAATGTTTTGAAATTAAAAAACAATGTGTTTTTGAGGAAATTATCTTTGTGGAAGCTAGAGGACTTAGAGCTCTGTTTAAGGTGGATGGAAGGAGGATATTTCTTTAAGCTAGAGGACTTAGAGATCTGTTTAAGATGGATGGAAAAAGGAGTGCAAAATTCCAAGGAATGTTTTGAAATTAAAAAACAATGTGTTTTCGAGGAAATTATCTTTGTGGAAGCTAGAGGACCCAGAGATCTGTTTAGATTGGATGAAAGATGGAGTCTAGAAGTCCAGAGGATCTAATGGATTCCTTAGTACAAGAAAATGGAAGGATTGTAGAAGCCCAAAGGTGACAAAGCTAGACGTCTGCTAAGGACAAGAGGAAAGAACCATTTTGTTCTTGTCCAATTTTTGTATGTATTTAACTTTTTCCAAGCAAACCAGTTACTCCAAAGTTAAAGCCCCACAATCATTTTGACAAAATTTAAATTCTTCACATAAATTTCCAAATATTTATAAATATTTTCTTATTTATATTAAACTTTTACTTTGACAACTATTTACTTTACGATTATTTTCCTTGAACAAGACTTATTTTTCATTAACTGAATTTGTTGAAAAATATGAAGAATTCACTATATATGTAAAAAAATCGGTTGAGATATGACCTTCTCAACCGAGTAAACATTTTGAAAGTTCAGGATGTCTGTCAAGAAGGCTTAGAAATTACAAAATCAACAGTGATAGCCATTCTGCTACCCGCGAGGCAACGTGGCCGTCGCACAGTGCTTCGAGAGTGGACAAAAATGAGAAAAAAATTATCGCGGATTTTGACAAAAGTAGTATCATGTTAAAGGTAATTGTTTAATTAAGCTGGATCCGAAATACTTTTTCGAAAAATTGTCGAGATTAGGAGATATAGCTTTTCAAATTCGGATATATTTTTACAAAAATTTATGAAGGGGAAAAATGAAATTTAGGTGCTTGTATAAAAAAATTGTAAAAAATGTGTTTTTGTAGATAGGCTACTAGTTTCATTTAAAATTAAAATTACATTGATAGGAGCGAGACCGTTGATCGGTTTTTTTTGTTTAGCATAAATATTTTTTTTTGTACGAATTTTCAAAAATGAATGTTTTTTAACCAATGAAAATTAAAAATAACCAAATTTAGAAAGATAATTTAAATCGAATGGCGTTAACTGGCGTAAATCCTTTGTATGACCTTTTTTAGATGGACTTTCTTCTCTTAAGTCCGCAAAAAATCTGCGTCGTTTTGCGCATTTGGAAAATATTCAATTTTTTCGAAACTACTAATGTTGATTTTTTTACAGAAATCGCTTGAGTTAAAATTACGACCAAAATGTGTAACCAAGTCAATGCCACGAACTATGAATGTTTTTTATAAAAATAGGTTTGGCACGCCTATTTAACCCATTATGAGCCATATTATCAAATTTTTTCATTATTATGGAATTTGTTTGCTAAAATGTGATTTAACGCTAATATATTCTAAAAAAAAGAAGGAATGTCAAATTTTGAAGAAGGTCTAGTTTTGAAGAATAATTTTTATAATAGTCTCGCCGTTATAAATTGAGCTGCATTGCATATTCACCTGTCTCATCTCCATGTTAAGCTCTACGGATATCAAATAAACAAAAAATATATCCTTTAAGCAACTTTACCGCCCTCTTTCCACCCTTTAAATGACGAATTTAGAAAAACGCTAAAATACGTCTTTTGTTATTGGTTTATTAGTATACATATACACAATTTTAAAACAATCCGATCAAAAAACGATGTTCGTTCATATAAGCTTCAACACCCCCTTTTCGCCCTTTCAAGATCGACGTTTTTTAAATCACTTCTTTTTAAGGGTTGACTTTCCAAAATACAACTTTTGACCAAATTTTATCATTATAGCTCCAGCGGTTTGGGCTCGGTGATGATAAAATAATATATAACCATATATATTCGATTTTTTTAAACTATATATATTTTTTTTGGAAACAAACACAAATTCTGAAGCCAGCAGCCCAAAATGACTTAGACTGCAAATTTTCAGCGAATTTCACGTACTCCTTCTATTTTTGCCGCAATTTTGTATGGAGTCGAAGCACTGTGCGTCGCTGCTATTCGCGAGTAGCAGAATGGTCATCACTGCTCTACAACGCAAGTATTCGAATATCAAATAATTCTACATCTTGGTCCCAAAAACAATTACATTAAACTTCTCTTTAGACATCGAGTCAATTGAGTCCATTGTACCAAATATTCAATCTTCACTTATTTTGCTCACTCATTTCATACATTTCAACGCATCCATCGACATAAATAACCTGAAGTAATTCATCTAATTTCCATATAACCCAATTCACAAGGCACCTTTTTAGTCTCTCACTGTAATTAGCCTCCAAGTCTGATGCCATGAACTAAAAAAAACCCAACAAATCTTCCCAGTTTACACTTTGACTGCACTTATGCGCTGCGTCTGAATTATGTGGAACTTTAAAATTAAAAAAGTGCACTGCACTTTGACGAGTTTAACAACTTGTTGTTAAGTGATTTTTATTGAATTTGCATTTTTATTATTGATTCAATAAAGTGCAAGCGGCAAATGCAGCAAATAAAACACGAAAACGTGTAGAGCGAAAAATATAAATTCAAAGCAGCGGCACAGCAACAGCCGGCAGGCAGCAGTTAACCTTTGACTTTGCGCCAACGTAAATGTCTGATAACACACATGTTTTCTAATACTACAAAGATGTATTTTTAATTTTTATTTTTTTTATTATCAGATGAGCAGCAATCAAAGCAAATTGTTTGGTGTGAAGCAAATTGTAAACAATGAAAGCAATAAAAGGAAAGGTGCCGCTGTTGTTAGGCGAATCAGATTTGTGCAGTCAGCAAAAAGGGGGGCAATGATTTTTGTTTTTGCTAGAGGAGAATTGTTTTTTTTTAAGAAAATATGAAATTTGTGTTTGTGAACTTTTTGATTCTATTTTAAATTTGGTGCTTAGTTACAGCTACCAAACTCAGTGATTAGCGCCTTGGACCACAAGTCATATTTGGTTTTGGGTGCAAATGTGAACAAAATTAGTTACAGTTACCAAACTCAGTGATTAGCGCCTTGGACCACAAGTCATATTTGGTTTTGGGTGCAAATGTGAACAAAACAACAATTTCACAAAAAACATTTGTCTGTCTGGTCAATTATGTAAATAATAAAATTTTCGGTAAAGCCCATTTAAGTTCAAACGAAAAGTTTATAACAAAACAAAATCAACTTCTTTCAAGCGAAACAGAATCATGTAAATAATTTGCTTGCTTTTGTTTTACATTTTCAAAATTTCCCCATAATTCTAACACTAATTCATACACTTTATATAACAACAACAACAATAAACAACAAAGCATTAATAATTCGTGGAAAATTACTATAACCAAAGTGCAAGTTGTCGATGCAAGAAAGTGAAAAGGCGGAAAAGCTTTTCCGCCGCATTTCCCCCTCAACACAATAACACTTTTGCTTTGCAAGAAAACCAAATATTGAAATGCGGTTCATGCTGCTGCGCGCAATTTCCGGTAAATGTGAAAACGTCACCGTTGGCTGTGGCAGTGGCAGTGTGGCCAGCAGCCAAAAGCGGTCGCGGCTTTTCAAACAAATAAAACCAGCAGCCAGCCAAAGGGGGGAGGAAGCAAAAATTCAAATAAACCCAAATACTTTCAGTGATTTCAATGCTGATTGCAGCTGCAGCATTGTGGTCGCTTGCCAAAAGTGCAGCACACAATGGAAAATTGGAGTATACAATTAGAAAAAAAAATTAATATTTATTAAAAAATTATTTTAAAAAAAATAATAAAACTAGTTTTTAAAAATTTCAAATTTTTTGGCTTTCAATTTATTATCACTTTTTGCCAAAAGTGTAGCATGGAACGAAAAATTGAAGTAAGAAATTTAAAAAAAAATTATAAGTATGTAAGTTAAAAAAAACTTATTAAAAAATTATGTAAAAAATTCAAAAATTCCTTTTTTATTAATTATCACTTTTTGCCAAAAGTGCAGCACGCAACAGGAAATTGGAGTATAAAATTAAAACAAAAATTTAATACTTATTAAAAATTATATTAAAAAATGCATCAAATCAGTAAAAAAAATTTAAATTGTTTGGCTTTTTTTCAATTTATTATCACTTTTTGCCCAAAGTGCAGCACGCAACAGAAAATTGGTGTATAAAACGTAAAAAATTTTAATACTTATTAAAAAAAATATATTAAAAAATTCGTCAAATCAGTAAAAATAAAAATAAATTAAAATTTTTTGGCTTTTTTCAATTTATTATCACTTTTTGCCAAATTGCAGCACGCAACATAAAATTTATTAAAAAATTATTTGCAAGAAAATCATAAAACTAATAAAAAAAATTATAAATTTTTTGGCTTTTTTCAATATATTTTTTTATTTGGCCAAAAGTGCAGAACGCAACGAAAAATTCTAGCATCAAATTTAATAAGAAATTCATACAAATATTTATTGTGTCATATTTTAAAGCCTATTTCAATTTATTATCACAATTTTTCAATTTATAAAATTTTCAACATGCGACTGTGGTTTGAAAAGTTGTTGACCTAACCAAAATAACATACAAGGAATGTTTTTCTCAAATTTATTTTTATTTCTCTACATACTTAGTCTCGTTGTAAGTCTACACACATCTCCCAGTGATTCATTCAATTCTTGAACCCTTAAATTTGTTTCTTTAGCTCATAGATATATTAATAATTTTATAGTCTTCTTCAATATTTAATATAAAAGTTTGAATTTTCAATTCAACTCTAAATTTAATTTAGAAAAGTCTGAAAAATTTCCGACCTTACAATGGTACAAACAATTTTTTTCTTAAATTTCAAAAACTCAAAAATTCCAACAACATTTTTTCTGAAATTTTTTGTTTCACACGGTCTTGACTGCATATTTGTAGCCTTTTTCAATAATTTTGTTTCACATAAAAAATTCAAAACATTTATAAAAATAGCACAAAGCTTTGTAGCCTTTTTCAATAATTTTTTTAACATCTGTTCACATAAAATATGCAAAAAATGTATAAAAATAGCGCAAAGTTTTAACATTTTTAAACTGGTTTATTTTTTTTTTTATAAACGAGCCAACGCGCAGGGGATACCCCTTTAAATGCGAGGCATTGCGGTTCAGGAATGTATTATTGTAGTCTCTTCAAGTTTATTATTAATAATTTTTTTTATTATTAATTTTTAAGTTAAAAGTACTCACTTTATGGATTCCTACCGTTTTTCTTTACAAATCTCCATATAGATTTTTTTCTGTGTATATTATGGATTACATTTTCCGCTGCTTATGGCTTCGAGATATGTAATTACGATGCGCATTGGGTTTATAATTCTTTTTTTTCAAATCTCATTGGTAGCAATGCGTTTCCTTGCATTGTTGTGTTCGTTGGCTTTCGGTCATATTTTGCTGCACACAACTGTAATTACAACAATCGGCATTGGGTTAAATGTATAATCAACAAATAGTTACGGCTGTTGGATTGTGTGTGATGCCACAAGACAAATTGAAAGAAATTTATTCAAGTTTACTACTAAAGTTTATTAGCAGCGCCTCAGGTAAGTGAACTCGTGAAAGTTCACAAAAAGTTGCAATGAGAAGATGTGATGTGGATTAAAGTTGTGTCTGTGTGATTAAAATTTTAGATAATTTCACTCACTATTTTAATAAGGAGTGTAGAAAGTTAAATTTAATTAAAAAGCATTAAAAGCAAATTTTAATTTCAAGTTACTAAACCAAAGTTTCAAAGATACTAAATTAAACTTTGTTTTTAAATTTAAATTGTAATGCGCACAAACGCAATGTGCCGCCACGTTATTCTTGATTAAATATTCAAATTGTTTTTCTCTTTTTCGTCTCATTTCAGGTAAGTGACTGTCGCCGGTTGTCATATCCACTTCACTCGCAGACACCGCATGACCTCACCTGCTGCGCGCGCGCTGACGTTTGAGATCTGCGCCGAGCGTGAACCGGTGTCTGGTGTTAGTCATCTGATTTGGACACTTATGCAAACAAATTATTTGTTATTTATAAACAATTGCAAAGTCAATATTTGCGCATATGCAAATTTCGCTGGTGTATTGATTAGTCCAGTCACGCGATGGATTTTTTTTTAATAGATATTTGTTTGAGACTTTTGAGTCATTATTTGAGATTTTGGAAATGACAACACAGCCATACTTTAGTATATCAGTAGTAAAGTTAGAGTAACTGATTTGGTTATCATTGAGTGTGCGACGTCAGTTTGACAATGTCAATGAGGGAGCTGAATCAGTTATGAGGTATGTGAGTCTTAAGAAGATGAGAAGCAAGAAGAGGCCGTTTAAAAGGTTTAAGAAGCAATACGACTGCAACAGTAACCATTAAAGGGCACATTGAGGTATTCACAGAGCTAGCAGCCAAGCAAGTAGAGACCGTTTAAAGAGCAATACGACTTCAAGAGCAACAATTGGAGGGCACATTGAGGCATTCACAGTGCTCTCAGTTGTGCAAATAGAGCCCGTTTAACAAGTTTAAGTAGCAATAGGACTTTAAAAGTAACCATTGGAGGACACATTGAGGTATTCACAGTGCTCTGAGTCGAGCGAGTAGAGACCATTTTAAAAGTTCAAAAAGCATAACGACTTCAAGAATAACCATTGGAGGGCATATTAAGGTATTCGCGGTGCTCTGAGTCGAGCCAGTAGAGGCCATTTAAAAAGTTTCTGAAGCAATACGACTTCAAGAGTAACCATATTAAGGTGTTCACAGTGCTTCCAGCCAAGTAAGTAGAGGTCATTTAAAAAGTTTAATAGCAAATTAAAGTTTAATACGACTTCAAGAGTAACCATTGACGGGTACATTGAGGTATTCATAGTGCTGCCAGCCAAATAAATGGAGGCCGTTTAAAAAGTAATACGACTCCAAAAGTAACCATTAGTTACTTTTGCTGGATTGAGGGCATTTTGAATGCCTTAATATATCAGCACGAAAATCCATTTAAAAAGTTTCAGAGGCAAAACTACTTCAAAAGTAATCATTAGTGAACATGTTAAGGCATTCACATTGCGGCCAGGACAAGACATCGTTATATCATTAAATTGTAAAGCACCTATCGAGGCGCTAATCTCAACTGAGATAACCTCGTGGCTAGTATTAGACTGTTTAGAGTTATCAAATGAACTCGGTTGATTTAGCTGGGTTCCGGAATACAGGATCATCGAGCACAATGAAGAGCCAGACAGATTTGCGGCAATGACAGCTGGCAAGCCCCTTATTAGGCCTCACATAAAATTTCGCAGGCATTAAAACTGTAGGAAAGTATCAGGAATTCACAACACTGGGCCCGACACCACAGGATTGAGGCATTTAAAGATCTTTCTAGAGGATTTCAACTCGCTCTTTGTGCCTCGATCTGGACAAGCATCAGTTGCGTCAAGTCAATGGCTTTCTAGTCGAGTATTGTAGACTAAGGGAACACAGTACGACCTGAACAGGACCAAGCAACTGCTTGGAAACACTCGGGGGAATGCCGCAAGATTCACTGCGTTCCTTACAAGTGGGGTATACGCAACCCCGGTTGCAAGTACCCTTTTGCAATCACTGTCGCAATTTTGAGGAGCACCAGAGAGAGGCACTGATCCACTTTCTGCTACATGTCTGTGTTTAGCAACGAACAGATCCCTTGGATCCCTTCCCGAGATACCTCAGAAAAATTTCAATTAGGGAGATCAAAGATCTTCTTAGATTATTTCAACTGTAGGAGGAGCTCTTTGTGCCTCGATCTGGACAAGCATCAGCTGCTGTACACTAAAGGAATACAGATGTGTCGTAGAGAACATCAAATCGTAGTACAATAGACGTAGATGTAATGTTTGAATACTGCGTTTGCTAGACTGTTCCGACAAGGAAAAAATATGAGAACGTAGTACAACCTTAACAGGACCAAGCAACTGCTGGGAAACACTCGAGGGAATGCTGCAAGACTCCCTGCGGTTCTTACCGGTATACATGCCCGGGTTTAGCAAAGATCAGATCCCTTGGATCCCTTCCCGGGATGCCTCAGAATAATTTCAATTAGGGAGATCAAAGATCTTCTTAGATTATTTCAACTCAAAGAGGAGCTTTTTGTGCCTCGAACTGGACAAGCATCAGCTGCGTCAAGTCAATGGCTTTCTAACAGGGATTTGTAGACTAAGAGAATACAGATGTCGTAGAAAACATCAAATCGTAGTAAAATGGACGTATGTAATGTCTGAGTGCATTTTTTTTTACACTTTTGTCTGCGTTTGACTTCATTGACATTTATTGTTCCCTAATGACCTCCGCTCATATAATTTTATTAATTGCATGCAATGCTTCTTCTTTCCACCACATATTTTCCACACTATCCACTTTCATTAGCCTCATTTGTTCGTTTTGCGATAACTCAATAACGTTGGAAACCTGAAACCGTTACGGAAAAGCGTGTCACCCACTGACCGCTGCTTCGAACATGCTCTACTGTACTTTTTTGCCCTCAAGTGTAAGGACTCGTTTTCACTGTGATGTCGATATGACAAAAATTGTGAAAGTGAAAACCCGATTCCTCATATTTGATTAAGTTTTTTCATATTGAAATTGCAATCAGCTGAAAATTAATAAATTCCCTTAACACTAGAATGCCCGACAATCTGTAATTTTGACTACAATATTGTTTACTGACATTTTTAATTTTATTGGTTTTTAAGTAGCAAATATGAATAAATGTACACGAGATTAAACTAAAATAAGCATTTAGTTTTTATTTTTTTATGATTTACAAAGTAAATTCATTTCAATAAATTAGCGTACTTTACACATAAATGGGATAAAAGGAATAAAATGTGGAATTTGGAATTTTTGAATGAATTTTATGAGTGAATTTTGAATTGAAAAACTTGGGAATTGTCACAGCCTACTATGATATTATTTTTTTTAAATGTTTGCAATTATTTGAAATTTTCATATTTCGCAATTGAAGATGCATATTTGTCTATTTATCAGTAAGGTTTGCTGAAAATTTTATATAGGTAGTCAAAATGACTACTTTTGGGCGTTTAAGGTAAATTTTGCAAAATTGGGGTAAACAATCTTTTTTACAATTTTTTTAATTTATTTATTCCATTTAGCTTTAAAAATTAATAAAAGTCACGTAAGATATTTTTTTAGAAAGCGATGCAACAAAAGTTATTTACAATAAAAGGCCTCAATGTAGTCAAAATTACTACCTTGGGCATTCTAGTGTTAAATCGCGAGAAAGAGAGAGAGAAAACTTAGAGCGCACTTCATTTCACTTCACTTTCACTTTGTGAAAGAACTTCCCATAGCCAACTGTATGACACAATCGAAACATAATGAAAACCAGCCATAATTTGCTATTCGAACAATGCCAGTGTTGCACTTTACTACCGCCAACAATGTTATTTATGGCCATTGATTTACAAATTAGAATTTATTGCGCAAACTTTTCGAGCCACAAAACGATATCAAGTTGCGGCACTTATAAGGGGGCGCAACATTTGGCATGGTACAGGGTGTTGAATTACCGGCAAGTGGCAACCATAATGAAACGCAATGTCCGGCACACACCACACATTTCTATGGCCAGCAAATTAATTGCATTTGTGCAGCAAATTACAATTATTTGTGCAAACAAAAAAAGTTTCATACTCAATGAAAGTTGGCAAAATATGCAAAACTACCCCCTTAAAAGCGCCTGAACTGAACGAAACTAAAAGCAATTTACTGCGTCGTCATAATGTGAGGCGATTAAAATCTTTTTGTGGCTTTAAAAGTCGCTACAACACTTTCATAGTCAGCCACCCTTCGACTCCCTGCGACATTCGTTGCATTTGGCGGGGGTGTTACACTATTTGCACTTTAACCCTCAATGCGTGGCATTACAATTTTTGTGTCAATGGGGTGACACTGCACCCTCAAACAAATCCCTGGACAGACGACCAAATTGCAGTGTTTTCATTTAAGGGGACAATGTTGCAATTCAATTGCACACAAAGTAGCAACATTTATCAGGGGGTTCGGTACACCAAACAGCACAAATGTCAACTTGCCACTATTTTTAATGAAATTTTCGAAAAAAAAAATATTGAAATTCTGTTAGGTGTGACTGTAGGTTGATGAGGCGTTGATGTCACAGTGTCCTTAAAAAATTAAAGTTTGTACTCTACGCATTCACTTGGGGGCAAATTTATAAATTACCACCCACTGTTAATTTGACAAGCTGACGTACTCAGGTTACGTCTTCTTGGGAATATGCAGTTTTATTATTATAAAAAAAAAATAATGACAACTTTTCTTATCCTACACACACGCACATTTACCGCTCTCTGCTCTTTATGGCCCTTTTTCGCTATTGGCTCTTCACTCTATTCATGCTTTGCCTTAACAGTTAATGACGTAATTAAGCCACAAAGTGCGTATTTGTTCGTCAGTGCGCTGTTGAGTGCAGTCGGCACACTTGCATTGCACTGACGCCGGTGTAGCGCGTGTCTGTCTGTCTGTCCGTCTGACACGCATGGCTTCAAGAAAATAGGTGTGTACAAGCAAGTGGAAATTTTTCATCATGAACGACACAAATAATACAAATGACATTAATAGACAAAGGAAATGGTAGGTTTTAAGGCATTTTTCTGCGTTTAGTACACAGTTTGCTTTTTTTTTATTGCTTCAAGTGTCTGCCCACATTTGGCTTCTTAAGTCATGCGGTGAATTGAAGTTTCACGTGCTGTTTGCTGCTAAAAAACGAAGTACAATAGGGTTCTGAGTTCTTACTGTATATGCAGTTAATTACAGTTAAACATGCAACAAATGATTGGCACAAAGTTTTGATAGAAAGAAAGCTTTGATAGTTGTGTTGAAAGCCAACAAAATGTGAAGGCGTGGTTCCTAATCTATGGGTTTGGTTGATGTTGATTATGGAATTTAGCTTTCTTAGTGCATAAGTTGGGAAAAGAAGTGAATACACAAGTTGAGAAAATATTCTACAAATTAAAGAAAAAATAAAAAGTATCTCTTGATTCCTGAGCACGGGGACCCATTGTCTCAATAAAGATTTTATTTTTCAATTGAAACACAGGTCTACTGAATGGCCTTACAGAGCCTAGTTGGAATGGAATGGAATGAATATGACTAAAGGTTCCAATTTCTCAAGCATCCAGGCTATATAGCCCATTGTGCTTAAGGCTCGAAAGGAAAAGGGTGATAGAGGAGAATGAGGTGGAGTTATAGAGAGAAAGAAAGAAAGTAGCAGGGAAGGGATAGGGACTACAAGTCCCTCTGCACGAACTTCCTGGATTGTTTAATCCTATCGCTACAGATTTTTACTGGGTAATGTTAAAATTTTACGTTTTAGGTTTCTATGTGGTATTAGCAACATTCTATTAGAAAATTTTTAATTTGTATACTCGGACCCTGCCCTGAGCAGCCGCCGTGGCTCAGTTGGTTAGTGCGTTGGACCGCGAGTCGAAGGCAGCAACCTCAGGTTCAAATACTGCCTGTAATAACACCTAAAAAAAAATAACGGGAAAACTCGTTTTCTCTTTCAGGGGCTGTCCTCTCAGCTGGAAATGGCAAACCTCTGAGAGTAAAAATTGCTTATGAAAAAGCTCCCAACCTGCCGTTCGGAACCGGCATAAAACTGTAGGTCCCTTCCACCCGCGTACAAATTCACACGCACAACACGGGTGGTTGCGGGAAGCTAGGCCTTAGTCTCGCGTAAGCGGGCTGTCGTGCCAGTCAATTATTAAATTAAATTAATTATACTCGGACTCTGTATTTTAGTATTTTTAGATGAGAGCAACCACATCGTTGTGGCTGTAATAATAACTTAAACATAAAAATGTCTACGCATAACGAAAATTTGAATATTTCTTCATTTACTTCAGCCAAAATTTTTTAAAACAAGGTATCTAAATTGAAAAAAAACGTCAAAATAAAAAGTTATCAAATTTTTTCTGCTTCTTCTTCCTTTACTATGCCAAGATATACCATTAAAAAAACGTGTATACTTCTCTTCTTTAAACTTAAATATTCAGTTTATTAATTTTGTATTTTTCCTAAAACTTCAAACTATTCTAAGGACCAACAAAAAAATGTATTCTTGCAACCACAGAGGGTTCAGACGTCCACAAAGTAGCATGTTGCCATATGGCAACAAAATAGCGAAAGGGTTAATGAATCTCAGGAGATCGCGCAGGGTAAGAAAATGGACCGCGCTATCTCGTTCTAGCGAAGGCGGGAGATACACAGAGAAAGTGCTCTGTGCTGTCTACATTCTCATTACGAGATACGAAAGTTGGATCCTCGATGATGCCCATTGTGGTCATATGAGGCTAGTTAGTTTTTATCTTTAACTTTCAATCTTAATAAATCTAAGCAGGAATATGGTCCTCCTTTTATTTTTTTGCTACTTCTTAAAACATCCATTGTAACCAACCACAATTCTCTTCTATGAGGGCATCTTCTGACTTGGGACAAATCAAGTCCTATTTCAAATCCTCATCATTGGTGAAAGTTTTACCATTCAAAGAGTTCTTCAAACTTCAAAATAAACAATAATCCAGAAACATAAATTCTTTGGATTATGGCTTTTGTCATTGGGTTTTCCCCAAATCGAATTTGTTGAATTGAAGTCTTAATTTCAAATAAAGGGTGAATTGTACCTAATTTGAGTTGAAGAATCAATTTCCTTGGTTTATATCATCAGAAAGTAGTTCCGAGCAAGCAAATTTCGAAGTCTGTTGGAGTCTGATAAGCCAGAACTTAGTTTGAAAAAGTAATTCCTTCCTTCCTATAATCGATTTCTTTTTGGTTTATATCATAAACAACTGATCCTGGACATAAAAACCAATGTACTCAACTCGTTGTATTCTCGAAACTTCTTTTTTCCATACGGTTGACATGATATCTCAAGTTCTAATGCACCGATTTACTTGAAATTTGTAACAGACTTTCTTAATACTATCAAAATTGTCTCGACGTAGGGTTTTTGTAATTTATTTTTTTTTTTTAATATTTAAAAAAATTACCAAAGTTGAAAAAAGGAGGCAAAAAATTATCTATTTTCAAAAAGACGCCATTTTGTGCAAAAAATTTTTTCAAGTCGGCTACGTCCAGATAATTCTTCATCCTTGTTTAATAAAAATTAACCTTATATTTATGTTTCAAATCACCAGAAGGACTGGAATCACGTCAATCAGGAGACTTTTTTTTTACTCCCACTTTGCCGGCCTCTACCGACTTCAATCTTGAATTTTTGTCAACTATTATAAATTTTTATACATTTCAAGTATCAATAAAAAACTGGTAAAAACATGGATAGTAAAAATTATTATCATTTTTTATTACGCCCGTAAAATCATCTCAAAATCGAGCCTCTAGACTAGAATACCCTATATGATGAATGACCTATAAGACTACGAGTTGTGGGCTCCATGGTACAAATCCCCACTTATTCAACAACATAATAATTTTCTTGTGATGAGTTCTCGCTCATCAGGAAATTTATTTACCAGGCAGGAACCATCATTCAAATTGTTCTTTGAAATTGGAAAAATTATTTAAAAATAAGAATCCGAATAGTCTGAGTCGAAAGAGATATCAATTAGGAGTTTTAGTTCAAACTAATGTAGAATAATTAGGCATAGTGGTTCAAAAAAACACACCATAGCTCGGCAAATGAAAAGAACTCACAGAATTTATAGTCAAAACTTTACCATGGGAAGCGTTCAGAGAAAGTATTTTCTAACCTCAAAACTGTTCTCACATTTTTCAACGTTTTTATCCTTTGGGTCTGTAAGTTCCAGTGCATTTTGTTGCTAGTACAGATACTTTATATTTTAAATAAATATTTAATAGATTACTGTTTGTGGATAGCATTAAAATATATAAACATTTTTGGCCAATGAAGTTAGCCGAGAAAGCTCGGCACCCCAAACACATTTCTAAAGTTAAGTAAGTACAAAGATTTCTGATATCATCAGATTTAAATGCTTCAACTTACTCGACCAATTCACATTGAAAAACTTTCCCATAGACAATAATTATTACTTACACTCTTCGATGACATCAACTCGAATGATTTCGTGCAACAAACCCTTGAAAAATGATGCTTGTTGCTTAAATTAAACATTAACCACAACAGATGATGACATTCTATTGAATTTCTACGGCGCAAAACAGTAGTCAGTCATTAAATCATCACGCAAGAAAAACCTATGCAAAGACTTCAATGAGTAATTGTGACAATTCTAAAAAATAAACAAAAAAATTCTTCAGTAAATTGAAACGCTGACATAAACAAAAAAACATTTCTAAAATAAAGCAAATAAGTTAAAATTTGCACTGGGGGAGCCAAACACTTGACGGCAAGTGAGAGAAATCAAAAATTCAAAATGGCTCTTCAGTCACAGCCTGCACAACAGCCTAAGGACACTTTAATGTCCTGGACTGGGCGACAGCAACACTTTCGCTGTCATTGCGCTGACACTTGAAGCATAATTTGCGTTATAATTACAAAAATATATATATTTACACTCCCGTAGAAAGTGTTAGGGGAAGTGAAATGCAAACCTGTACCCTAAAACGCAGACAGCAAATTGTCGCCTAGTTGGCGTTGGGGGGTGGAAGCAAAGCATTTAAAGCAAAACGCAATCTTTGCTTTCACTTTTATTTTTGTGCGTTGAAACACCCCCTTTTACGAATTTTTCCCTTTCCTTGCCTTTTTTTTGCCAACAGTGTGACGTTTCCTTTGACACAATTGCAGCATATTTGACATTAACGCACCAACCCAACGCTGACAAGCTGTCAGCATTTGTGGAACGTCAACGGTGTGTCGATACTGCAAGTAATTACAAAAAATGTTTAATTAAATATGCGACGGTGTCAAGTCAAATGGAAATTATTAAAATATGACAATGTACATAGCGCGGTAGGAGTTCACTTTGTGTGTGAGAGAGAAAGGTAGACAAATGCTGATGCTTTTTTAAACAGTCTGTGCTGCATATTGAAGCATATGCCACACATTAAAAGGATATTTTTTGAGCTTTTTCTTAAAACATTTAATGAAATTGTTCAACAAAATTTACTATCATTGCTCGCTTCATTAGGAAGTTATCTGGGAAAGAGTCTTTCAAATTTAATGTCTTACGGTCCTACATGAACCGGAAACATATTTTTACTAAGTTTTTCATTTCTAAAAAATACTTAACCTCGTTAGAATATGGCGATATGTATATCAAATGAAAGAGGAATGGCTGAAGAATTGAAATAAAATTGATTTTTTATCTATTTGTAAAAAAAGGATATGAAAAAGGTCCTTTGAAAATTTTAATCCTTTATATCCTTGAAAATTTACATAGAATTTTCTTGAAAAGTAAGTATGTCAAAACCCAAAATCTCCTTGATCACGTGTCAAAATTTCATTATTCTCGCTTCGTTGATTTTGTATTTTTTTAATATTTAAAATACTGATACTCAAATAAATTAGAATTTTTGTACTTCATTAGAATTGCAGCTTCCGCCTTTTTTTAATAACTTTCGAACCAATAAAGTTAGAGTAATGAAATTTTGGCATGTGATCAAGGAGATTTTGGGTTTTAACATAGTAACTTTTCAAGAAAAATCTATATAAATTTTCAAGGATATAAAGGATTAAAATTTTCAAAGGACCTTTTTCTTATTCATTTTTTACAAATAGATAAAAAATGCATTTTATTTAAACTTTTGAGCGTTTCCTCTTTTATATTATATTTTTTTTATATATTTTATATATCTTTGATATATGGTACATTTCGCCATATTCGAACGAGATTAAGTATTTTTTATATTTTTTTTATTTTTTATCCACTTCAAATATTTGAAGTCCTTTTAAAAGGACAAAGGATGTTTGGTCTCCAGTTTCACGCCCATATGGATTTTTTCTGGTGTTAAAAATGCTGTCGCACGGTGTAACCAAGCAAAAAGATTGTAAGCTTTACTCCTTTGCAGTCCTACCTGAATCAAAGGAATCTTCTTCACAAAAATCTTCTGCAGAACAATCATCTTCTGTTTCTCGGGATGTCTTTATTCGATGATTCAAAGTTCGAAAGCGAAAATTGCTTAGTTCATTAGAAAATTTGTATGATTACCTGGAGAAAACTCTTTCAAATTTGATGTCTTGCGGTGCCACTTGAACCATAAACATCTTTTTCACACGAGTATTCTTCTTCTGTTTCTCAATAAGTCTTTCTTCGATGATCCAAAACTCGCAAGCAACTATAGCTCGCCTCATTAGGAATTTTGTATGATTACCTGGAGGAAAAAGTTTCAAGATTCAAAGGAATCTTTTTCATAAAAATCTTTAAAAGAAGCAGCTTCTGTTTCTCGGGGTGTCTTTCTTCGTCGACGTCTTTTTTTCTTTCTTCAAAGCTCGAAAGCAACTATTGCTCGCTGCATTAAGAAATTTGTCCGATTATCTGGGAAATAGTCTTTCAAATTTAATGTATTGCGGTCCTACATGAACCAGAAACATCTTTTTCACAAGAATCTTCTGCTTTTGTTTCTTCTTAGTCTCTCTTCGATGATCCAACGCTCTCAAATACCAATTGCTGGCTTCATTAGGAAATTTGTTTGATTACCAAGCGAAAAGTTTTCCAGGTTCACTCCCTTGCAGTCCTGCCTGAATCAAAGGAATCTTTTTCAAAAAAAATCTTCTTCAGAAGAATCATCTTCTGTTTCTCAGGACGCCTTTCTTCGGTGATCCAAAGCTCGACAGAAAAATTGCTCACTTTATTCCGAAATTTGTAACATTATCTGAAGAAGAGTGTTTCATATTTAATGTCTGTTGGTCCAATCTGACCCAGAACCATCTTTTTCACAATAATCGTTTTCTTCTGTTTTTCAATACGTCATTCTTCGGTGATCCAAAGCTCCCAAGTAACCATTGTTTCATTAGAAAGTTTGTATGAATACCTGGAGAAAAGTTTTTCAAGTTTACTCTCTTGCAGTCCTACGTGGATCAAGAGAATCTTCTTCGCAAGAAACATTTTCTGTTTCTCGGGACGTCCTTCTTTGATGATCCACAGTTTGCAAGCAACCAGTGCTCGCTTCATTAGAAAATTTTTATTTGGAGAAAAGTATTTCAAGTTTACTCTCCTGCAGTCCTACGTGGGATCAAAGTAATCTTTTTCACAAAAATCTTCTTGAGAAGAATCATCTTCTGTTTCTCAGGACGTCTTTCTTCGGTGATCTAAAGCTCAAATGCAAAGATTGCTCGCTTCATTAGAAAATTTAGGTGGTTTCCTGAGTGAATAATCTTTTTCACAGTTTTCTTCCATAGGTTTTCCAGGACCATGGGCAATTAGTGTCCCATTAAAAAATGGAAACACTTTTGTGTAATAAGCGCTAAAAACAAACTTTAATCTCCTTAAATGCTAAAATTTTTGATGTGACTCTTCTATAAAATTTCATGAGAAACTTCATTTCTCTGTCGATAATCTGCTTTCAAATTTTTGCTCAGGTTTCACTCAATTCCTCTTCGTGTTTGCTTTCGATAACGAAACTGTCTCCTTTCCACTGAAAATCGCTGCATTGTTATAACTTTGGCAATCGGCAAAGTTGGACGAAAACTTTGAAAATCATTCAACTGCAAGTTGGAGATATTCATTTAATAGATCCGCAACTTTGCAACAAAACACACGCAGCAACTTTCAATTAAAATCAATTGCAATAACTTTAAAGTTTTTCACTCTGCTTTCACCATTGCACGTTCTTTCTCTCTTTTTATTTTTCTGTGTCTGTCTATCTTTGCGTTGATGTCAACATTTATAGCTCGTAATGATGTGCAATTTTCTGCCGAAAATAATAAAAGCGAACAACGTAAAACTTTCAGACGTAATCATCCAACATGACAATGGCTATGGCGGCTACCTTCCTTGCACAGTGACCCAGTTTGCAGTGCGCTCCTGGTATGCTGCAACTGCAGCCACAGCCCTGAGATTGGCTGGGATTTCAGTGCTTTGTTGTTGTCTTTGCTATTCTGTTTGCCTTTCCGTTTCCTCTGCCGTCCACACAGTTTGCGCTGGCGTTGCACTTAAGTGCGAGCAGTAGAACTTTCCGGCTCCATATTTAACCGGAGGATGCGGATGCATTCCGCTTTCCCGCACATTCTTCGTCTTCCTCGTACGGCTGCCATCTCCGAGTGCCGTCTTCCAGAGTATTTCTTGGTTGTACTGTTTCTTAGTTTCTCGCTTACTGGAGCGTACGTTTTTACTATACAATTTCACGTGAAAATTTGCAAGTTGATAGCAACTTTTTGCACTCTTCTTTGCATATAAAATTTTTTACGTCGCGTTGTTGTTGCTTTTCTTGTTATTCATTTTGTGTCGATTGGATTGGCGCGTTTGGAATTTCCGCTGCAAATACTTTCGCGCGTAAAGAACCAAGTAAAAGTGTTGCAGTCGGTGTGCATCGACTCACTTTTACGCTACGATCAAATTTATTTTTCAGGAAATTTTTAGTTCTTTTTTCTACAAAATAAAAGTTGACGTTTATATTAAATTTGAACACATTATAAGTATAAGTATTAAAAAACTAAATTTACTTCCTTCTAGACGTAAAAAATTTCTTCAAAAAGTCATAATGCCCAGACAGCTCAGTGCAGAGGATATGAAAACGTTTCGTTCCACAACGAGCGCAGATTTTTCTTGCTTAAAACGAAACGTTTAAAATAAATTTTTAATTTTTTTTTTAATTAATTCCTTTTTTGCAGCCAGCAACAGTGACTGTTTTTTTATTAATTAAGCAAATTTCCACACCGAATGCAAATCGCTGTTGGCCACATTATTGAAATATTCGATTGCGCAGTTGTTTGCCTTTAAATATTTGCTGTCTGTTTTTTTTTTCGTTCAAATGTTGCGCATTGATATTTTTATTGAAAAGCGCACACAGTCATACATACAGTCACTTCATACATACATATTTACAGCTACTGAAATTTCCTATATAAATTAAGCGAATAATTTGTAAAAAACGCCCAAATCGTTGCACGATTTCCGCGCAAAATGCTACGTTTTTCACATTAAAGTTTTTTTATTTAAAAATATTTTACACAAAAATACTTCATGTGCGTATGGCTTATGCGTTTGCATGTGCAACACATATGCAACATGTGTGCAGTGGTAAAAATAGACTTGTGGCAGCATTTAAATGTGGCAAGTTGTTGGACGCCGCCAACCATTTGACCAGCAAGTCAGTGCAGTCAACGGAAAGTGCCACAATTTTTGCATTTGTATTGCAACAACAAATGCATAAAGCTGGAGACATTTAGACATTGGCGTGTTGGTGTCGCCGCCGTTGCTGTGGCAAGTGACAAAAATGTCATCAATCTCCGATGTTGCACTTAGATTGTAGACAAGTTGCAGACAAGTGGCAGTGCAATTGTGTACTTGTTGTTGTTTTTATTACTATTCTTGTTGTTGTTGTTGCTGTGGTGGTGCTTGTGGCGACAATTTGGAGGCGCGTGTTGGTGCGATTAGGTTATGTTGTAAGGCGTCGTTAGTAGAAAATTTTGTAAAAAATATTTTAAACATTTTATAATAAAAATAGAACTTTTAGAAATTTTTGAAATAATTTTTCATATTTATTGGATATTCAAAATATTTGTTAAAACTATTTTATAATTTAGAATACCTTAAATATTTGTTCTTAGAATTAAATTAAATTCAATAGAATTAAATTAAATTAAATTAAATTAAATTAAATTAAATTAAATTAAATTAAATGAAATTAAATTAAATTAAATTAAATTAAATTAAATTAAATTAAATTAAATTAAATTAAATTAAATTAAATTAAATTAAATTAAATTAAATTAAATTAAATTAAATTAAATTAAATTAAATTAAATTAAATTAAATTAAATTAAATTAAATTAAATTAAATTAAATTAAATTAAATTAAATTAAATTAAATTAAATTAAATTAAATTAAATTAAATTAAATTAAATTAAATTAAATTAAATTAAATTAAATTAAATTAAATTAAATTAAATTAAATTAAATTAAATTAAATTAAATTAAATTAAATTAAATTAAATTAAATTAAATTAAATTAAATTAAATTAAATTAAATTAAATTAAATTAAATTAAATTAAATTAAATTAAATTAAATTAAATTAAATTAAATTAAATTAAATTAAATTAAATTAAATTAAATTAAATTAAATTAAATTAAATTAAATTAAATTAAATTAAATTAAATTAAATTAAATTAAATTAAATTAAATTAAATTAAATTAAATTAAATTAAATTAAATTAAATTAAATTAAATTAAATTAAATTAAATTAAATTAAATTAAATTAAATTAAATTAAATTAAGTTAAATTAATTTAAATTAAATTAAATTAAATTAAATTAAATTAAATTAAATTAAATTAAATTAAAGTAAATTAAATTAAATTAAATTAAATTAAATTAAATTAAATTAAATTAAATTAAATTAAATTAAAATAAAATAATAAAATAAAATAAAATAATAAAATAAAATAAAATAATAAAATAAAATAAAATAAAATAAAATAATAAAATAAAATAAAATAAAATAAAATAATAAAATAAAATAAAATAAAATAAAATAATAAAATAAAATAAAATAAAATAAAATAAATAAAATAAAATAAAATAATAAAATAAAATAAAATAAAATAAAATAAATAAAATAAAATAAAATAAAATAAAATAAAATAAATAAAATCAAATCAAATAAAATAAAATAAAATAAAATAAATAAAATAAAATAAAATAAAATAAAATAAATAAAATAAAATAATAAAATAAAATAAAATAAAATAAAATAAAATAAAATACAATAAAGTAAAGTAAAGTAAAGTAAAGTAAAATAAAATAAAATAAAATAACATAAAATAAATAAAATAAAATAAAATAAAATAAAATAAAATAAAATAAAATAAAATAAAATAAAATGAAATGAAATGAAATGAAATGAAATGAAATGAAATGAAATGAAATGAATTAAATTAAATTACCCGTGTTTGCCTCCATGTAGTCAAAAACACTTATTTCTTCTGTAACCATAACTTTATGCCACCAAAGTTGCTGCTCCGTATCGCCACCCGAAGCCGAAATTACAGCAGCAAAATGCATGAACAGACTTTAAATTGCTCACACCATAAAGTCCAACACACGCACACAAATTCTAAACAGTTGCGTTTTTATGGGTGATGTCAATTACAAATTGGACATGTTGCCAAAAAAGCAAATAGAACAGCAACTGCAACCGACTGTCGACTGCGTTGCTGTCAAGTGCGTCCGCCAGCCTCAACAGCGTTGGCGGCTGTGACTCACAAACGTACTCGTCTACAGCATTTGCTGACTTCCCACTAATCCCAACATGTACCAAAAAAACCATCAGATCATACGCACCGATGTGATAAAATCAGAATTTATTAATTGCAATCTCGACCGCATGTGTTGAGGAGGTTTTAAATCAGTTTTCAATAGCCGGCTGCATTTTGCGCCTGTAAATATGTTAACTATTTTTAACATAATCTGCAATACAAATTGATAATTATTTTGAAAATTTTTTTAATTGCAAATAGCGCCGAGTTCGGTCAAGCAGAAAATTGTGCCATACGCTGGCGTTGACAACCAGCCAACCCGCGGGGCATGGCGGCGTCGGCTGATTTGCACGTTTGCTCTCAGTTGCCGCATCTATTTATGGATTTTTAATTGCACTTATTTATGCATGCACAGACTGTAATGTGATAAGTGTTTGGCTGACTGACTGGAACAGTGACTCTCAACTCGCTTTGATGGTGGCGCCTTGCGAAAAACTTATGGACATTTGTCAATTGAATTTGGAATAGCAATGAGGAAGCTGAGGGGTGATCGAGTTTATTTAAAGTATTTGGAAATTCTGCGTTGATCTGAAAGTTGAATACAAGACTTAAATGCATCAAGTCCTATCTGAACAATGCAGGTTGACTTAAATGTTTAGTATTCTCTGCAATGTAGGGAAAATCTCTTCGAAGAACTGACATCAAAATGGTATTCTAGGGCGAATTGATCGAGTTCAGCACTTTCAGAGTCATTGTTTGCTACCGACCTACCTACGAGTCAGAGGACCATGGGTTCGAATCTAAACTTTATCAACATTCAGTTGAGAACACTTTTTTTTGACGGAGGTCTTCTGAATCCCCAGATTGCACAGTTCTTGCATAGTAAAAGACCACAACAATCTGTCTTACAGAATCAGAAGAAGAAGCTATAATATCTTCTAGTCATGTATAAATTTTCGCAAAGTTGCCAGCAGCTTCTACTCACTCCTTCAGTTAGTTAGCCTACTATTCATCTACAAAATATCAAAATTGTTAACTATCGACTGATTTTTTCCTCTTGTTACATATAAAAAATTAAATACAATTTTATACAATTTTTTTACCACAATGTTTGGTAATCCCTGTCTTGATAATTATCAACTTATGTGCACTGCAAATATTAATTTTCCGAACATAAATTTGATGATTTAAATTGCAGTTGTATTGATTGAGGTTTGCTGATTGAAATCAATGGAACGTTTCTAATGCCACAGCTGGAGTTAAATATCAGAATTTTGTATAAAAATTCTAAAGCAGAATAATGCATTGCAATGATTAGAATCACTGATTGAAGTTTGTAAAATATTTAAAATTATTTGAAAGTTCTTAAAAATGATTTGATTTGAATTAAGCTCCAATTTGTTTGTATCTACATTTAATTTTGGTGCTACATGGCTTCTGCTACTAAAAATTTTAGATAATCTTAGCTGGCTAAAATTTTCAAAAATACTTTCAGGAATATTTACTCAAAAACCAACAATTCGTTGACTGTTGTCCCACTGAACCAACCAAAATTGTCATTAAAAAAACGCTTTAAACATTTCGTTTTTCTATATTTCTCAACTATGATATGGTAAATTATTCAAAAGTAGAAAAATCAATATTTTTGTTCATCACATTTCAAGTTATTGTTCATGATTGCACTATGAAATTGTGGAAAATTTTAATTAAATTTGTTTATGACATGATTTCCGCAAAAAATGCCAGCAGCTTCACGTAGTTGGCCGACGTCAAATACGGCTGTCAGTCAAGTCGGCTCTATCCGGTATGACACACTTTTCAACGTGTCTAATGAAATGCATGCACCTCACCTACACACCCAAAGCGTGCACAGGATACACATTGCAGCGTGGCAAACACTATGAAAAATATGACATAACAGCAAGAAATATCAGCAGCTGGCAGGGGATTTTTATAGAATTATTGACTGACTCTAGTAGTGAAAAGTACTGATGGATCTACCTGAAACAGTGAACCTGGTAAGAGAGGAGCGCGCCAAATTCAAATATTTACATATGGAAAAAAATGTGTGTACCTTTTTTGCAAACATTTTCATTCGATTCGGCAATACTAGAGAAATTCCTTTGGTCTGTGCCGCGGCAAGGTTGTTGCATCACGTTTCAATGCCACAACATTGCAGTGGTAAGAGAGGGAAATTATTTCCACTGCTGTTGTTAATAGCATTTGGGAATTTTTTTCAACAGCCAACAGCTCAAACATTGTGTGTGCGCATCAAACATCAAACATGTTGCGTGTTGTTAGTGAAGGGAAAATGTTAATGCGCTGCTTTCATGATAAACGTGATACCTGTTCGGGCTAGTGGTCTGAGTCAAATGAGCGGTCATTAAGGTAATGAAATTGATATGTGCCCGCTACGAAAAATAGGTTATAAACTTTATCTCTTTCAGTTATCGTTAACGTTATCGTCTACGAAGAATTATAAAATGGGTTAAAGTTCTTTAGGTATCAATTTTGATATTTTATAAAAACCATAATTGCTTGGGTTGATGAACGGTTAAACATTTTGACATAGTTGAGGATTTTATATGTAAGTTATTTGAAATTATTTATGGAATGTAAATGAAAATAAATAAACATTAGAGTGGCCAATGATCAGCTAAATTGTACTAAAGTTCATGAATGAGAGGTGAAGAAACTTTGTGTAAACAATTTTTTTAAATCTTTTTTATGTTTGCCAAAGAGAATCGAATGTTTAAAATTTACAATGACAATAATTGTACTATAACTGTATTTACTCTTATTACTATTTAGACTCGTCATGTTCCAATTTTTATTTATTATTTAATTTATTATCTGCACTAAGTCACTCAACGCACATTTCGGCCAGTCTTATCTACTCATAACATGTCATCCAGGTCCCAACTTGCAGTGTGTTGCGTCACTTACTAATTTACCCGCAAAGAAGGGGGCCAGCTCTCTATTAAATGCTGTCAAAGACACAGTTTTTTTGGCTGATAAGAAATTAATGATTAATAAGTAACAAAAGACTAAGAATTTTATATAAAGTGTACAAAACTTTCAGAGTCAGCTTACTCATACACTACACCTGACACAGATGGCTTAGGAGGTGTTAAAATTTAATAATTGCTTTGTAAATATGGTAGAAATCGATGTTCTGAAATACTGAACATACAATTAATAATCGTAACTATAAGAAGATATATATATTTTTTTCGAGCCGGAAATCTTCATAGATGACAATGAACTCGTGTCCATCGATATGCCGGACTGCTACCTGCTGAAACCTCCTCGTTCTATTATCCTGTCAGCAGTCTAGACAGAAGCAGACCACCTGTGGAACCCTCTTGTTTGCCCCTTTTTGTATTTAGCTATTCAAAGGTCAACCAAAATTGTCAGCTTCATTCTCTTTATGACAACGGGTCACTGTTTAACAGCGTCCCACGCGTGAAAAATGGGTATCAACGAGTCGGATGATTGCCGGAAATGCAGAGAAATTGGTGCCAAGGAAACCCTGGAGCATATTCTCTGCTCTTGTCCCACTAACTCAAAACTACGACTTACTTAGGGGCCCCGTTCTTTTCTGGGTTAGAGGAAGTCCCCAAGTATGACATCTAGTCGCTTCTGAAATTCGCTGGAACACTCGCATTCTCATTGATTACTTTTACGTTGACCCGTAACCCTAAGGAGCTCCAACCGATATCGCCAGGGACCTAATAGGGTCCATGAGTGTCCTACTTGGCCAACCGGCTTACCTAACCTTATCTAACCTAACTTTATCTTTGTGACTAATGGTTCATGGTTCAAGCCGTCCTCTTCTAACAATAGTTGCCTCAGCGTTTCTTATCTTTTCTCCAGTCTCCTCTTCACCAATACCGCTTATTGATAAATAAATAATAATAAATAAATAAAATAATAATAAACCATGATTATAAATAATACTAATAATACTAGCTTCTCAGTCCAAAAATATTTTATTTGAACCTACAAAATTTATTTTTTCAATCATTTAAAAGATTAAAAGCGAACCTAGACACTAGAATGCCCGACCTATTTAACCTTCTTTCCTTCCTTAAAAGCTTCTATGTAATTACTTTACAAAATAAGATTGCAATTATTTCAAATGATATTTTCAGTTTTTCTTTGTATTTATAGAAAAAGTCAAGGAAGACTTTCTTGAAAAATAAATTATTTTACAAAATAAGGTTGAAATTTTTGCAAACTATATCTTTAGTTTTTTTATATTTTTATAGTAAAAATCAAGGCAGACTTTCTTTCAAAAAGTCTCGTCATAAAATAGGAAAAGACGTCAATGGAGTCATTTTGACGCCCTTTGGCATTCTTGATTTAATGATTGAAAGTTATTTAATGACATAACTGAATAAGATTAAATATTTCCTTAAGTCAACTTGAACGCTTAACACTTTTGTCTTAAGATTTTGTCATAAAAACAAAAAACTTACTTTTTACTTAAACATCCTCCAGTTCTTTCCTGACTTTTGTTGAAGAGTCATAAAACTAGGGCACAGAATGCTTTCATATATTACGAATAAAATCAAATTTAGTAGTACTTTGCGAGTTATGGAGTCACATGTAAACAATTGAATAGTGTTTTTCATATTTAATTCCCCAACTTAAAATGCTTAAAACTTCCTCAAATGACAACTTTGATTCAGTGCAGATCAAACTTACGGCCTAAGAAATAGTTCGATAAAGTTCAAGCGTTTTTCTATTTACGCTAAAAGTTTAAACAATAAATCCACCGACCGGTAGTAGCTTTAAAATTCCTCCATATACTTAACTAGTTCTAATAATGTTGTTTATTTGTTGCTGGGATTTTATAGTACAACAAAAATTTCATCGCGTTCTGACCTAATCTCGAACGCATAGAACTGCACTGCACTGTTGACTAATATCTACTGTTAACCTCACATTTGCATTGCATTTACACTGCAACAAGCAACTCACTGGTTAAAATATCCCATGACCGCACCGGGAATGCCGCTGTTAAAGTTAACATATAAACAATGGCACTGTTAAAGGTTAACACCCTGTTAGCGGCCGCTTAAAACGACCGAATGTTGCGTTGCGTTGGTTCGTACTGAGACTGTTGTTGTGGTTGTTGTTGCTGGCCTTACCGCAATGCTGGCGTAATTTTGCCGGTTGTACACTGACCGTGGCGAAAAATTTCCCTCAGTGTTAGTTTGACAGCGTTCAGGTTTAGTACAACGTGTGATCCATAAATGCGGCCATTTTAATGCGCAGCGTTTTGACCGATTTTTTGCAAACGTAGAAATCTGGCAAAAACAAAAAAAAAATATCGACGCGTATTTTGTGAAAACGAATAAATTTTGTGACAATTATAAATAAAAATAAATAAAATTTTAAGTGGCTTTCTACAGGCAAAAGTGTCAGTAATTTTTGCCAAAAAAAATAATAAATAATAAAATAATAAATTTTAAAAACAAAATTTTTAAACAAAAAATTCAAAAAATATCTCAATTTAGTGTGTGTGACAGAGCGACAAATGTTGCTGTCTGCCATGGTTCGAGTGCCAAATATTGGCAATTTTTGAAGAAAAATAATTTAATCTGCCACCGGTGACTAAATAACCCAACAAACCGCAGCGCAACGCATCAGCCGGTTGTGACAAATGACGCATTAGTCATATGGCCATAAATATGAAAACAAAATTTTATACACACGAATAAATAATTTGTTGTTCAAACACATTAAAAATTCAAGCAAAAACAACACAAAAATGCATGTGAAAATCAAAAGTTTACAAAACGACTCACAGGAAATTGGCAAATGCATGAATTGGAAATAAAGTTACATGGACCACGTGTAAAAGTTTTTGTTCAAAAAATTTGTTAGTGTCAGTGTAAAAATTACATAAAATTAAAACGAAACTCGAACCTCTGTGGACTGTTTCATTGTTTTACTTCGAAGAAAATTTAATTATTTATAGAAAAAGTGAGGTTTAGTACGATTTCGTTATGTTGGCCGTGAAGAATTTCTTTTTGCCCGAACGAGCGGCCGCCAAGGCGCCTGAAACGCCACAGCGTTTTTCACGTATGCCCGAGGCATTTCTACGCTCGATACGACGGCGTTCGTTGCGTGTTAAACGCGCCAAAAGTTTGGTGGTACCGGATCGCGAGAAGCGGAAATCAGGTGAGGTAGCGTGTTGTCACAGAGATGGAAATGCTTGGAAATAAAAAAAATTAAACAAAAAATATTAAATTAAGACATAAATTAAAAAAAAATATTATATTACGACATAACAAATCAAACAAGTGGATTAAATATGAAATTAAATATTAAATAATATTAAAAAATGTGAATAACAAGAAAAAGGAAAATATAAAAAATATGTATATATAAAAAAAGATTAAAAAAAAAGAAAGAAAGTCCCACGAAAATCTGGCATTCAAAAACTAATAAAATTTTCAAATATTGCAAAATTTTTGGTTTATAAATATAAAAAATCTTGACATTATTTTCCCCGTTCTCTATGAATGAATGGATGAAGGTGGTTATTCAAAATTTGCGGTTTTTTGTACTTAAAGACGACGGGAGAAATGTTGAGAACTGATGTTTGTACTTAAAGATGACAGAAGAAATATGGAAAAATATTGAGAACAAAGAAATGATGGGAGGTGCCCGAAAAAATATAAATAAACGAAAAAGTGAAGGACTACACATTGTCCTGTGTAATATTTCTGGACTATCTTACGAATCTTAAAAGCTTACACGTGAATTTTTAGCAGAACCCGTAGTCCGTAGTCTCGTTCTAGCGAAGACAGAGGTGTATGTGACACAGAGAAAATAGGCTGTATTTCCCTAACGCCTTCAGACAGAAACCGCAAGGTGGATCATTGATGATCTTACCCAATGGTGGCCATAAGCTGGCCTTATGGATTGTGACCTATGCGAAGTCCTACCATACGAAGGTCAAAGGTCTCCCTTTTTGGTCTCCCTTACAAATCACAGATCACACGGGACATCTTCAGAGAACTTACAGTGTGCAGTCTTCTAGCCAAGATGGCACATAAAAAGAGGCAGCATCTCCAGGCAGGATTCGCAAGTTGAAGCCTCAATGATCCCCATAGTCGCAATATGCGGTCCCATAGATTTTGTCCCGCAATGAGTTCGGCCATTTGACAAAGATCCTTCGCTCTTTTTATTTATAGAAAGAATTCTTCTGTCTTTCTATTCAAACTATTCATAAAACACTTGCCAGATCTTCAGCTAGATTCGACGCGCTCTTACGTAAGTTATTTAAATAAAATGTGAACCCATCTCAGGTACCTGCTGAAGTAGTTCCAATTATTGTCTTTGGTCCCTAATGCGTATTACTTGATCAACAGTTTGTTAGTTCATTGCAGTTTCATGACACCACAGGAACCCAATTAAGCTGAAACTTATTTGGTCTTGCAATGGACTTCAGTTGCTCATTACATTCTTCTCTGAAGCTCCGTTTATCTCGGAATTAGATGGAGTCCCCACGAAGTCGCTGCTGAATGTTGCTAGAAACACCCACATTTTCATTAATCATTTTTATGTTGATCCGTAACATTGAGGAGCTCTAACTGGTACCGCCCAACAGAGTCTTTGCGTGGCCAGTCAACTTACCAAACCTAACCTACATTCTTCTTACATTCTTACGTATTTTTTTCCTTAAGTTCCTACGCATACTTCTGCTTATATTCTTAGTCTTTATTAGAAGCTATTCGCGCCTACTTCAGGGCCTTGAGTGCAGCTTGACTGCCTTTACAGATGCATTCCTCGCGCAATTTCTAAAGAGCTCTAACTGGTACCGCTATGGACCCAACAAAGTCAGACCTGGTCAGTCAGTTTACCAAACCTACCCAACATTACATTCTTCTTACATTATTACCTATTCCTCTCCTTAAGTTCTTACAGATTATTCGATTATTCATTCCGCCATTTTTAATAGAAATCACCCACAAAATTTTGGTACCTTTGCTCCATTCTTTCATTTATAAAATCTCATTAAAATTTAGCAAAAATCACTATTCTTTCCAAATAAAACCCACAAAATGTTTCCAACATGTTGGCTGTCAAAAAAATT
This sequence comes from Melieria picta, assembly GCA_964056695.1. Lineage (NCBI taxonomy): Eukaryota > Metazoa > Arthropoda > Insecta > Diptera > Ulidiidae > Melieria > Melieria picta. The sequence goes on along the minus strand of OZ057399.1, from coordinate 77,926,209 downwards.
TGACACTAATTTCGCATGTCTACGATTTTTTTTAATGAGTTCTTTTTAAAATTTATTTATGTCCGAACAATTTGCGTTCGTCACAATCAGTGGCAGCAATAACAACAATAACAAAATAATCGTGTTAACAACAAACATAACACTTTGGTGTTAAATGCTACCAATAAAATACCAGACTATGCGCACGAGTCGAAGCGAATTCGTCCGTCCGTAGCGTCATGGACGGACACAGTACGCGAGTGCGCCGTCTGAAGAAACTTGCATTCAAAAACTTGTTTAACCAAATGTTTAGCAGTGCTTTTATACTGTTTTTGTTGTTGATATGGTTTTTGTTGTTGTTTAATTGCCACTGAGCACAGTGGAAGTGAATGCTACTCAAGGAAATCACAGACGGACATAACCTTACTTTGTGATTTTTCCGCTTTTTCATGCGGTTTTGGCTGCGGTCTGAAGTTGGCGCACAGCTACTGTGTTGAGTGATAGTGATGATGTTGTAGTTGTTGCTATTATTGTTAATTGTTGTTGTAATATAACTTGAAGCAAGTAATATAACTCGTTTAGGAAGTGCGGTTTTTCGGCTGTGCAAAGTAACTTGAGGCAAAGGTAAATAATTTTTATGCGGGTACTTGAATCTTAATTGATTGGCTATGGGTTGGTTTTAAGTAAAACTTTAAAACTTTTAAACTTTATGGCATTTGTGGTTATTGGTGAAAGACAGTGAAATGATTCAGTGTCAAAAGTTGTGAGTTTAGAGCAGATAAAAAGAGCATTTGAGCAAGTCAGAGTTTGTTATTTCAGTTTTTATTTCTTCTTAAATATTTCTCTTTAATCTTTAATATTAAATTTATTTAATTTTTGCTTTTATATTCCATTTATAAGCCCCAAAGTGTGATTCATGCTTTGCTCAACTCTTTGCCATTTTCCATATTGGGTTGTAATCCTTTCATTGTTGTTGCCCCCTCAAATCCATTCATCCAAATCAATTTAATCCTCTAGTAATGCCGACAACGTGCTCAAACTTTGTACATTTTTTCTTATCTTTTTTTTTGTTGCCTCAAATTTTTTGAGGGTGTTTTTGCAAGGCTGCTTTGGTACAGACTCTTGAGCAACAAGTGCATGACTTCGTATTTACTTTGCTGTTGATTTTCGCCCCCATTTTTGCACATACATGATGGGCAATAAAAAAAAATGTCTACATGTGGCCTTTAAGTGTACTTAAATTGCCATAAAGCGCATCGAGGCACTTTAAGCCTGAAGCAGAAACATTTTTTCAATGTCTAACTTTAAAGAGTTTTGAAAAAGTATTTGACTATAAATTTAATAGAACTTTTTGCATATTATTTTTTTTTAATTATTTAATTTAATTTTAATATTTAATATTTAATTTAATTTTTTTTAATTTAATTAATTTTTTAAAAATATTTCAAAATTTCAAACATCTACCAGGCAGCACAATTTCAGCTTTGCATTTGAATTTGTGATTTTCCCACAACAATCACTGACGTTATATGTAAATGTGTGCAATGCATACAAACACTGTGGTCACGAAATGTCCTATGCACCCTATAAACACACACACACTCACACTAACAAATATGGACATAACTCTACAACACAAAATATGCATAGACGCAACACATAAATTCAGAGTCGCACTTAACCCAGCAAAGCGCATTTAAATTATTTACACGCAGGCACAGCGCAGCAGAGAACATTGGAAGAAATGCGGCACAGTCGGTGCCGAGCGAGCTGCGTTTAGTTTTGCAAGTTTTGTGCAGTTGAGGAAGTGCACAAAATGCAAGTGACATATTTTCACTCATATGGAATGTTTTAGAAAAATCGTTGACAACTTGTTGTGTTGCTGGTTGCTGCTGTTGCTGGGAAAAACGAGAGTGAGAGTCGACCACTGATGGATACATGACACATTTTAATGTCAGCAACTGATGTCAGCGGGATTTTCACTATTTATAATTTAATGCCATCGATGTCAATTGCAATTTAACTTGTGGACTCTGTCGTTGCGTGAAAGTGATGAATGGTTTTGTGGGTGTTGAGTGAGGATTTGCATATTTGCAAAGTGTGTTGGTGTGCGTGTTTTCGTGATGTTTTTCATTCATTTATATTTTTTTCTGCTTTTAGGGGTTGAAGAAAGTTATGAGGGTTTTAGAAAGTAGATTAGGTTAAGAGAGTGTTTTGTGTTTTTTATTTATGTTTCAGCCGATGGCCAAAGTCGCTAGTGCTGCTACTGTGATATTTGTATAATAATTTATTGTTGTACAAATAAAATTAAAAAAAAATAAAAACTAAAAATTATTTATGTTTATTAGCAGCTTTTGTGTTCAGTTACAGAGAGTGCAAAAGTGAGCCAAGTTTAGGTATTCGCTTGAGAAAAAAATTGTCGTATGTGCTATTAAATTCAAACGAGGTGTAATGGGTCGCCGTTAGTCAAAAATGTTTGCTGGAATGGGGATGAAAGAAACTCTACTGCATCTAAATTATTTTTATTGGGCCATTTAGACTTTTCTACAAACTTAAAAGGTTTTTCAATAGTGGCATGCTTTAGTTCATGATTTGAAAAACACATTTTATCTTAAAGACTTATAGCTCTTGTAGATCTGATCGTCTTGATCAGACAGGTGAGAGTCACCGTGGGATCATTATTGGATTCTTGACCTTCAATGATTTATGAAAAACCAAACTTTAACTAGTAACCTTTTTTTAAGTTTCCATTCCATTCATTTGAAACCCAAACAAATCTCAGTAACCCATATTTTTTAGTTTCTTCCTCTAATTTAAAACAAAAAAAATCTCTGAAGTATCTTTCAGTTTCTTCCAATCAATTAAAACCTCAAACATCTTAGTTACGCATTCTCAGAGTTTTCTAAATTCTTCTAATCATTTTAAACTAAAAAATTCTCCGTGATGTATCTTTTAGTTTCTCACATTCATTTGCAATCCCAACAAATCTTAGTAAAGTATATTTTAAAGTTTCTTAGTTTCTTCCATTTATTTGACACCCCAACAAATCTAAGTAATGCATCTCTCAAAGTTTTTTAGTTTCTTCCATTTATTTTAAATCAAAACGACTTCAGTAACGAATCTAGTTAAAGTTTCTTGGTTTCTTCCTTTCATTTGAAACCAAATAATTCTCAGTGAAGAATCTTTTAGAGTCTCATTGTTTCTTCCATTCATTTGAAAGCCCAGCAAATCCCAGTAACACATCTTTCAGAATTCCATAGTTTCTTCCATTTATTTGAATTTAAAAAAAATCGAAGTAATGCATCTTTTATAGTTTCTTCGTTTCTTCCATTCATTTGAAACACAAAAAAATTCAGTAACGAGTCTGCTAGATTCTCTTAGCTTCTTCCATTCATAGGAAACCCAAAAAATCTTAGGGATGAATCTTTTAGTCTCTTACTTTCTTCCATTAATTTCAAACCCCAACAAATCCCAGTAACTCATCTTTTTGAATACGAGTCTGCTAGAGTTTCTTCCTTTCATAGGAAACCAAAAAAATCTCAGTGACGAATCTTTTACAGTCTCTTAGTTTCTTCCTTTCATAGGAAACCAAAACAAATTTGAGTGATGAATCTTTTAGTCTCTTAGTTTCTTCCATTAATTTCAAAACCTAATAAATCCCAGTAACTCATCTTTCAGAGTTCCATAGTTTCTTCCCTTCATTTGAAATCCAAAAATTCACAAAACTCCACTCATAACATAAAACAAAACCACTTAACTAACAAAAACACTAATCATGACTGCCAACTAAGCCATCATCGTTTTCATCATTGCAATTTTTCATTAGAAAAAAACCCCAAGAAAAAGTGCAAATAAGCCATTCGATGAAAAGTAAAAGTCCGCACAAAACTTTCGATTTCATTTGTTCATATGCCGTCTGGACTTTTTGTCACGCAATTTATTTTCAACATCATTTCACCGCAACGGCCACACCGCCCCTTTTTTCCATCCAACAACTATTTGAGCAAAATTTCGTGGCGTTACACAAGTCGCATCGCAGCGTTTATGTGTTTTATGTCTGAATTTATGAAATTTCAACCTTTCCCTCATTCAAACACCAGCAGCTTTCGTTGTCAGTGTTGTACTACCAAAATCCCCAACAGCCACTATAACAACAACTAAAACACTTTCAAAACAAAGCCCCAACCGTAATGATGGACAGAGCTGTAATTATAATGAAAATAATAGTTGTTGCCTTATAGACAACAAAAACGTTATCAAAGTGCCGCTTTAACAAAAAAAATTAAAAAAAAAACATACTCGTAATGCAAACTTTGACCGAAAACGCCAATCCATTGTGCCCTCACCAACTGCCCTGCAGATATGCCAAACGTCAACACAAGCCACGCACTGACGTGGAATGTCAGTTGTGACATTACGCTTTTTTAAAATAAGTCTGTCTTACACACAAACGTTTATGTTTTTTTTTTGTTTGAGAAATGATTAAACCAAGCGTTGCAAAAAGCTTTCCATTCCCTTTCAATCGCTTTGCTGACAAATTGAATTGTTGACAGCTGAAAAAAGCTGTTGTAAACATTAATTTTTTAATTGTTTATAGTTGTGTTTGTTTTTTTCAAAATTTCAATAGTTTGGCTTTTACAAAATGCTGTGTGTTAGACAAATGAAAGCATTAATAATAAATCTGTTTTTTTATGATTGAAATTAAGAAATTTTGCTGCCATAATTTGCTGTAGTGTTGTTGTGTTTTTAATGCAAATTTCCATGCTCTTTGTTTTGTAAACTTTAAATTAAAAGAAAACTATTGTTAACTAAAAGATATCAAAAATATAATGTTTTAATTTGTAGTTAGGAACGTTATACTTATGTCTTCTTATGTGACGTGAGAAGATCTGGAAAAGGCCAATTGATCTTCTATGAAGTTATCCTGCATTATCTAGAAGAAAAAGAAAGACTCACCGGGGCAAATTTTTCTTTAAAGATCCAAGGGATCTAGAGAACTGTTCTCCAATCATAAAAAGAACCAGAAGAGAATCATTACTGGTGTTCTGAAGAGTCACAGTGTAATTGGCACTAACGCAAGAAAGTTGGGTATATTTTCTAATGACTTCTATATGGACCAGGAAGAAAATACACTTCACCTTCTATGTACTTGTCCCGCATTATCTCAAAGAAAAAAGATTGATCTGGACAACTTCTACTTTGAAAATCTTGGTGTCTTATCCATAAGACTATTCACAGTCTGCTAGACTTTGTAAGCAGCTCAAACTGGTTCAATGAGTGGGTGGAAGGAAATTCACTTCACCTTCCATCTGCTATCTACCAGTTTCGCATTATCTAGAAGAAGAAAGCCTATAGAAGAAGAGACTCGCCGGGGTAACTTCTTCTTTGACATTCTAGGAGATCTAGAGAACTTCTCTCATTGAAAAGGACCCAGAAGAGAATGACGATTTTTGACTAATGACTTCATTATGTAGAAGAAAAAGAGAAACTCACCTGGGTCGCTTCTTCACTTCGACAATCTAGGTGATCTAGATAACTTCTCTCAATACAAAAGAACCAGAAGAGAATCATGACTGGAGACTAATGACTTCATTATGTCGAAGAAAAAGAGAAACTCATCTGGGTCACTTCATCTTAGACACTCTAGGGGATCTAGAGAACTTCTCTCAATAAAAAGGAACCAGAAGAGAATCATGATTGGTGTTTTAAAGGGTCTCAGTGCAATTGGGGCTCATGCAAGAAGGTTAGGTTTGTTTTTTTATGATTTCTGCCGAAGCTGTATGCACTTACCTTGCATTATCGAGAAGAAAAGGAAGACTCATCGAGGCAGCTCCTTTAAAAATCTAGGTGATCTAGAGAACTTCTCTGAATAAAAAAGATCCAGAAGAGAATCCTAACTGGTGACTAATGACTTCTCTGCTGTACCAGCGCACTACGCACTACAGAGAAGGTTCGTTTCTGGCCAGTACAGCGTGGAATGCTCCCTGCGGATATTTTCCCCAGCACTCATAATCTCGATGGGTTCAAGTCAAGAGTACACAACCACTTCTCTCAAAACCCTATCTCCTAACCTTTATATCCTTCCTGAACCAACGCAATGCCTCGCATTAATAGGGATCATCCCCTGCGCGTTAGTTCGAGTCAAAAAAAAAAAGGATCTAGAAGAGAATCGTGATTGCTGTTCCGAAGGGTCACAGTGTAATTGGCACCCACACAAGAAGGTTAAGTTTGTTTTCTAAGGACTTTTGCCGAAGCTATGTGGACGAGTTCTCCATTATCTAGAAGCAAGAATACTTACCTGATCAACGTATTCTTCCACAATCTAGTTGACAAGTCTATTCACAGTCTGCTAGTCCTTGCAAAGAGCTCAAATTAGATCAATGAGTGAGCGGTCTTAAACTAAATTGTGGGTACAATGGGTCCATATGGGCCTTGGGGCAGTCACTCCTACCCACCTATTTTCCTTCCTACGTACCTCTTTTACTGAAGACAACGAACCCTTCAAAAATAAATCTTCCGTAATTTTATTTCAAATCCAAATCATTATTTCTGTTTTCAATATTCAACAATTAATATTAAATCAATTCTGAATTCATTGCTGATTTATTGATTAAATTCTTTGATTTTGATTAACATTATAAAAAATAAATCATTAAAGCTTCAACTTGTATCTCGTTACTAGGTCCCAAGTCAATCATGCTATCAAGAATCTATTTTTAATTAAATGTAATCTTTGTGGTCATTGTTGAGGTTATCTCTGATTCATGATGCCTTTCATCTACTATTAAATTTCTTTTCTTATTATTTTATAATTGGGTTTATATATTTTCCTACTAAAATTTAATTCTTTGTCTCTAAAGTGTTATTACTTTTATACTTTTAATACTTTGATGAGAGACAGATAACATTATGCCTGATTTTAGTTATTATTTAACACTTGAATGCTCAAAGCAGTCAAAAGTGCTTTATTGTCTAAGTCTTTCTTGAAGAAAATATTTCGTGGCATTTACTTTTCAAAATAAATGAAACAAAAAGACTGAATATTGTTAAAATAATTGTATGTCTTTTTTCTAACATTATTCCATATGGACATCTAAAAAAATTTATATTGGCTGTACATTCCAGTGTTAAAGGATTTCATTCTTTCTTTAAAACCTTTCAAAATCCATATGAATTGTGTTTTTAAACTATAAAATGAATTTCTCCTACTTAGGGTTATTGATTCCATAATCATTTGGTGGTTTTTCTCTTCAGTACAGTTGGCTTTAGGAATCTTTTTTTTTAATATTTCAACTATTTTGTTTAAGTGCTCTTAGTATAAAATTCACTCTAACATCACCGCCAACATTGTGTAGAGAAATTATAAAGAAATATACAAGAAACAGCTGGATAGCGTTTCTGGTATTTCCCACAGTTGGGGGTAAAGTATGCCGAATTGTTTCAGTTGGCCTAAAATATTTCTAGTATAAACACTTGAAATCAATCATTTATACGAAAAATGAAAAATGAGCGCTGATAGATTGTTGTTGTTGTTTTTTAAATATATTTGAAAGTTATTAATAGAAAGTGTTGATTTTTGGTACTAATGATGAATTCTTTTTTAATATTTTTCTATTCTAAAAATAGTTTTTAGTTCTCTGAAATTTTTTACATAAATGAATGTTTCATATTTTAGAAATTAAAATTATTTTTAATTTAAATTTTTTAGACTCGTAGTTAATTTTAGTCTAATCTGCAATCTGTTTTTTAAATCAATAATTTACTCTATTTGCAATCTATTATGCAATGAATCGAATCTCATTTTAATGTTGTTGTTTTTGCAACTTCCTCTTTATTTGATTAGCCATTAGTCAGAGTTATTTTGGTTTTCTTTTTCACAAGTTTGCAACACGTGTTACGTGTTCATGAACACCAAACCACATTTTCTTTTGTTTATATTTCAATTAAACGCAGCTTGCTGTTGATTAGTCTTCTTCCTCTTCTTCTTCTTCTTCTTATGCCTCCACTCTGTCATTTTCTTATTCTTCTTCAACACCATCATAAATCAGCAAACTTGCACCAGTAAACAGTTGTCCAGACAATCAATTCACGCTTTATTTCGACTCAATGCAAAATTGTACTAAAAATTTTTACAAAAAACAACAACAATTTCATTATCTTATCTTACAGCATTTAGCTAACAAGTTCAGTGAAAAAGTGGCATTCATTGTTTGTCGCGAAACGTGTTTTTTCTTTCATATTTACTTTATTATTTATTTTGCTACGCTTATCTTATCGCTTAAAATGCATTTAAAAGTGTTTATCATTTTTTATACTTTTTTGTTGTTGTTTTTTGTGTTTATATATTGTTGGCTACTTTTTGAATTTACTTTCATGAAACTTTTGCACAATATTTTAGCAAAAATTTTGCGCTAAATGAGCCAACGGAAACTGAATAAATCTGGCTTGCACTAGAATAGTGTTGTTGTTTTTGTTATGCCTAAGTTTGTTCAAAAGCTATTTTTATACAAAAATTTTGTTCAATGTATTTTGTTTATTTTTCTCTGGCTTTGTTGTGGCGCAGTGAGGCACTTAAACAGACAGGCAGTCAGTCAGTTGAGGCAACTATTGCCTCGAAGCAACTCAAAAATATACTAAACTTATTTTTTCTTTATTTTGGCATGGCAAATGTATGCCACAAGGTCGACAGTTTTGTCAACAGTTTTTGTATTTATTGTTGCAAATATTTTATTACGGTTGGCTTGGGTTGAAAGTGTTCATATGTCATACAATATTTATACAACAAATTTTGTATAGGTAGATAAGTGGCGGCCCCAAGGCGGAATTTAGGTTATAAGAACTGCTGAACCAGTTTGAACTCCTTAAGAAATCTAGCAGACTGTGAATGGTCTTCTGGACAAGATACCCAGATTTTTAAAGAAGAAGTTGTCCAGATGATTCTTTCTTTCTTTGAGATAATGAAGGACAAGTGCGCAGAAGGTGAAGTGTATTTTCTTCCTGGTCCACATAGAAGTCATCATAGAAAACAAACCCAACTGTCTTGCGTGAGTGCAAATTACACACTGACCTGTGAAAAGACGAATCGTGATTGTCATCTGGTTCCTTTTTGAGTGATAGAAGCTCTCTAGAATCTAGATCTCTAGATTGTCGAAGAAGAAGCTGTCAGTATCACTTCAAGATAATGGTTGGTTTCTTTTGAGTGATAGAAGCTCTCTAGATCCCTAGATTGTCGAAGAGGAAGCTGTCGGGACAATTTCTAGACTATGGTTGGTTTCTTTTGAGTGATAGAAGCTCTCTAGATCCCCTAGATTGTCGAAGAAGAAGCTGTCAGTATCACTTCTAGATAATGGTTAGTTTCTTTTGAGTGATAGAAGCTCTATAGATCCCCTACATTGTCGAAGAAGAGGCTGCCAGCACAACTTCTAGATAATGGTTGGTTTCTTTTGAGTGATAGAAGCTCTCTAGATCCCTAGATTGTCGAAGAGGAAGCTGTCGGGACAATTTCTAGATTATGGTTGGTTTTTTTTGAGTGATAGAAGCTCTCTAGATCCCCTAGATTGTCAAAGAAGAAGCTGTCAGTATCACTTCTAGATAATGGTAGGTTTCTTTTGTGTGATAGAAGCTCTCTAGATCCCCTAGATTGTCGAAGCTTCTTCCAAATTGTTCTTCTTCTGGAAAAGGCATGACAAGTGTGTTGAAATTGAAGTGAGTTGTCGTCCTCATACATACAGCACGACAGAAGTCATTAGAAAGCAAATCCAATCTATTTAATACTATAATCCAATCCATAATACAACCATGGTTCTCATCTGGCTCTCTTTTAGTGAGAAAAGTTCTCAAAAAGACGGCACTCTAAGGTTAGCCAGTAAATCCTGTTGTGTTTTCAGCCCTTCTCAGGTCAGTTTCTGGTATGGAACTTTTATGGATGCAAAGTTTATAGGTAAAAAGTCATGTCCTAACGGTTCAGTTGTACCCTACTGAGCCAGCTCTCGTCTGTTCTGCAAGTCCTTGGAATTTCCCTATGTCTCGGAACATACTGACAACAATTCACTAACTACAAAACAACATCATTCAAATCATTGAAGATATCCAGCCCGACTTATACAGCGAAGTCACAAGACATCTCACATAGAGTTCCGTGAACGAATAGTCTCCACGTCTATTTGAATGATTAAATTTTCAATGTTTTCAAACTCAGCATACTATAGGTTAATATTTATCTGGACAATTTTTATGAAATTTTTTACTAAGACATGAAAGCGGGACTCTTTTTCCATGCACTTCTAGTTCAGAAATCATTTAGGTCCTGAACCAATGTAAACTTTTTCTACATAGGTTTTCAATGCTTTATGAAAGCGTCGATCTCTAGAACCATTATTTTCTACAGAGTGGTTCTCTACCCCCTTGTATCATAAATTTTATACACAGTCACATTGCTTTTGTCATTAATTTGCAAATTTAATTTGATGAAACAAAAATTCCGCTTTTGTTCTGTCACATTTTCAAGAGGCTCATGACATCATTATTAAACAAATACAATGTGCACATTTTTCTCTAATTAGACAAACAAGCATTCAAGACGCGTGAGTGCCACTGGCTTTGCGTTTATGTGTACTCGTACATTCTTAGTGACTAATGAGTTTTGCAGTTCCAGTTCCCGATTCCAGTTTTTGCAATTTAAGTCTTTCAAAAAATATTGAAAAAAATAAAAAATAAAAAATTTTATGAAAACAAATAATTTTCAAACATTCGCTAAAGTACATATAAGAATATTTATACCATATACATATATACAAGTATATATGTATGCATGTACATATTAATATTTTATGAAGCTCAGGTCCCCAAATAAAATTTTACTGTTGCTCATTTTGTTTGCATCAAAATGTATGGTTTTATCGCAAAAGTACAACAACAACTTATTGCTTATAAATATTAAAAACGCATTTAAAATTTTTAATATTTCACACTTTTTTATAGCATAGCCAACGAAAAAAAGCATAACTTTAAGTAAGCGCATTGCAATGTGCGAGCAAAGTATGCAAACAGTAGCGGCATTCACAATGCATTTGAGAATGAGTGATGAATGAATTGATTATTGCAAATTAAATAGAAATTATTAATGACTGATTGTTGTTAAATTTAGACAAAAATCTCAGTGATTTTAAAACATCTAAAATGCAGAATGAAAAAAATCAACCAACAGTGTAGTTGTTGTTTTGCTCTTTAGATCTTTTGTGATGAAAGTTATGACTTACAACTAACCTAAACTTTTACGACTTACTTCTCTCACACTTCTGTGTCACTCGAGAACATTGCAATCATCTTAAAAATTACCACCAATCGTGAGTACCGCCTTCGTGACTAAACGCCAATCAAGAACGCACATATGAGATCATTTTATGACACTTGCTTCGATAGCAGCTTTAATGAAATTGAATGAGGAAATAATGCCAGCAAAAAAATTTACAAACAATCCAACAAATGGCGCAGTTGACCCAAAAAATGCACAAACAATGTTTACTAAATTTTATAAATAAAAAAGTGTTCATATACAAAGAAAACTTGGCACACTGAAGCTAAGCGGGCGTCTAATATCAGACAATAGTTGTGCTAAATTTTCTCCACATCCAAATGATGGCCAGTAATTTTTATGCTGCATGGCAAAAATTCAAAATTTAACAAATGAACGTTTAAGAATTTTGACATCTGACACCAGTGTCAGGCGAAACGCTGCGCAGTGTCGGCACAATTGAGCACAGCATGAGTTCGCCTCCTTTCACTTTCGCCACGAAGGGCAATGCCCATGGAGAGGAAATAAAAGAAATTAATGAACTTCAAATGAAGTCGTCATGGCGCACACACACACAGCGTACGTCATTAATTTTATGCCACATATAAGAATTTTTTTTTTTAATTTTAAAATGATTTGTTAGACAGCAAATGTCACCTTTGACTTTTAGTTGATGTCATTTATAGTTAAACAATTACAATTTAATGCATTTTGAACAGAAAAAAATGCTTCATCATTCATTCACACAATCATTATCGTCATCATTATCATCATCATCAGCATCATCATCATCATCATCATTATTATTATCATCATTATTATCAGCATCAATTTCAGCAAACACGCTGCCGATCACGAGAACATCGACACATTTGCCATCAATTGTAATGACACCAACATTGGGCCGATCAAATTTTTTATTATCAACAACAACAACAAGATGGCAGCATGAACACGCTCAACGTTCGGCCATAAAAGGAAAGCGATCAAAACAGGCAGATAATTCTCGTAAATTGTAATTTTAACCAATGTGCATTATGATTAATGTTGTTGTCTGAAGGTTGCTGCTGCCTTTTTTGGCATAGCGGGTGTGCGTCGTGTCAACAACACTGGCAAAATTTTTAAAAAGATTTTAAATAAATATTCTAAATAAATAAATAAGTAAGGAAAGTAAAGGAATTCCATTCTGAACTAAAAAAATCATTTTATGTTCGACTTTCTTGTTGGATCAATAAACTGAAGATTTGTGGCGATATTAAGGTTTTAGAATGCATAAAACTGGTCCAAGTCTGCTTTCATGTCTTCAGCAACTGTCAGTAGTTTCTTCTATCTAACTAGTAACCTAACTATGTTTAGTGTATTTTAATAGACATCGTATTACTTAATTCAAAACCTGTTTTAACTAATGTTACGTTATATGTGGAACGCGAATGAAATAAAATCTAAAACATGTCTGCGTTGTTCGTCGATTCAACTTAGATCAACCTTATAGGTCTGAGATTCTTAACCTTCCTAACTAAGAATCTTAACTAATCTTAATTAACTTTAACTTAACTTACTACACAAGAAAACATAGAACGTGTCTGGATTGCTTGTCGATTCAACTTAGATGAAACTTATAAGTCTGAGAACCTTAACTAAGAATCTTAAGTTAGCTAACTCTAGCTTAACTTACTTCTCAAGAAAACATAAAATATGTGCGCTTTGTTCATCGATTCAACTTAGATCAATCTTATAGGTCTGAGAATCTTTACTAGGAATCTTAACTTAACTAACTCTAACTTAACTTACTACACAAGAAAAATTAAAACATGTCTGCGTTGTTCATCGATTCAACTTAGATCAACCTTATAGATCCGAAAATCTTAACTATCTTAGCTAAGAATCTTAACTTAACTAATCTTAACTAACTCTAACTTAACTTACTGCACAAGAAAACTTAAAACGTGTGTGTGTTGTTCAACGATTCAACTTAGATCAATCATGTAAGTCTGAGAATCATAACTAAGAATCTTAAGTTTACTAACTCTAACTTAACTGACTACACAAGAAAACTTAAAACGTGTGTGCGTTGTTCATCGATTCAACTTAGATCAACCTTAAAGGTCTGAAAAACTTAAAACGTGTCTGTCTTGTTCTGCTATTCAACTTAGATCAAACTTATAAGTCTGAGAATCTTAACTAAGAATCTTAAGTTAACTAACTCTAACTTAACTTACTTCACAAGAAAACTTAAAACACGTGTGCGTTGTTCATCGATTCAACTTAGATCAACCTTATAGGTCTGAGAATTTTAACTATCCTAACTAAGAACCTTAACTTAACTCATCTTAACTAACTCTAACTTAACTAAGAATCTTAACTTAATTAATCTTAACTAACTTAACTTACTACATAAGACTGGGTTGTTCAGCGATTCAGCTTAGATCAACCTTATAGATCTGAGAATTTTAACTATCCGAACTAAGAATCTTAACTTAAATCATCTTAACTAACTCTAACTTAACTTACTGCAAAAGAAAACTTAAACCGTTTTTGTGTTGTTCAACGATTCAACTTAGATCAAACTTATAAGTCTGAGAATCTTAACTAAGAATCTTAAGTTAACTAACTCTAACTTAACTTACTTCACAAGAAAACTTAAAACACGTGTGCGTTGTTCATCGATTAAACTTAAATCAACCTTATAGGTCTGAGAATTTTAACTTTCCAAACTAAGAATCTTAACTTAAATCATCTTAACTAACTGTAACTTAACTTACTACACAAGAAAACTTAAAACGTGTCTGTCTTGTTCAGCGATTCAACTTAGAACCAACTTATAAGTCTGAGAATCTTAACTAAGAATCTTAAGTTAGCTAACTCTAACTTAACTTACTTCACAAGAAAACATAAAACATGTGCGCTTTGTTCATCGATTCAACTTAGATCAATCTTATATTTCTGAGAATCTTAACTATCTTAACTAAGAATCTTATCTTATTTAACTTACTACTCTCTTAACTCTAACTTAACTTACTACGTGAAAACTTAAAACATGTCTGCGTTGTTCATCGATTCAACTTAGATCAACCTTATAGGTCTGAAAATCTTAACTATCTTAGCTAAGAATCTTAACTTAACTAATCTTAATTAACTCTGACTTAACTCACTACACAAGAAAACTTAAACTGTGTCTGTGTTGTTCAGCAATTTAACTTAGATCAAACTTATAAGTCTGAAAACCGTAACTAAGGATCTTAACTTAACTAACTCTAACTTAACTTACTTCACAAGAAAACTTAAAACACGTGTGCGTTGTTCATCGATTCAACTTAGATCAACCTTATAGGTCTGAGAATTTTAACTTTCCTAACTAAGAATCCTAACTTAACTCATCTTAACTAACTCTAACTTAACTTACTACACTCAGCCAAAACCAAAATGGACCTAACTTTACATAAACAGAGATTTAGGTCTATGAGAGAGTGAAGAGACACTTGGGAAGACTACGAAGTGTTCTTTGATCTTCAAAGGTTTTTAGGGTTAAAGATTCAAACTCAACAATTCACTTAACCCTTATTCTCATACCCAAACTTACTAACGTCGTTTGGCACCCGGGGTACCCGGGTACCCATTTCATGAAATTTTTAAGTTTTCAATATAGAAAACAAAATTTTTTAAATATATGATTTGTTCGCTTTTCACCTAAATAACGAGGATCCGGAAGGTAAAAAAAAAATTTTCATTATTTGTCAGTTTTTTTCACGAAAATACATCGCAGTGGGCACCCGGGTACCCGGGTATGAGAATAAGGGTTAAACAAAAATTGGACTAATTTTACACAAAAAAAGGGTTTCATCTAAAAGAGTTAGTATACATTTTTTTTCAATAATTTTGTAATAATAAACAAATTTGTTAAGCAGTAACCTTTTCATTGTTGTTTTAGGGGATTTTTTGGGTTAAAGATTCAAACTCAACAATTCACTTAAACAAAAATTAGACGAATTTTACACAAAAAAAGGGTTTCATCTAAAAGAGTTAGTATGAATTTTTTTCAATAATTTTTAATAATAAAAAATTTTGTTAAGCAGTAACCTTTTCATTGTTGTTTTAGGGTTAAAGATTCAAACTCAACAATTAACTTAAGCGAAAATTGGACTAATTTTACACAAAGAAAGGGTTTCATCTAAAAGAGTTAATATGAATTTGTTCCCATAAATTTTTTCAATAAAAAAAATAAATTTGTTAAACAGTACTTAAACTTTTCATTGTAAAGTCACACAAAAAAATATGTTGTTGGTATTTTTAAAAGTGCATCGTCTATGTCGTAATATTTCCACTACCTCATCCGATTTGCAGCTCATCTGCGTTTAAGAAACTCATCTCAACCATTCATTTGCCTTATGCAAGCCTTGTTCTCTACTTCTTTGCTCTCCACTCTTCCACTGTTTGGACATAAAATTTCATGATTTTGCATTTTATTTTGGCTTGTACCACAATACCACAAATCAAGTGTCCATATTTGGCCTGAAATTTTCAGCTACATACATTTTCAGTGTTTATACATCGAGCTTGGCTCTTACGAGCAAGGCTCTCTCGTACAAACACATTTTAGTTGTTATTGTTGTTGCATTGTTGTGACCGTGAAATTGTGTGAAATTTACGATTTTATATCTTTGGGTCATCCACGCGTAGGTCGCTGAAATGCTCAACTTTGTCACATTTTTATGTTGTTTTTTTTCTTTCTAATTTTATATGCGTTTATTTTGTGAGGGTTTACCCTAATTTCGTTTATTGATTGGATGTTTATGTGATTTTTATATGATAATCAAAATGTTTGTAAAATGTTTTCTGTGATTTTTTTTTGTGTATTGTGTTTTGGTTTATTTTCCACAGTGAGTTGTAAGCAGCGTGTTGAAAGCGAAAGTTTGTGTTTTGCTTTTGACTTGTGGCTATTTGACACTCGAAATCTTTTTTACGACTCATTATTTGGTTTTATGATTATTTTATGATTTTAGAGAATAGCTGCAATATTCTTGTTAGTTTTTATTGATACTTAGACAAAGTTGCCTGAGAGCAACTTCACCTATTTGTCATCTTATAGCAAAAGCTACGATTGATTTATGGGTTTAAATTAAGTAGGCACCAACAAATAAATATTTTTAGAAGTAAATTCAAAGCAAATTACAAAAATTATACTGTTATCCCCAAAATAATTTTCAATAATTTGCAGCGATATCAGGGAAAGTTTGTGTTCTAATTGAAGTCTACGAATTGGGCGCGTTTGATCAAGACCCTGTTTCTTTAATAGTGGTTAAATAAAATCAAAAAGTGATAATTTTGTATTTTTCCATAAATATTAAATAATTTGTCTGTAATTAAAAAACATTGATATAAAATTTATTTAACGCGTTTTAAGCTAAAATTGTTCAAAAGTAAACTATTTCTAGGACTCTAACAAAGAGGCGTGGCGACTTCAAATATCGTGTGCACACTTCTTAGGAAAGTGTTTCATGATTTAAATACCAAAAAGTAATATCGAGACACAGGGTAAAATTCGGGGTCGAAAGGGTTAATAAGAATTGAAGTGAAAATGATTTATTTTTTTTTAAACTTGAGTACACTTGAATTAAAAGTGGTTTAAGCATTAATTGTCCAATTTTTGAAGAAAATAAATCAACTCATTCCACTTTCATTTCATCTGTTCACTTTCAAAAAATGTCCTTATTGTCTTCTATCATCATTACTGGCCAACGAATCCGCATTCCAATTCAAAAGAAGCAGTTTTCCACCACAACATACAACTTTGCAGCTCTTTGCAACATAAATTTATTGACAGTTTTCAATTTCTATGCAGTTTCAGGTCTATTTTTAAACATAGAGTACAGTATGCCCACTTAAATGCAACAAGGTTTTAACTTTCAACATTTTCAAGCACACAAACATGAAAAATTTCTTTATAAGAATGTCCTTTCAATATTGAAATTTATGTTAAATTTTTTTAATTATTGAGAAGAATAAACGAATTTTTTATTAAGCATTATTTTTCATGAAATCTCGCTACTATTTACTGTACATGCTGCACATATTTGCACGCTTCAACAGTTAAATGCAGTAAACAGTAAACTGGCTCCTGCCAAACGTCCCACTACACTAAAGCTAATCTTTTGCCTCGTGTGCCAGCTCTTCGTCGTCGTCGTCGATCGCATAACCAAACCAGACCAGGCCAGGCGCCCGTTGACGATCCGATTCCTATCGCCCCAGTCATCTCTTACTGTCATCATTGATTTTTGTTGTTGCTGTTTGCTGCCAGAAACCGGACTGCAAGCACACAATTTGTACGCCTCTTAACTAATTGAACCTGTTTATGTGTGCGGCAAATTTTCCTGAAATAAATAGATTCGCGCAGGCGCATTCGTCAGCGACCACATAGCCACTACTCGACTTGCCTGCGACAGCCAGCGATGGCGACGCAGATACCGTAAAAGTTTGACTTAAAGACGCCATCAAAGCGGCTGCAAGATAAATCACTTCACTGTCCATGTGAATGTATGTGTCTGTGTGTGTGTGTGTTTGTGCCTGCACCAGTCCACCTTGCCTGACTTTAAAGCCTTTTGCAGTGAACGCTGATTTTTCAGTCGGTGGAAAATCGCATTCGTCTTGGTGGGTTTTGTGGGCTGTTGGTTTGGTGTTCGTACATGTTTGAGTGTTGTGGAAAATGTGGGTTTCTCAGTGGCGCTTCTGGTTGTTTTTCTCGTCTGCAGTGTTTTTTCTTTTCTTGTCATGGCGTTCAAAGGTCTACAAGTGGGCGTGGTTAGATTTTGCATAACCGCCGCAGGCGTGTTTCCATGGAAAGCAATTTTGTTGGGCATGATTTTCAATGCACTTAAGAAACGGTAAAGATTTGTGGTTTTTCAGGCTTTGACTTCATTGAACAGTTGTATGAGGTTAGGATTGTTGAAGTTCAAATTTAATTTTATTTTAAACTAGCAGGGCCCAGCGGCTTTGCACGCAAGTTTGAATTCAACACGCCCAATACAACAAGTTTCTTTTAACCCTTTGTTGACCCTGTTAAATTTTTATGACAAAAAAAAAATTTTAATTATTACTCATTTGAAGTGCTTTCACCATATTTGAAGTCAATGACCTATTAAATCATATTTCCACTGCAAACTCTTAACCCATCGTTGACCCCGTCAAATTTTGGTTTCCGAAAAAATTAAAAAAAAGTATAAAATTATTTCTCCTGTGAAATGCTTTCACCAAGTTTGTAGCCCAAAAAACCATTTAATTATTTTTCTCCTGCAAACTCTTAACCCATCGTTGACCGCGTCATATTTTGATCAACAAAACATGAAAATAACGTCGAATTATTTTTACCAATTCTGGTTCATGTTTTTTTCGTTGTCTTCAAGCATAACCCAACCTTAACCCGCTGTTGTCACCGTCAAATTTTGATTTTCGAAAAAATAAAAAACATCGAATTATTTTACATGTGAAGTGTTTTCAGCAAGTTTGAAGTAAAAAAACTCATTAAATCATGTTAACCCATACAAACTTTTAACCATCGTTGACCCGTTAGATTTGGATTTACAAAAAATTAAAAACACGTGTCCAGTCATTTTTAATTTGTAGTATTTTCACCAATTTTAGTTAATGTTTTGTTTTTTAGCCCCCTAAGATTTTGATTTTCGAAACCATGAAAAAACGCATCGAACTATTTCAAACCATTAAATTATGTTTCCCCACACAAACTTTTTACCCATCGTTGACGCCAATAAATTTTGATTTTCTTAAACTTGAAAAATACGTGTCGAATTATTTTTGATTTGGAGTGTTTTCACAAAATTGTATGTCAGATTTTATGTCTTCGACCCATAACCCAACCTTAACCCATTGTTGACCATGTCAGATTTTGATTTTCGAAACAATGAAAAAACGTATCGAATTATTTCACTTGTGAAGTGCTTTCAACAAGTTGGAAGTAAAAAAAAAAAACATGAAATCATATTTCCCCATACAAACATTTCACCCATCGTTGACCGTGATTCTTAAAATAAATGAAGATTATATGTATGTAATTATTTTTGATTTCAAGTGTTTTGATCAATTTTGAAGTCAATGCATTGGTTCATGTTTTTCATTGATCCCATTAAACTTACATTTTCGTAAATTTGAAAAAAACGTGT
Organism: Melieria picta; assembly: GCA_964056695.1. Lineage (NCBI taxonomy): Eukaryota > Metazoa > Arthropoda > Insecta > Diptera > Ulidiidae > Melieria > Melieria picta. The sequence goes on along the minus strand of OZ057399.1, from coordinate 77,906,766 downwards.
CGAATTATTTTTGATTTAGAGTATTTTCACAAAATTGTCAGTTTTTATGTGTTCGACCCATAACCCAACCTTAACCTATTGTTGACCATGTCAGATTTTGATTTTCGAAACAATAAAAAATCGTATTGAACTATTTAACATCTGAAGTGCCTTTAACAAGTTGGAAGTAAAAAAAAACATTAAATCATGTTTCCCCATACAAACATTTAACCCATCGTTGACCGCGTCATATTTTAATTTCAAGAGAAATAAAAATCACATGTCTAATTATTTTTTTTTCAAGTGTTTTCATCAATTTTGAAGTCAATGCATCGGTTCATATTTTTTCATAGTCTTCCCGTATACAAAACTTAACCCATTGTTGACCCCATTAAATTTTTATTTTCGAAAATTTCATAAATACGTGTCGAATTATTATTGGTTGGGAGTATTTTCACCAAATTTTATATCAATAGGGCCATCGGTTCATGTTTTTTCGTAGTTTCCAAACTTAACACAACCTTAGTCCACTGTTGACCCCCTTGTATTTTGATTTTTGAAAATTTTTTGATTTAGAGTTCTTTCATAAAGTTCGAAATCAATAAACCCATCAAATCACATTTCTTTATACAACACCTTAACCCATCGTTTGCCCCTTTTAGACCCCGAATTTCTCAAAATCCCATCTTAGTGGAAGTTCATTTTCAAAAGTGGACCTGTAATTCAAATTTCAGGTTTGTAGCTGATAAATCAGTCAGTCAGTTAGTCAGGACAAAGAATTATATGTATATAGATTTATTTGATCCTTTGGAAGGGGATTTCAAGAGTACTTTGATGGAAGTATTTTTTGCCACTGACAACTTTACTTAAATCCTGCCTTGAACTTGGCTTAGACTTTAATCTCAGCTTAAACTTTAAGCCAAGCTTAAGCCTTAAGCTAAGCTTAAATCTTAAGCCAAGCTTAAAATTTAAAGTTTAAATTTTCTTTTCACTTAACTGACTTTCTCAAAAATCGCACTCAAAGTTAAAAATACCTGCCTCACTTTGCCTCGAAAGACTCGCACAACATTGCCACCAATGCGCCTAAACTTGTTTGCCGCAAACGCGTTTGACGCACGCTTTGACGTTTACGCTCCTCTTTGAAAATGCGTGTCAAATTGGCAAATTGCTGCAGTTTTTTTCGCGTTGTTGTGCTATCAGGCAGCCATAATTTATTTGTAAAAAGCGTGTTTATTGCGAAATTGCGTGACAGGCGAGTGGTTGCTACCTTTGCTGCTACCTTAAATGAATATATGTATATGATTATTGTTGTTGTGATAGTTAAATGCGTATAAAATATGCTTCACAGCGGCTGGTGTGGCCGATTATTGTCGTGTGGCGGCAGTGGCGTAAAATTGGCGCCAAAATGGTTACTTACGATACAGGTTGGGTCAGCTGTAAGTGGAGAGAGGAAAAGAGAAGGCAAGAGGGAATGAGTTCAAAATAGAACTAAACAAAAACGTGCTGACGTCTTGTTTGCGTGTTTGCCAACTAGTGAAAAGTGCTAACATTTTATGCACACACCAAAGTCAAAGGTCAAAGGCATGTTTGTTGTTGTATTACATAAACATGGGCAGAGCATTTAAAAAAAAAATTACATAAATAGTCTCATGTTACCTTCTATTATTACCACTTTTCGCTGATCGACTGAGTCAACCACCTAAACGGGGCACAATTTATGTTTGCAGTTTTATGGGGCACTCCTCTTTTACGCGCTGAATGCAATGAAGCTCGCAAGCAAAGCGCGTCGTCATCAAGCCGCTCAAATTCACATTAATTAGCAATCAAGTGCGAAACGCTGCCAAGTGATGGCAACCACAAAAACAGCTGCAGCAGTCTGTTAAGTGTCTTTTCTTTAGTGTGGCATCAGCCAGCATCTTCACAAATTACCCCACGCATCACAACTGCAACAACAACAACGCCCACTTGGCTATATTCAATAATTTATTTGCACTTAAATTTTTGTTAAAACTATATGATTTTCATGTTGAAAGCAAAATGGATAAAAATAAAATTATAAGAAGCTAATTTGTTGTTTGCCCAAAAATGGCAGCAACATTAAGGTGTGCTTTTTTAATTAAAAAAAAAAAAACTTTAATGAAAATAACAACTTCCTTTATTATGCTAATAAGAATGGGGTCAGCTCTATTAGGCGCTGTTTACTGTTGAATTGACGTCACCCTGTAGAGTGTCTAAAGGTTGGCGTTAACTCTAATTGAAGTTGCGGTTATTAACCCTTTCACCACAGCGTTTTTTTTTATTTTTGCCTCGAAGAAATCATACTTAGCGAAAGCCTGTTTTAGATGAAACTTTTTGTAAGACGCGCTCTTACTTCGTACTTAAGTGACCATAACGTTACCGGGTTATGGCTTTCTGAAGTTCTCAAGCCCCTCAAGGCACCAAGAGATGATCAGAAAGAGAGAGAAGAGAGTTGGGCATCCTCAACTTGATCCTTTCACCGAAGACACAATCTCCCTCTTGGCCGTTCACCTCCAACTATCACGACACCTTTCCCCCTCTTTCTTCGTTTTAAATAAATCTTCTTTTTCCTATTGATGGCTTTAATAATCTGTATCTCGCATTGTGTAAGTGCAATCACCTGACACTAGATGGCGTTTGAAAGATAAAATTTTATACTAACAAAACTTTTCAGACAGTTTTATAATTGCTTGGCTCAGTTTGGATTGAGCGGACATCAAAGATGAACATCAGCAAAGAGATACTATGTCATATTTTACAGTCTTTCTTCGATAAAGGCGAAAACTCAAGCCAGGCGGCTAAAAATATGAATTGTGTTTATGGTTCTGGTGCTGTAGCAGTCAATCAGGTGAAAATCTGGTTTCTTCTATTCAATTTAGTTCATTTTCTAAGATGCACCTTACTCTGGAAGACTCATTATTGAAAATGTTGATAAAATCATGGAAATCTTCGACTCCAACCGTTATGTGAATATTGGTTCCATTGTCTAAAAGCTAAACGTTGCACACAAAATAGTTTGGAACCACTTGTTTGAAGCTGAATACAAAAGCAGCTCAATGTACAGGTGACACTCAAGTTAATGCAAAAAAAACTCATGGACCGGATTTTCATTTGTAAATCTCATTGCAACAAAATCGACCCGTTTCTGAAGATTTCCAAAGTGGATGGTGACTGGCGATAAAAAGTGAAGATTTCTAAAGTGGATGGTGTCTATCAATGAAAAGTGAATCACTTACAGAAAAATCGGCTCAAACGGCGGTCAAGCCAAGGTTGATGGTCAGGGGGTTTTACTGTGTGTTTGGTCAAAGAGATTTCAACTATTCAACCCTCACGTGGCTTTTTGAATAAAGCAAATTTTTGAAGTGACAAAGATACGGACCTCTTACTTTTACTCTTACTTTTACTCTTATTCTTACTCTTACTCTTTTACTCTTTTACTCTTTTACTCTTTTACTCTTTTACTCTTTTACTCTTTTACTCTTACTCTTACTCTTAGTCTTACTCTTACTCTTACTCTTACTCTTGCTCTTACTTTGACTCTTACTTTTTGACTCTTACTCTTTTACTCTTACTCTTTTACTCTTACTCTTATTCTTACTCTTGCTCTTACTCTTACTCTTAATCTTAGTCTTACTCTTACTCTTACTCTTACTCTTGCTCTTGCTCTTACTCTTACTTTTACTCGTAGTCTTAGTCTTAGGCTTAGTCTTAGTCTTACTCGTACTCTTACTCTTGCTCTTACTTTGACTCCTACTCTTAATTTTGAGCTGTGTTGTCCACAATTGGACCGTTTAAAAGAAGCAGTCCCACAGAAGCTGACAGCTTTCACCAATAGAAAAGAAATTGTGTTCCATCAGGGCGTCAGGCCACACACATCAATAGGGACTTGCTAGAAGATCTGAAAGATGGTTGGGAGTTTTTTATCTATCCAATTCTATGTATTCTTATCAGATCTATCTATCTATCAGATTCTTATGCATCCACCTTATAGTCCAAACCTGGCACCAAGTGATCACCATCTGTTTCTGTCTATGGCGAATGATTTTGCTAGAGCAAAAATTTGCCTCAAGAGAAGTTTGTGAAAATCAACTGTCCCAGCTTTTATCTATTAGGGAGAAGAGTTTGACAGAGTTGAGAAAGGCACAATGGAATTACCTTCAAAATAGCAACAAGTTATTTAACAAAACAGTGCTTATTGGACCTAATTTGGATCAGTCTATGTTAGAAGAAGTCTGAAATGTAATGCAAAAAAAATTGATTTACTTTTACTATACCTTAAATTTACCAATTAAGATCTTGGCATTGAAGGGTTAATGAACCAACGGCGCATTATCACAGTTTTTTATACGAAAAGTTTTCAGGCAATAAAAATGCACTTCAGACAGCGCGTCGAGACGAGACCTACTCCAACTTTTTCGCTGCCAAAAAATTCAAAACAAATAATGAAATAATGAAATAAAAAATTATTTAAAAAAATTGAAAAAAAATCAAAGTTGGTTTGAGTCAGCTGCAGCTGCTTTGCACACACTTTTACACACACACACACTTGTAGGCATAGAACCTGCCCACTTGTTGCCTTCCATACATTAAATGTTGTGTGCCATTAGAATAACAATGGGCGCTGGTTGCTGAGAAACTAAATAAAAAACGCATGCACACACAAGCAATTTCAATGAAAACTTCCGCTTAATAAATAGTAAAAAAAATTAAACTAAAAAAGCAAAAAAAAAAACAAATATTAGAAAGCACAAGCATGTAGCTAACACTTCACTACGCTATGATTCTAAATAAAAAAAACTTCCCCACCACTGGTTTTTCCGCACGCACTGCATCTGTGTGTTGGAAGCAGAAAATGTATGTAATAGACAACAACAACAACACTAAGTGCGTTCTAAAGTGCATGAAATTGAACAGCGTGAGTGCAACGCAACGCCGGGTCGCCACCGAAACGGATGGAGTGACTTTATATGGTCAACAAGTGGCTGCCAACAAATTTGTGTATGTGTGTGTGACATTAAAAAAGTAACCACACATGAGCGCTGAAGGGCCAACAAACACAAACATGCGAGTGTGATTGCCTTTGTTTTTTTGTTGTTTTTTCTAATGTTTTGTTTTGGGCGCTAACAATTTTTCAACTACAAAACAAAAGCATTTTTTTTTAGTTTTATAAATAGTGAAAAAATTATTTGAAAAATATGGAGAACTTGTTGTATTAACACTTGTTGCCTTCCCTTTATTTTGTTGTATTTTCAATACAATATGTGCTCAATGGAAGCGAAGGCAAAGGCAAAAAAGCTGATAAATAAAGTGCCACGAGTGCTCTCCACATATTTTTCAACCGGAAGTGCATTTGACTGTCGCTTTGGCCGTCACTCAGTGCATAATTTGTCTCATATAGAAAGCGTACATTTCGAAATATGCAAATTAGAAAACTAATATTTACTTTTCTTGAATGCAAATTACTACAGAAAATAGCAGAGAATATTTTTTGTGGCGCTAGAAAAATTTATTAACCCCAGTCTGTATTATTTTTTATATTCAGCTGAATTTTGAAAGCATTTGGAGAGCACTAAATCATGAGCGCACCTCTCCAGACATTTGCCGCTCGTTCTTCTTCGACAATTTTTAAAAATACAGAGGATCAAGTCGATTAGGTTCTCAATGATCTGAACCTAACCAACTAAATTCCAAATGTTGTTTAATTCTTTTTAAGACTCATTTCTGTTTCAAGTTTCTTGCAGTTGAGAACAAAAATTTTCAGAAATATTTTAGATCAAACTGCATTCAAACCGAATTCAAATTCTTGTAAAGCTACTTTTAAGACTCATTTCTGTCTCAGCCTTTTCACAGTTGAGAGCACCAAAAACGTATTTCTGAAAGCAGAGAGAAAACACTTCAAAGTCAACGGTTCTGCTTAGTGCACACCAAGGCAATAATACAAAAATTACATAAAATATTCAAGGCCAAAATAGAACAATTTTTATTTCTTTTCCCAAATTAAAATACTGATGGCCGATAAAAAATTATAAGCAACACTCCAAAACACTAAATTAACTATCTGTGAAACACTTTACTAACTTGCCACAGATTGCCAGAATTCAATTTGAATAGTTGAAAACATTAAAAAAAAACCTAGACCCTTAAAAAACTAGAAAAATAAACAAATTAGATGCAACACCCCAAGAACTTTTCTTCTCTTCTCTCATTAAAAAACACTTTCAAATATTTGCATATTAATTGCGCATAAATTTCTTGGTTAACACTTAGTTACGGTCACCTAACAGTCGAAAAAATATAGATTTAACAAATTTCAATGCAGATAACTGAAACCATAAAACCTAACAAAAGTGATCCCATAGATTCTTAACACTAAACACTAACTCGAACAGGTACACAACGAACCCATCCAAATCCATTCATCAACCACCGTTTCCTGATAAGAAAAACAATTTATACAAAATATGCAAATGAATGCAGTCAGTGTTTCAAACTGTGCGTGAAAAATAAATAAATTCACAGATGTCGCAACTATACTTTGAAGCGTTACATCACACCACAATGCGGCCAAAATGTTCCCATAATAAATTTCCAGCGATGTCTGGAGATAAGAATGAGAGGCGCAAGGTTAAAAGTAGTCAAGGTTATTTATTGGCTAAAGCAATACAAAAAAAAACGACATTTTATTAAAAACTCAAATTTAAAACACAATCAGAACAATTTAAAAATATTTTAAAAATACTTTAAAATATAACATCAAAAACTAGAAATTATAAAAAACAAATATTTTAATAAAAAATATTTTAAAAAATTTTGAAACGCAAATTCAAAAATAAAACAAATAAAAATAAAAAATAGAAATAAAAATAATAAAAAAACGGTGTTATAAGCTCAAGTTTAAAACCAAAACAACATAAATTAAAAATAAATATATATCTTTTTATAAAATAAAATTTTATCAAAAATTAGAAATACAAATAATTCTAAAAATTATTAAAAACTTAAATTTTAAAACCAAACAAAACATTCAAAAAACAAAAATTAGCTGATAAAAAGCAATTATTTAAAACAAAAAACAATTATTTTCAAAATTAAAAATAAAACTCAAAAATTAAAAGTAATAAATATAAATACTGAAAAAATTAATTAATAATAAAAACACAACAAAAAAAATAAATAAAAAATAAAAAATTTAAAACAATATACCAAAAACTCAAAAATATACTAAAACTGAAAGCTCAAACTTAAAACACAAACACAACAAAAAACACAAATTAAAAATAAAAAATTAATTAAAAAACTTATTATAAACTCAAATTTCAAACAGAAACGCAACAAACAACCAAATTTAAAAATTAAAAAAAATCAATTCAAAGTTAAAACTAAAAAATCAAAAGTTAGAAATAAAAAAATCTTATAAAAATTCAAATTTAATATACAAACAACAGAAAAAACAGATTCAAAAATAAAAAAATTTAAAATGAAATTAAAAAATTAAAAACCAGAATTAACAATAATAAAAAAAGAATATTGAAATAACAGCAACACAGCAAAAACACAAATATAAAAATTTCAAAAAAAATAAGACAAAAGTTAAAAGTTAAAATAAAAAATAAAAATTAGAAATGAAAATAATAACAAATTTAATAAAAAGTTAAACAAACAAACAAACAAAAAGTCAAAAATACAAAATTTAAAATTAAATGAAATAATTAAAAACTTTAAATAAACAGTACAAAATTATTAAAAACTCAAATTTAAAACAGACACATACAAAAAAAAAACAACTTTAAAAATGTAAAAAAATAAAAATTGAAAATTACATTAAAAAGTCAAAAATTAGAAATAAAAATATTAAAATATAATCTAATAAAAATTCAAATTTAATATACAAATACACCAAAATCAAAATATGCGAATTCAAAAATAAAAAATAAAAATAAAATTTAAAAATGTAAGAAAGAACTAAAAACTTGAAATGAAAATTAAAAAAATATTATAATAAACTCAAATTTAAAACAGACATAAAACAAAACTTTAAGTGTAAAAAAATAAAAATTGAAAATTACATTAAAACGTCAAAAATTAGAAATTAAAATATAATCTAATAAAAATTCAAATTTAATACATATACAAATACACCAAAATCAAAATATACGAATTCAAAAATAAAAAATAAAATTGAAATTTTATTTAAATTTAAAATTTAATAAAAATTTAAGAGAAAACTAAAAACTTGAAATACAAATAATAAAAAAAATATAATAGACTCAAATTTAAAACAGAAACACACAACAAAAAACTTTAAATTTGTTTTTTATAGAAAAATAAAAAAATTTAAAATTAAAATTAGAAATTAAATTAAAATGTCTAAAATTAGAAATAAAAACAATACATGAAAAATTATAAAACCCAAAATTGTAAAAAAAATTTTACAAGTAATAAAACCAGACCAAAATTAAACAAATTTATTATTTTTATTCTCATTTTATTTGGATTTTAAAATTCTTTTTCACATTGCCCCACCAAAGTTATCAATCATTATACTACTGTCTCACTCTCCATAAAACCCCCAAAAAATAATTCAATTCAAATATGTAATTCAAACCAGCAAATTGTTTGCAACTCGTGTGCCTCGCTGTCACTTCACACACAAGTTAAGTGAATTTAGCTGAAAAATTCAACCATTTCAAGCATTCAATGTGCAATTTCCGTACTTCAGTCAATCCGTCACTCATTCAGTTCGTTCGTCAGTCAGTCAATCATTTGTCGCAACGTCCAGCATAGAATTTTCAAATTGTTTTCATCGCCTAATGGCGGATGTTGTTATCGCCTGTGACGTGAATTTCTGTTTGTGCGGCGTCTCTGGTCTCGTCTCAATTCGAGTCGAGCGGCTTGAATTGCATCTAAATTTTTAATTTGTTTTGATTTGCAAAAATTGCCGCTGTGCTTGTTGCGCTGCGCTGCGCATAGCATAAATAATAATACACAATTTTGACTCTTTACCGACCGCGCAGCCCGCCGGCCGGCCGGCACTAGCTGCCGCTCTATGCACGGTTTGGCTTCGCAGCTCGAATGCTGTGTGATGCGAGAGTTGAATATTTTTTTTGTTAGAGGGGGAAATTGAAACTGGTTTTGGCCTGCTGAAATTCGTTAGATTTATTTTTTTCCCCCAAACCAAAACTCTTCCACTCCCGCGTGCTCTCTGCTCTGGCAGCACTACACTTAAACTTTTTATTGGTTAATTTTTATTTTTATTTTATTTTTTGTTTGTGGCGCATTGAATTAAATTGACTTAACGATGCTTGAGTCTATGCACTTTTTGCTTTTGCCTGATTTCGGCTCGTTTGGTTAAAAGTGCTGTAATTGTATGGCGAGCATTGCTTGTGGCTGGTTCAATGACTGCGCATGCGCAACAGTTTCGGTTTACAATTGCCTCCAGGGTACAAGTTGGCTGGCTGATTGCCTTAGAAGAGTTTAGTAATGCATATCTGAACGAAGTTAAGTTGCCGATTTAATAAGATTAAACGATGGTAAGCTTCTAGCCTGAAGGTCGACAGCAAATCTAAAACCAACTGCGGTGATATTTGATGCCAACAACAAAGTCAAAAAAGATGGGTATTTGTAAGTTTAGTTTGGACATTGATTAAAGTGTTGTGACAGTGTTTTTAACTGTAATTAAGTGTTGAGTGTTTTTAAATGGATTTGAATAATTAGGAATCTGTCAGCTTACTTGGCTAATTGTTGATAAATTAATTAGTTTTGAAATTTTATGTTGAATTGAAATTTAATTTAAATAAGCTTCTTCGCTAAAGATGGAAGTATTAAATGAGAATAAGTCTGGTATTAAAAAGCAATATAAGGATACAGCTATTTATTGGATAACTTATGAATCCAATTGTATTAAATTAAAGATTTCAGTTACAGTTACTAGCAAATCTTGTAGAAAGGAACCTCATACAAATCTCTCAACTTAGTCGATCTGCTAGGGATTAGAAAGGTTAAAACTAAAGATCTTCTAAACGGTTTATCACCTTCGTAGTAGAAGGCAGAATTGGAATTTAAAGCATAAATAGACTTTGAAAATTAGACACAGACTTTCAATAAATGCGAAAATTATAAAACGCAAACCTTGTAGAAAGGAACCTCATACTAATCGTCCAACTTACTCGATCTGCTATGGTCTAGAAAGGTTAAAGAAGTAGAGATCTTCTAATTGGGCTTTCAAGCATAATTAGGCTTAAAAAATTAGACATAGAGTTTAAATCTGAAAATTATATTAAAAAAAAACTTAGTGAAAGGAATCTCAAACTAAAACGCCCAATTCGTTCATCTTTCGCACCACAACAAGACCAATAAAGTAAAATAAAAAAAGTAGAATACCCCCAAAAAAACAACAACCGGATTAGAAGTGAAAGGTGTTAATTGCCAGGCAGGTTTGTGAATGTGATTTTTAATTAAAACCATCTCACACCATACACTTTCAACAGTAGCTGAAAACAATAGCCACACAACTTCGATCATTATTGTTTGGTCAAATGCAGCAAACGCCGCTCACAACTATGAACTAACACACTGAATTCGTTCGAAATTCGTTCAACTTCCTGCTTTACTCGAAAAAAATTCTAAAATTTTAAAGACAGTAGAAAGAGCAGCCGACAAAAAGAGTCACGCGTTGTTTATGTGACATTGTCCAATGCCCAAAGGAACCAACCATAAATAAGAAAGTAATGTGCGCAGGCGAAGAACAATGGAAAATCATAAGTTCAGCCCGAACAGACAAACTATGAATGATGCAAGAAAAAGAGAAATTTGAACAAAATTGAACAAAACATTTATGCATCTGTAATGCTTAGTTGGACTGTGGAGCAGCGCACTCAACGCTGGACAATTGGCATTTGTGGCAATTGTTCAAGGAAGAAGAAATTGCCAAAAGTTGTTAATTTTTTTTTTTTTTAAAGGTGATTAGAAATAATGAAAGTTGCGTTTGTTAGGTAAAAAGTAAGCAATTTAGCAATTGGATTCGCTTGTGATTTCAATGAAACTGCAAATTACTTATTGCAAGTCATAGTCAGCTGGACAGTTGGGAATAGTTTGTGTCTGTGTGTGTGGTGAAAATGTGAAGAGATCTATGATGATAAAGAAGAAATGTAGTTCAATATTTTGCTGTTGTATGGAGCAGATGTTTTGAAGAAAATTTTGATTTTGTAACAATAATAAAATGGTGAAGATAGATAAATGGTGAAAAAAATCTAACTAGTTTTGATGGTAAAAGGTTTACTTATCAAAAGTTTTGAGTGTGTTTAGGAATTTTCTGTCGAATTCTTGTTCCTTCTGAGTTTTTTTGTTAAAGCCAAGTTTTAATTACTAATAATATTCCATAAGAAAATATGTAAATAACTATTTTTAACACTAGAATGCCCGGCGAATTCAACCTTCCATACCGTCCGTAAAATAAAATAAATTAAAATTAAATTAAATTAAATACATAACATAAAATAAAATAACATACAATCGCATAAATAAAATAAAATTAATTAAAATAAAATAAAACAAAATCAAATTAAGTCAAATAAAATAATAAAATAAAAAATAAAATAATAATAAATAAAATAAAATAGAATTGTAGATTGCTACAAAATAAAATAAATTAAATTAAAATAAAATAAAATAATATAATATAATATAATATAATATATAATATAATATAATATAATATAATATAATAATATAATATAATATAATATAATATAATATAATATAATATAATATATATAATATAAATATAATATAATATTAATATAATATAATATAATATAATATAATATAATATAATATAATATAATTAATATAATAATAATATAATATAATATAATATAATATAATATAATATAATA